>VDFB02281492.1:1033582231-1033712975 GCA_007258455.2 Sequoia sempervirens
AAACAAGGTTGTAGGTGCCCCTCCACAATTGTAGAATATAAACACCTTCTCATTGTTTCCAATAGTATTAGGCATTAGAGCTCACACTACATTTCACACTTTCACACTTCACATCTCAAAACTTAGTATTACAAACTAATTCACTCATCTTTCTCCATCAAATCATCACACATATATATCATCCTCAACCTTGAAAGTAATATACAAGGTTGGATATGAACTTCAAACATGAAAATTCAAATTAGGTCGGCACCAAAACATTCCCATGGTGAAAAGTAATGAAGGAAAACCACAACACACCTTAATTTGGACCCAAATACATACATACATGCCATGCCACACTTTCACAAGCAGTGAAGCGTATTCATAATTAGTGTAAACATCCAAGGTTAGCCAAACCTGTGTTAACACCATTAAACAACTAATTACATGCTTCCTTAGATCCAAAGATGACTCACAAAAAACACATATCACTTTAACACAATCTAAAACATTCCATTAACACCCTGAAATCCAACAAATCCTTTGCAACATCATACACTAGAAGAGTATGTTCATCTTGCACAACTAATTAACCTTCAACACACTACAACACCCAAATCCAACCTTGCAGAGCACCAAAACACAAACAAATTTGATTGATGGTAGGTATGAGCAATATAATCACACCCTCAAATTTGTAAGACCAGAAACTAAATTGCCGAGAAATACAAAACAAAACCATTTCTCCCAACCAACACTACTTACATAGTTCACACACTAGTGAACACAAATTTCTCTACACAACAATCTAGAACAAGAAAATATGGATATAACACCTTTGAACACCTCTAAGAAACATAAATTCTATACAAGTAGATATCTATCCATGAAGAAATGCAAAGAAAAATATTGAACACCACTCTATCACACTAAACACTCTTCACCACATTGTTTCCTCTTTTATTCAAATTTTCTCAAAAGAACTTGGAAACCACACACCATAAACTAAAAGTCAACATCTGAAACACCTTCTCAACAACTCAACCACACAAGAGGTTAAAAATAACCAATGCATACTCATAAAAGCAACACTAGAGTTTGACATCAATGATACTAGTAATGATAACATAATGTAACCAATCAAAGCATCTCCATACATTTACATCAATGCAACAAAAAGGTCTATTGACATCAATGAAAACACAAACTTCCAAAAATTTCCCCCTTTTTCATTGATGGAAACACATGGAAAAACCATCAATAACAAAAATAATAACTCTAATCACCAACTCATATATTGCACTATAGTGCACATTGCTCCTGCTTACACAAGCATCTATACCTTCCATCATTTTCTCTTTCTAAGGACTTCTCTCCACTTATTTTATATGGTTTTATGTTAACTTTCTCCCCCCCTTGAAATCAATGGGAAAGGACAACATCCCCTTTGACATCATCACACATGTATTTTCTCCACAAATTCCTTTTGTTCTACTAACTCTACTTTCTTCACTCCTCTGCACACTACACAACATACTTCACTAACCAACAACAACTAAACATATCCTTTGACATAGTTGACAAAGGAAAACACTTGTATAATGACAACACTTACTCCTGACTACAACAACCAACTTGATGCTAATACCTACTCCCCTTGAGAGGTAGCCACCAACACTAGTCCAAAAAAAGGAATGTATCTTGAGATCCACTAGATTGATGCATATCCTTATGCATCAGTCAAAAGGAGGGGAAATAAACCCAAACTTCTCTCAGAGATACTCAAATGTATCCTTAGGAAGGGCCTTCATGAAGATATCTATAACGTTATCCTTATTAGGCACATACTCCAACTTCACCTCATTCTTTGTAACCTTCTCTCTCAAAAAGTGATACTAGATTGAAATATGCTTTGTCCTTGAATGCATTACCAGATTCTTTGAAATATTAGTAAAACTTGTATTATCACATAAGATAGAAATTGGTTCATCATATACTACTCTGATATCCTTCTACGATTTTATCATCCATAACACTTGTGTACAACATGATGATGCAACAATGTATTCTAGCTCTCTAGTAGATAATGCAATGAATATTGCTTCTTTCTTATCCAAGACACCAACCTAATTCCAAGAAATAATGCACCACAACTTGTACTATTTTTTTCATCAACATAACCTACCCAATCTACATCTATATAAGAACTTAGAGATAAATCACTATCCTTTGGATACCATAATCCATGTTCCAGAGTGCCTTTCAAATATATGAATATGGAATATTCACTACCACCACATGTGTCTCTTTGGGATGTTCTTGAAATCTAGCCACAAGACAAACTGCATGCATGATATCTAATCTAGTAATAGTTAGATATAGTAGTCCTCCAATCATTGATCTATACTTTCTCTAATCGGCCTTAGGAGATTCTTCATTCTTACTTAGTTTGCAACCAATAACCATAGGAGTACATATCGATTTAGATTCTTCCATCCCAAAATTCTTCAACATTTCCTTGACATACTTGGACTATATGAATATTATTTTCTTTGTTTGATTTATTTGAATTCCAAGGAATAATTTCATCTCCCTAAACATAAACATCTCAAATTATTTCTACATCTCTTCTACAAATCTCTTACACATTGCTTCATTACTTCCAAATATTGTATCATCAACATACATAACCACGATCAAGATTTTATCTTTTTAAACTTTGTGTAAGGAAAATTAGATGTGGAAATTTTTTTTCCTAACGTCAATACCTCAGGAAAGGATGCAAAAGTACTTTTAAATTTTCAATTATAGTCAAATTGAGATGCACTATGAGACAAATTACAAAAACAGAGTATTAGACAAACACACATGAACACCAGATATACGTGGGAAAACCCTTATGGGAGAAAAAACCCACCACACCAAGAGAAATCACTTTGTATTACAGTAATAAAAAATTACATACAATTCCAGACATATCTTTCTGGTGTCATTATACAACAACATTCATCATGAACCTTCTTCAAACATAAAACATCTAAGTTACAGCCTTTACAGATTTTAAATCCTTTTCTGATACAGTTTTAATTCTTCACACTTCATTGTTGATTGAACTACAATCCAACCCCCAAGCATCTGCAACTTCCAACTATAACCACGGTGTTCCCTGACTGTTGAGATTTCTCATAGAACTGTCACATCGAACCAACTGCTAATGGTTCACTTTCGGCTTCCTCTATTCGTCCACGAGATTCCACATATGATAGTCAGATGGTCAACAGAATTCACAATGTACTGGCATCTCGGTGAGACACTAACTATGTCTTGCCGATGCCACATTGACCTCATATCGATGTCGCCAAAAGCCTCTGTAGTTGCCAAGATGTTATATCGAGCTCCAACAGATACACTGAGTCATCACGTAGTCGCCCTGACTTATCACTTTCGCCAGAAGGTCATAGCGAATCACTAAAGTTACACCGAAGTCCCCAAGCCTACCAAGCACCAAGTAGAAGTCGGCAAGACTCACTCCTATCGCCAAGAGTTCATACCGATCTCCATATGTTACCTTGAAGTGTTTTCTCGTCAACAAGACATTGCCCTTTGCTAAGAGAACTTAGCGATCTCTATGACTTATCCCGAAAGCTTCATCTATTGCCCAAACACATAGCTTTCGATGTGACATTATACTAATGAGATTAAGTCATAACAAGCTCCGAAGACTAGTCGGCAAGACAAGAGCTTATTGTCGAGACGTTTCCCCGACTTCATTAAGTTACACCAAAGACTTTAACTTAACTCTTAGTTGCTAAGACATATCCACTTCAGTAGGACATCTTACCGAAGAAACTTCCTTTGGTCAAGTCTCTCCGATGAAACACAGTTAGTATAACATTTGATTTCATGGTGACTTCTCACCGAGCCATAATGAGTTACCTCGAGGACCTCAAAGTAACCGCTATCAGCAAGACATTAACACTTCACTGAGACATCTTAGCGAGAACCTTTATCTTCACCGAAGATCACAGTCATCAAGAGTCTCACCGATGCACAATTGAATGGCCTGTTGGCCAGAGGTCTCCTAATCGCTCTGATGTCATAACGAATACATCATGCTACAGTGATAGACTCCATAGTGTAACCTTTCGGCAAGACAATGGCAAGGTCACAGTGACCTATTCAAAAATGAATAAGACAAACCTGCTAGTCGGCCAGACAAATAGAATGTCACACCGACTTGATCCTAATGGAGGTTTCAGCCTATAATGTTTGAGGCACATATTTCCAACACTTTGAAATAAATATTTCTATTTGTGGTAGCTCTATTAAATCCTTGTTGCAACAAGTACCAATCTTGCATACCAAGCTCTAGGATCTTGCTCGAGTCCAATATGCAAACCATATCAGGATTATCTGATAACTGAAAGCCTTCTAAATATTCAATATAAACCTCTTCTTCCAACTCACCATTTAATAATACAAACTTTACATCCATCTGATAAACTTTGAAATCCTTATTTGTTACAAAATCCAAAAACGTCCTAATAGCTTCCATTCTTGCCACTAGAGCAAATTTCTCCTCAAAATTTATTCCTTCTACTTGTGGGTAGCATTTACACACAAGTCTTGTCTTTTTTCTTACCACTTCTACAATCACATTCTTATTTGTAGGTCTTGGGAAAAGTTCCCAAGTTTGATTTTTCTCAATATGCATTAGTTCTTCTTCCATAGCGTTGATCCAATATTCATATTTTTCTCCAATCTCATTCAACTAGGTCTAGAATACCACTTAGTTCCAATCACATTCTTGTTTGCAAGTCTTGGGACAAGTTCCCAAGTCTGATTCTTCTCAATCTACATTAGTTCTTCTTCCATAGCCTTGATCCAATATTTATATTTGCATGCTTCAATCATTGTTTTAGGTTCAACTTTGGAAAGTAAACATAATTTTGCTTATTCTTTTATCATAGCAACCTTTCTTCTTGTCAATACACCTCTACTCTTGTCACCAATGATATTATCTTTTGAATGATTCTTATGTACATACTTAGGGGTCTTAGGAAGCTTTTTTAGGGCTTCTTCCTCTTCAACCTACACTTATTTTTCCTTACCATCATCTTTCTCTTCTTCTTTGCAAGAGGAATCATCTAATTCATATCCATCTATAATTACTAAAATTTTGTATAAGTCTTCATCCACTTTGAGACTTGCACTTTCAACAACCTTTTCTAGCCTCTTGTTGTAGCATTGGTAAGCCTTACTTCTTGTAGAATATCCAAGGAAGATTCCTTCATTAGATCTTGCATCAAAATTTCCTAAGTTTTCTTCATCTCTCTTGATATATCATTTAATTCCAAACGCTCTAAAATATTTCATAGTAGGGTTTCTTCCATACCACAACTCATAGGGAGTGTTTGAACTATTTTTACTTTCTTGTCCTTTGTTAAGTATGTACATTTTAGTATGAATTTCTTCTCTCCAGTAGATGTCTGGTAGATTTATTTCCTTCATCACTATCCTTGTTGCCTCCTAAGAAGTCCTATTCTTCATTTCCACAAATCCATTTTGATGAGGAGTCCTAGAAGTTGAAAAATTCCTCTTTATTCCATGATCTTCAAAAAAGAGTGTTGAAATCATTAGAGGTTAACTCTTCACCTCTGTCAGATCTCAAACATGTTCAATCTGCATATCCATTTCATTCTCTACCATAGCTTTGAATTCCTTAAACTTATCTAAGTCTTCTAATTTTTCTTTGAGAAAAGTAACACAAGTCATTCTAGAGTAATCATCAATTAATAGCATGAAATACCTATTACAATAAAAACTTTTGATTTTGGTAGGTCCACAAAGATCCATATGCACCAACTCCAAAGGACTGATAGCAGATTGGTTCTTTGAATTTAAAACTCTTTCTAGCTTTTATCCTTGTATACACCTAAAATCAGTCAAGACATTTAATTAATTAAATACTAGTTATTTAATTAATATTTCATCTACTTATAAATAAATTCTCAATTTATTTATATAGATCATATCTTCTAATTTTCCAAATCTAAAATCACATTCTTCTAATTTAATTAAATAAACAATTTTTTAAAGTTTGTGTTATTTAATTAATTCTCATTAATCCCAAATTTGGAATTCAAGCACAGGTCTACAACTTTTCATGCCACCTCACCAAGGTCACATGAAATTAAATAATTCTAATTTTTAATTAGAATTATCTTCAACAAAATTTCAAACACATGGTCTTTTTCTCACACACTTTATTCCTCCATCCATTTGGAATGTTGTCTTTGGTCAAGGGATTCCTTCATCCATTTGGAATGTTGTCTTTGGTCAAGGGAACATTCTTCTTGATTCTCTCCATCTCCACCATTCATCCCTCTTGTTTGAATCTGGACAGTCAATCACTGCCACATCACAAGATGCTTGGAAAAGCCTATAAATACAACCCTTTTCCATAGTATTTTGTATCCCACATTTGAGTAGAGTTATCATGTAGGAATAGCTTTGGAGCATTGGAGCATTTGGAGTCTATAGTTAGAATCATGCTTTTCTTTATAGTTGCATATAGAATAATGTTTAACTTTATAGTTAGCATTTTAGAATCATGTTTCCCTTTATAGTTGAATTTTAAATCATGTCTTGCTTTAGCATTTTAAATCATGTTTTGCTTTATAGTTGCATTTTAGATTAGCATATCACTAATCATTTGACCATATGTAAAATCATTTTAAATTCTTATCACAACATTTGTATAACATAGTCTAGAAACATTATTCATTCATCATAATATCCATTATCATAGCATCATAACTTTCATCACATAGTTTCATATAGGAACTTAGTTTTATTGCATTTTGAATAGCATATCATCTCTTAAGTTGTCATTTTAACAACCATAGTGCACATACAAAATCTAAGATAGAGGGTTAAGGGTAGAGGGAAGGGAGATAGGAGTCAGAGAGAGAGAGAGAGACCTAAGAGAGGGAGAGGGGGTAGGAGGGTGAGACTTGAGAGAAAGAGAGGGAGGGAATGGGAGAGAGATAGAGGGTAGAGGGTTAAGTGTAGAGGGTAGAGGGTTTAAGGGTTTAGAGTTTAAGGGTTTATGGTTTAGGGTTTAGGGTTAAGGGTAGAGGAGAGAGATAGAGGGAGTGAGTGAGAGAGAGACCTGAGAGAGGGAGAGGGGGTAGGAGGGAGAGTCTTGAGAGAGATAGGGAGGGAGTGGGAGAGAGATAGAGGGTAGAGGGTTTAAGGATTTAAGGATTTAAGGGTTAAGGGTAGAGGGCTAAGGGTAGAATGGAGAGACATATGAGTGAGTGAGAGAGAGACTTGAGAGAGGGAGAGGGGTAAGAGGTAGAGACTTGAGAGAGAAAGAGAGGGGGGAGTGTTGCTAGGAGGGAGAGACTTGCGAGAGAGAGAGGGAGGGAGTGGGTGAGAGATTGAGGGAGACAAGGTTAAGGGTAGAGGGTAGAGGGTTTATGGGTTTAGGGTTTAAGGGTAGAGGGGAGAGACATAGCAGGAGTGAGAGAGAGAGAGAGAGATGAGAGAGGGAGAGGGGGTAGGAAGTAGAGACTTGAGAGAGAGAGAGGGTAGAGGTTTTAAGGGTTTTGGGTGTTGAAATGATGGATGCATAATGTCCCTGAAGCAACATCCTTCAAGAGGACCTTTTCCAAGAAGAAATTCAACCACACAGAAAGTGTTGCAACTAAGGGCATGCAAATGGAGATTGATATTGATCTAGAATATGATTACAAATGTACAAATTCCCTGAATATATAGGCATGAGAGAGATGCAAGATGAAATATAATGTTGCCATGTGTCATGATATAACATGTGACAACATGTAAACCCTACATATGAAATGATAAAAGATTGAGATAAGTTCTAGAAGAACAACTCATCTTCTAGAAGGAATATTATCTCCTACAAACATGGAAAGGGGAATTACCCCATTATTAATGATTTTCTAATTTATGCAACCTAGGACTAAATTAATGCAATACCAAAGTTAACTTATGCTAGTTTAATAAATAATTAATTACACTAACACCCCCCATAAGTGCAACTTAGGGAGGAAATGAAATGATTATGCAAAGATGATGGGTCCTAGCTATGAGGCCATGTTAGGTACCCATTTACATAAGAATGAAAATGCAACTAATCTCCCACAAATGGAGAAAATGGGAAAACCCAGTGTGAACAAAAACCCTCTCCAAAAAGGAGATGAAATGAAGATAAGAGAGAAAGGATGGGAAGGATGTTTAAGGGTTAAGGGTTATGGGTCGAGGGGAGAGAGATAGAGGGATTCAGTGAGAGAGAGAGGGAGGGAGTGGGAGAGAGATAGAGGGTAGAGGGTTAAGGCTAGAGGGGACAAAGCTAGGAGTGAGTGATAGAGAGATACTTGATAAAGGGAGAGGGGGTAGGAGGGTGAGGCTTGAGAGAGAGAGAGAGAGAAGAGAGGGAGGAGGGAGTGGGAGAGAGATATAGGGTAAAGGGTTAAGCGTAGAGGGTAGATGGTTCAAGGGTTAAGGGTTTAGGGTTTAGGGTTAAGGGTAGAGGAGAGGGAGATAGAGGGAGTTATTGAGTGAGAGACTTGAGAGAGGAGAGGGGGTATGAGGGAGAGTCTTGAGAGAGAGAGAGGGAGGAGAGAGTGTGAGAGAGATAGGGTAGAGGGTTTAGGGTTAATAGGTAGAAGAGTAAGGGTAGAGTGGAGAGACATAGGAGTGTGAGGAAGAGAGAGACTTGAGAGGGAGGGGGTAGGAGGAGAACTTGAGTAGAGAGCAAAGGGGGGAGGAAGAAAGGGGAGAGAGAGGGAGAGAGAATTAGGAAGGGGAAGAGAGAAGGGAAGACGGGAAGAAGGATAGAGAGTGAGATAATATTTAAATATTTTATATATTAGTAATATATATATATATATATATATTTATACATTAACTAAAATATAGAAATAATATTTAAATATTATACATAATTCCATAAGAGATCATCATAAATTGTATATTATATACTAAATTATAAACTATATTGTATATTCTAAACTAGATATATTAAAATAAACGATAAACTATTTATTGCATTTTTTAAATCATATATTATAAACTGTATTACTGTTACCTAACTTTTAGCTTTTGACTAAAATCAGGTAATTTAGTGTTTATTCTTTTGGTGTTTTCATTTAAATTTTTTAAAAGATAAACCATAGTCTACTAAGAACATTAGTATGCATAAAAGAGATTGTCAAAAAAAAAATTACATTTTATTTCAATGTTGCAATTATAGACAAATGAGAAAGAGAACCATGTGTATAGCAAATGTAATCTTTATTGATAATCATAAGAGTATAAATGTCCCTCACAAGCCAAGGGACTAGCTATCCTAATGCTAGTAAAGAATAAATCATACACATATGGATACAAAATTAAAATTGAATATAACATGAAAAGGCACCCGTCATTGCCTAGTGGAATGACAAATCCCATTGACTTGGCCTTGCATCATCTCAATCTCGCTCTCTTGCTCTACTGCTCTACTTTTGTTTGACTCTATCCTCATTGCTCCTAGGTTTCTTGCATTGGATTAAAACAACATTGTTAGAGCAATGAAAGATCCCTAATAAAAACTATATGAAAAACATCCATAAACGTGTGATCAAATGTCTACAAGCATTAAAATAGTAGCATACCATAAGTGTCCCTAAAAACAAGAAATGAGTGATCAAACACACCTATGATATGCTTTGTTTATCTAACTATTTGTTCCTTGTGTATATTTAAGACAAGTCTTGTTATTGCTCTAATTCAGCTAATTACAACATGTGGGGTAAATGTGGCTCCCACGAGGGTAGAGCTCATCATGCTACCCTCTGATGTTTTAAGAGGGATAGGAAATTGAGCAACTTGATCAAAGATAGACATGATATTAATGCATTAAATCAATATGGAATTACACTAGTTGATCAACTTTCATTGTTAGATTCAAAATATGTAACACATAATTTAAGTTGTCATGAAATTCATACTTCATAATGAATTAGTTATATGGCTGCCATCATGCCAAAAGGAAGGTACATTTTGCTGGACATGTCTTTCAATCATCTTAAGTGGATCCATGATCCACTTTATTAAAATAATTAAGTGATTTCAGAGATGCATCAAGTTCAATTATGCATGTCTTAAATAATGAAGGAGAAATCAAGGCCTGCCTAGAGCCATCATGAGGCATATGGGGCAACAAGAAGTAATAATCCAAGGTATTGTCAAGTCCCTCTCACCATAACCCTATCGGATAGCCAAACATCACATAGGATGGTGAGCTTTCAGGTCACCAACATAGGTGACATGTGTCTTCCCACTAAAATTAAAGTGAGGAGATGGTGTTATTTGTTGCACATGATCAAAAAGCAAGCAATTGATGTGAAAACCATGAAGATTAGGGAAGTCCTAAAGGAAAAAATGCATGCTAGATGTCATGAATAGGACAATAACAATGAATAAAATCATGATCTCATGCATATATACAACAACCATGAATGCATACTACATTACAATAAGGACAGTCATTACATTCATTAGGGGAGAAAGTGAACCATGTTTTCACTTTAGTAGTGAAAGCTAAACTATGAAGAAGTCATCCAATGAAAAATGCAATCAACAAACTCCAAGGAGATAAAGTTCAATGCAATGGTAGTCTATTGGAAGTTTTGGTTCACTATGTTTAAGGAATGCACCTCTTTCAACACCTTTTGAGTTGAAGGTCCAACAAATATGGGGTAGCATTTATCTACTAGTGGTATGTGTTATGGTGCTCTCTCACATTTGCAAAAGCTATAGGAACATTGAGAAAGGTGATACAACTAGATCATCAACTATGAAGAGAATGGGGGATAGAAATAATGAGAATTTTTAAGTCAGTCATTTATGATGGAAAGATTGAATGAAGCTAGAGAGAGCTTTATGGAGACTAGGCATAGTCTTATGAGAATAAAGACACAATGATTTTGAGGCTACCATTCCTAGAGGAAGAACAAAAAATCGGAGGCAAATATAGGGATTATAGTCATATGATAGTGGTCTTGAAAGGCACACTCATCAAAATCAAAGTAATAGCCTCATGAAAAACCATTAGTGTTGTCAAAAGCATTGATATTCCATGATTTCAATAATTAAGGTCTCAAGAATTTTTAGACTGAGCTTAGAACAATCCCAAATCTAATCAAAATAGTGGCAGCCATTACTTACACCAGAAAGACAATAAATGGTGAAGGAACATTCATCTTTGACTCTAGGTAAGAAGGAAATTCATAGAAAAAACATTGAACATGAACTTCATTCATAGCAATGTGACATCGAATCCAACTATGGAGGGTTGAGGCACATCATGCTTCATAAACAAGCAAGCCATTACTAAGTTTCAAGAAACCTTGGAGGAGATATTGAACCATGTTGAATGATTTACAGTCAAAGTGTTTTCAAAAGATGTAGAGCTACCTTTGGTAGCATTGAAATAGTGATCTTCAAAAGGGAAATTCAACATAATTTACAGACCATGATAAAGGGATGTTGATGTATGAACAGTGAAAAATTATGGAATTGATAATGAGTACAGGTGGGGTACACGAGGAGAAACAACTTGAGGATAGCTTGGATGAATAAATGGTTGATTTGAAGGAGGAAAGGATTTCCATTATGGAGTGGTTGTAGCTTATCTTGAAGCTTCACACATTGACAGATGACGAATATTTTGAAATTGGTATGCAAATAAAAGAATTTTCTGACATCAGTTTGGTGCAACTAGAAGAAAATTTAGAGATATAGAACCATTTTGAGGCGATATCTGAAGAAAAAAAATCATATTTCCCAACAACTGGAGAGAATTCACCCATTGAAGGGAAGATTAATGGCATCGAGAAGTGTTTACCTATAAATAATACAAGAGGGGTGTGTCATGAACTAGAAGAAATGCAATGGGATAAAGAATCTCAGAAAAGAATTACTGTAGAGGAGGGAAAATCTGTCAGGTGGCATGATAGGAGGATAGTTTAAGATGTGGTTGAAGCTCACCATCCAGTAGAAAATGATAGTAGCCCAATAGATCTTGAAGAACAGTGCAGAGTCAGAAAACATGAACTGGATTCTTGCTAATTCTAAGCCATGCCCAAAGTGCAAACATCTAGTTGAGAAAAATCAAGGATGCATGCATATTACACACACACCATGTAAATTTGAATTTTGATGACTTTGTCTAGGTGCTTGGTCAGAGCATGGTGAAAGAACTAGTGGCTTTTATGCTTGCAATAAATTGTGAGTACAACTGTGCAAAAGGGAAAAAAAGCACATTTATGGGAAGGAGTCATGATGGTGCTTTTTACAACATTTTGAAATGATAGAAATATTATCGAGGTAGTGTTTTGTGATGGCCCATGAATTTTCTTTTGTTGTCTTTTAAAAGATTTGAACATTGAATGGAAGTTTTCTAGAATGAGTGAGCTCTCTCAGTTAAAGGAACACGAAATGGTAAAAACTCATAAACTTCTATGAAGAAAAGTGAAGAACCCTAAAAATATGTGCAAAACCCTCGAATTCCTACATAAGTGTGAGGGCACGACCATGAAAAACCAGGAAATTGCAATTTTTCTACATAACACAAAATCCATCTGTGTTGGTGAAAATGTCTACAAATATAGGAGTTTTAATGGAGAACGTTCTATAGGAAGTGTCATTTAGAAAAAAGAAGCCAATATTTCTTTTCATGGTCACAGCCAACAAGTATGGATTTCCTCAAATAACAAAAAACCATCCAGGTTTGTGCAAAATTGCAAATACAGAGCCATTTAAACAACTATCATGGAGTTTTTAAGGAAAACAAAAGTATATGAAAACCATTATAAATTCATCATGGTCATGGCCAAGGAGGCATTTTTTCTTTACAAAAGCAACAAACCCACCTGGGTTTTCACAATCTAACTTCAGATATGGAAGAAAATAAACATTTCTTTGCTTTATTATCAGATTGGAGGCTCGAAATGAGTTTTTTTTTGCTCAAAAATTAGAATGATGTGGTCGACTAAAGGCTTACCTGAAGTTTTTTCTCTTTTCTTTGCAATATTCAAATCTTTTCTTTTCATAGAGAGCTTCTTTCAAGCTTCAAAAATCAACAATGGTGGCTAAGAAAGATGAACAACCACAAAAAAGTAGAAATGAAGCATAAAATGGTTAGAAAAATGCTATAGGCCATAGCATTCAAAACCAAAATGGCTTTCAAAAGATGTGAAGATACATATTTTTGTGCACAAAATCATTTAGTAGTCATTTTTCTGTAGATTTCATCAAAGTTCGGCCCAAAAAACTAGTCGAAACCTTTTTTTCTGAGCTTTCATCAAACCCTCATGGCGGAAGAAGCTTCTTCCAGAAGCTTGATGCAAAATGAATTATTTTTCACATGTTCCCCATGTTTTGTTGTTTAGGGTTTGAACCCTTTGGAGGCCGATGGGATTTTTTCCCATTCTTTTTAAAAAATGAAACACATTAAAATGTGTTATGGTGGTTGATGGTGAAGTTTGTGACTTAGGCAATTTTTCCTTATGATTTTGAAAACCATGTGTCTTGCTTCAAAATGTGCCAAGTCCTACATGTTATGTATTTGACCTTTGGTCATATCATGCCTTCAAAACTTTGAGAGTAGGCCTTCTAAGGAGTGTGGAGTCTATTATGCCCATATAGGCCGAATTATTTGGGCCTTTGTTTTGCCTTTGAAAATCAGAGAATGTTGACCAAGTGTGTGGCCTTGAAGTGCAGGAGTGGAGGTAAATGAAAATGATCAAGTGCCTTGAGAGGATTTAATTTTGTTTAATGCTTTTGGAAGCATTTAGATATAACATTATTTTTTGAATTTTATTTCAAAGTGTAAAAAATATCATTTAAGTGATTTGCAAATCACTTTTATTTTATGTCATTTTTTATGTAAATGTAATGTAATTCAAAGAGGTGGTGAGGCACTCTTCCATTCTTCTCTAAAATGTAAAATAGCTTGATTAAGTGGTGTATTATGAATCACTTAATCAAGTTATTATTTTGAATGCATATTTGAGTTGTGTTTTCAAAACACACATATAGCATGGGTCAAGTTTGTGGGAGACAAAATTATGACTAGCAGACATGAGAAGAGTGTGTGAGCTTGTTTTGACTATTTTGGAGGTTGTTTTGTCACACCTTTAGTGTGACCTTGGACTTAGCTTGTGTTTTCTACATTTGGAGGACCTTTTGGAGGGGTGTTGGAAGCTTCCATTTTGGCTTTTGTGTTGCATCCAACCAAAACCTTCTAGAGGAACATGTGTGAGAAGAATTGATTGTTTTTGTTTAAGTAACTTCATCTTTGCATTTTGGAGGGAGTTCTTTCTTTCCAGTAGAGTGATAGCTTTGGTTTTTTGGAGTTATTTTTTTAGCATGGAGTAATATTGTAACTTAGTGATGCAGATCCAAGAGGATCAAACTCATTCAAAGTGACAACTTTCCTTCAAGAGGAATCTAACAAGATTAAAATAGTCTATTAGAGCAGTTCAAACAATCCTCAAAGTTTGATAGCAATCAAAAGCATGATTTCTCACTTTCACCCATGTGACCTAGTAGTAGTGCAAACCTAGTTTTTGGTCTTTAACTCTTAACACCTCCAAAAACACTTGAAAAAACTTATGGTAGATTCAAATACCCATTTGAAAGTTACATAACATATATCAACTCCAACATCAACTCTTTTGGACCAACATGGAGTTCCAATACACCTACCATAGGAAAACCTAGTTAATTAGCCCTCTTTTTCAAAGAGAGTACCCTCTAAAATTTACCAATCCCTCTAAAACCTTGGGGAAGAAATTCAAATTCCCAAAATCCACATAATCCACAATAAGATTCCCCTTCTACGGCCAAATCCACTCCAAACCCAAAAACCCTTATTTTGTGCACTTTTGATGAGGGTTTAGTGAGTATGACACTTCCATAACTCTTCATATCTCAAAATCAACTTGAAACTATCCAAAAACCCTATACATGCTTAATGATTTAGAATACATGACCTTCCACTTAGATTTCACCAAACCCTAGTCTAAAACCCCCATTTTCATGCATTTTCTACATAAAACTCATAGGGACAACAACCCCAATCTGCTTTATTCCCTTCTCACAACTTAAAGCAATCTCCCTAACATTAAAAATCCTTCATAAGACCCAATACACCAGTTACAGTGAGCACAGTTGGTGTAAGGGTCTTCAAGACATGAATAAGTCTACAAAACCCCAAAATAGGGTATACCCAGCTGTTTACAAGAAAACAATTATAGAATGCTTCAAATCCTTTACTAACCTTTCAGACCAGATGCAAACCACATTATATTCATGCCACTACATTATTCAAAAGGAAATTACACAATGCAATTACTGTACATTACCATACAGGTCTGGAAAAAATAGAAAACTTAGAAAATGTCTGATAACAGTGAGAATTCAATAAGATTTTTTCATAAAAATCTCCAAGCCAACATTACAAATGAGTTTCCATGCCATTTTAAAGGCTTCTCCTCTTCAATCCAATGGCCAATTGCTTCTCAACTAAATTTTAAATTCCTAATGACCGTTGGAGGCCAAAATTATACTTGTTTACCTATCTTTGTTAACAACACATTTGATTCTTTTTACATCCTTTTTACCATTTGACCCTCCAAAACATTTAAATCCTTTATTTTGGTCTAATTAGACCTTATTGGACCCAAAAACATGACCTAGTGCATAAAAAGAAACATTAACCTACTTAGACCCCCATTTGTCATCATTGACAATTGCTTCATATATTTGACCTTGATTACAAAAATGGATCAATGAGACACCAAATGGTCTTTTTAGACCTTATTAAAGCAAATAAACATCAAAAAAACTTCTCAACCTCCCTAGACACTCCTATGATCAACCTCTAATGCTCCAATTGTGAACATAAGGTGTAGGTGCTCCTGCACCATAAACCCCCTAAAAAGAATTCATGCCTCATGAATTGTCCTTGTCTCCAAACTTCACAAATGCTCCATTGGTCCACAAATCCTCTCCCCTGGTGTAGGAATATTGGACTTGCAATCTGCTCTACACATTGAACATTCTTGACATTGATTGCCATTGGAGTTGGCTTCATCTTGGTATTCAAACCTGAAAGTGGTCTTCTCCCTATTCTTTGGTCAAAACCAGGTTGTATGCTCTTACCAACACCTACAAACAAACACATGTTAGTATTATTTTGATATTCCTTTCCTTTTAGCTTATCTCCAAGTTCATTATTGTTGTCAAACCTCTGCACACATTGTCCCTTTGTCTCTGCCATCAAACTTTCTATTCTAGCAGCACCCACCATCATTTTCCTATCATTACAATTCATTGTACTGACTGTATTGCTAGATCTATGCACTTGTGTACCTACAGAACCTCCACACTTTACAAGTTTACCTTGCATCAAAGGACATATCACTGTTCCCACCAACACATTCTTACTCCAATTCACCCCCAACTCTTTTTTGACCACTGTATCAGCCTTCTCCATGGGATTCACATCATTTTTCCCCTCCAATTGAGTATCATCATTCTTAGATCCTTTTTCCATCTTCTCAATAGGTTCATAAATATTCAATACCACTGTCATAGCACCATTTTTAGGTTCCTTTCTTGCTTACTCAACACCATAACCCTACTCCAAATCAGAAAACATGTTGTCCTTACTTTTTTCAAGCTTTATAGGCTCTTTTTTGCCAAAAATCACCACCTTAGACTTACCTTTATCCTTCTCTTTTCCCTACAAAGGAGTTAATTTGAAACTCTGATCATCCTTCCAAATTATATAAGTGTTTTCCCAACCATCATACATGGACCTTCTATCAAACTTCCATGGTCTTCCCAAGAGAAAATGGAAACAATCAATTGGCAATATATCACATAAGACTCTATCCTTTTACTCCCCAATCTGGAAATCCACATAGGATTTCTCATTCACCACTAAGGTTTGATTATCATTCACCCAAGAAACTTTGTAAGGTGCTACATGAGGTATCTTTTCTAGATTTAACTTGTCTACCATCTCCCTAGATACCATATTATCTTGAGAATCTGAATCAATAACAACTTGACACACTTTACCTTTGCATTTGCATGAGGTTCTAAAGAGACTCTTTCTTTGACTCAAATCTTCCTCTTTTGGTGCTTGCAACAAGGTCCTTCTCATCATGAGTACTTCTCCTACCTCTCGATCTATAGGTCTGCTTGAACTTTCACACTCTTCCTCTTGGATCAATTGTGCTCTTCTCTCACTCCTTCTGTCACCACTTGAAGTTGAACCCCGGTTATGAGGACACTTGAAAGATGGGTGTCCAAATTCATTACACCTATAACACCTTCCTAAGAATTCATTGTAATCTCTCCTTTGCCTAAAATTTTTCCTTCCACCTCTCCATCCTCCTCTTGCTTTAGGAGCTTGTTCTTTGTTCTTATCAGTATCTTCATGGTCTTCCTTAGGCTGCATTGATATTGTAGTTGTGCCTCTACCCCTAGAAGTGTTGCCTCTTCCTCTTGCTACCTTCTCATGCTCCTCTTTAGTTTTTCTTCCACCCTCATGGCCATTTGAAAGCAATGTTCAACTAATTTACGTTCCAACAAGCTGATCTCATCCTGAATGTTATACCTCAAGCCATTCAAGTACCTAGAAACCATTTCTTCCTCATCTTCTTCATGTTTAGTTCTTATGCTTAGCCTATAAAATTCTTCAGTATATGCTTGCACATCTAAATCCTTTTGTCTAAGATTTTTTAACTTCTTAAGAAATTGAACATTATAATCACAAGGATTGGATTTACCTTTCAGTTTGGTCTTCATCCTCTCCCAAGAAGTGATCTTGTTCTTTCCTTTTCTTTACCTTTACTCTTTCACAAAATTCCACCTCATCAAAGCATGTCCTTTCAGTTTTGTTTTAGCCTTCTTCACCTTATGCTCTTCATCAATCTCTTCACTCTCAAAGTAGTTCTCCAAAGCCCCTATCCAATCCAAGAGCTCTTCACTGTCAAGTTTTCCTCCATACATAGGCACATCCATTTTTCCATGTCCATCCTTCTTCACATCCTTCAAAAGCTTCACCATTCTCACATCATCTGGATCCATCTCTTCCTCTTCACTGGAAGTCTCCTCTTCTTCAGTTTCACTTTCATCCTCTTCCACTCTTTTCTTTTCCTTCCAAGCAAACATATCTCTTTTCAAGGCTTCTATCTCCTTTTAATGGTTGTCAATCTTCCTTGCAACAAAACTACCCTTAGGAGGAATTTTCTCAATTATTCCTCTTCACCTACCTGCAAAACCAATTCAAAAAACCAACACAAGATCTACAACTGTGCTCTGATACCACTTTGATGTAGATCCAGGAGGCTCAAACTCATTCAAAGTGACAACTTGCCTTCAAGAGGCATCTAAAAATATTAAAATGGTCTATTAGAGAAATTCAAACAATCCTCAAAGTTTGGCAGTAATTAGAAGCATGATTTCTCTTTCAGCCATGTGACCTAGTAGCAGTGCAAACCTAGTTTTTGGCCTTTAACTCTAACACCTCCCGAAACACTTGTCAAAATTATGGTGGATTCAGATACCTATTTGAAAGTTACATAACATATATCAACCCAAAAATTAACTCTTTTGGACCAACATGGATTTCCAATACACCTACCATAGGAAAACCTAGTGAATTAGCCCTCTTTTTCAAAGAGAGTACCCTCTAAAATTTACCAATCCCTATGAAACCTTGGGGAGCAGTTCAAATTCCCAAAATCCATATAATCCACAATTATATTCCCCTTGTACGACCAAATCCACTCCAAACCCAAAAAACCCTTATTTTGTGCACTTTTGATGAGGGTTTAGTGAATATGACACTTTCAGACTTCTTTTGTAGTGTCCCTCCAGTTGCTACTATGTGTTTCAGTTTTCTTATGTTTTTTTGCTAGTTGTTATGATTATTTGGATACTATATTACATCTTTTATTAGTTAAGACACAAAGGTTATGTTAGTTGTTATACTCTGTAGATGATACATTGGATATTGTGATCATATAGTTATGTTCTTGTGATGACATTATGATTGACATGTGTGTGTTATGGTTTATGTTGTTTCTAAGTTTTAATGAGGTTATCATGATGTAATTGTTGTTTATGATATAATGATTCTCATCAGTGTTGGTGAAGAAGACAGTGTAGCACTACTCACTCATGAGTGCCCTGCTATGTTGTAACTCTTCTTCACGGTGTGTTTGTCGATATATGATGATATGTTAACAATGTTGTTTTATGCAGTTGTAGGTACTGGGTATCAGCTCCGCCTACTTGTCGGGTCTGAGCGTACCCTGACCCAATGGAAATAAGTGGTTTCAGAGATAGTGTCAGGTCCTCATTCTTATCCATCGTTCTTGATAGAATGAGTATCTATTTGTTACCCATTTATGTTTGTCGTCCATTCCGTCATGTCATTTGTAGTTTCATCATGTTGGAAATTGAATTATTTTAATTAGTTTAATGGTTGGATTTATGAGTATTTGGCTTTAATTGCTATGATAGATTAAAATGATTATGTTTTGATTTATTAAATTAACTTAAATACAATATTTATTTAAATGCAAATGTTGATTTAAATGTGCAAGTTTAATTGTTGAAAAAGTAGATATCATTGAATTGTTGTGCCAACTGAAGATGTGAAAACATCTCCAAACTTGACTTTAAGTTAGAGATATTATCTTGAGTGTTATTTAGTTTGAACTAAATGATCAATTGGAATTGCATGCTAACTTTGAGTTAAGTTTTGTGATCATGAGTTAATTAAGAATGAATTAAAGCTTTGGGTGTGCAATTTTTCATTCATGGGAATTGATTGCTAAGAAGAAAACTTTCACAGTAGCTTTTGGAAAAGCTTCTTCTCTATATTTTTTGGTTTAAAGTTTTGTAGACAGTGGGTTTGAAAGATCTTGTGTTTTTTTGGGGAAAATAAAAGATTGCTGGGTTTCAGATTTTGGCTTCAGTCTTCGTTGAATTCAAGAATACAAATTAGGTTCCTTTCTTGTTTTGCAATATCATAATCTATATTTTCTAAAAGTTTTTCTTGAAATGTTTATCTTTGTTGTGGAAAAGAATTACCTTGCCAAACCTGCACAATCAACTAGAAAACAATTAGTGAATCTTTCAAATTCAAAGGTAAACAATTAGCAAAACCATGATGGCTTGTAATTAACATTTATATTTTGGAAATAAAAAGTGTACCATTCTATATATTTTCTTCGTATATCGCGTGCATGCTTAAATTGATTGGTGACTATTAATCAATGGAAAAACTCCGAGTTTATGATTTAATATGCTCAAGTAGTCCATTATTATAGTAGATGATCTCTTTAACTGTGGTCTAACCTTCTTAACATATTTTAATCCTCCTCATAGTACATGCATTTCTTTAACAAACCGGGTCATCTTGTACGCCTTCTTGCAATCGTTCTTTGCATCCAAGAATTGATCTTGTGGATTGGAGGGATAGCTAGAAATTCATGGTATTATTGGCCAATTAGGGGGATGAATTTTTTCTTAGTTGATTAGTGTATTTAAGATTCCTATTTATCTCTTGAATGAGTTCGAAGTAATTTCTAAACCATAAAATTTATCTTGTCTTTTCTTTGAATTTTAACTCTCCCTACACCCAACATTGCTTATGCTGAATTTCTATATAGGTATTCATGGGAAAAGATGTTCAGAATTTATTACCTCCTTTGCATCTCACCTCTTATGGCATCACCCCTGTAGCTGAATATTCTAGCAGACTCATTTTTATATTTTGCAAGTTCGTTTGGATAGTCGGTGCCAATCTCTGTAACTGTGAATGCCATTCTTCACATTCACTAATCCTCCATCGTTGTTGGTGGTATCACATTCCCTTAAATCAAGAAACTAACATAGTGAAAGGTTTGGGAGATTCATCCCCATCACCTATACCCCACCGTCTATGGTCTTGTAGGTCCCTCATACCTTGCCATGTAAGCTATTTATAATCTCATAAATTTCTCATTCTTTTATATTGTCACAGTTTGATTAACCTCCTTGATTCCATTACCAACCTCTCATAGTGGCAACACTTGAACATGGTAGCGTGTATAGATTTAAATACCTTTTTGATTCCATTTGCAACTTGTCACATTTGTAACACTTGATAGCATTTATTTCTTTCTTAATTTCCTTCCCATGTTATTTCTTCTTGGCGTAGCCTATGTTGATCCTTTAGTCAATTTTCTGATTGTTAGGTTGTTGATTTTCTTGAGATATCGAATGCTCTATCATTTACCTTAATCTTTGGTTTAATCAATTCCCTATGGCTTCTTGCAACGATGATATGGAAGCCTGTAGCCAAAGTGTGTGTGTTTAATTTTCTTCTCACCTCTGTTGAACACTCTATCCCTTGCATTATGGATGACAATATTTACTATGTAATTGACTAAAACAAACTGTGGCTTTAGACTCCAGTTCTAACCTTGAGTTAGCATCAAATGACTTCAATCACCATTACATGTTCGCCAATGAGTCTATGTTTGATGATGAATGTTGAAATTGATTAGTTCCTTGTCTTATGGAGCTACCCCTGCCATAAATCCATGTGTCTGCAAGCCTATAACTAAAGTTTTACCTGAGTCACCAACATGGTTTCTTGTTTGAGTTATCTTCTTTTAATTGAGTTCCATTAGCATGATGTATATACTATTATTTAAGATAATTGTAGTTAAAGGGTTTATAAGTTTGTTGTGAGATAATTTAGTTTAAGTATTGTAATTTTAATTCTTTTTAAGAATTGAATTAGACTTAAATTGATTGGTTTTTAAATGTTTGGTTAATAAAATTAAAGGATAAGTATTATTCTTAATGAAGAATAATCGTAGTTTTATTTTGTTAAAATAAGACATTTAAATATGGAAATGAATTATCTTTTATAATTTTTAGTTCTAGAAGATTTAAAGATTTAAATAAAAAGATAATATTTGGGATTTTGTTTTTAAATGAATATGGCATTTTTATTGTTAATTAACGGAATTAAACTTTGGATTATTGATTAGTGTATAAGGAAGCTTTTGTGTGATTTATTGTTTGAAATTATCAAAGTAAAAGTTTGTTTGAAATGTGATATGGATTTCTTAGTTCTTAAGGCTAGGGAATGTAATTTGCATAGTAAATCATGTAATGCTTGTATATTATTGTTTAGTTACAATGACTTGATTTGAGACTTATCCATGCACAATATGTTTTCACATTTGAGGTATTTGCACAATTTATCGGATTGTCATGATTGTGATGGGTATATTCATGATTTTGTCTTATGTGTGTGATGGCTATCCTATGTTGTTAGGAACGTTATGTATTTTGGTGCATATGTCTTCTTGAGACTTGTATGTTCTTTAAAGAATTGTTTGAGTTAATTGAGTTTCACAATTCTTCTATGGGATTTGTTATGGTCAGGTCATGCACATTGTTTATGATACCTATGTGGTGAATGAGAGTATGATGTTTTATGTCATGGATAAAATGTGCATACCCTATTTTGATTTGTGCATGTTGACTATCCTATATGTTATATGAGTTTTATTTTGTTTATAGGAAGAGTGGATTTCATTAGGTGCCAGAGCCATAAGAGGTTGCTAGGGTAACCTACTGAAAGTAGTTAATCCAGTGAAAACCTAACTTAATGTACATGGGGTTGGGCGATAATCATAATATAAATTAGATAATTTGAATGCCTCTCCTAGTGCCTTAATGCTTGTATATATTAAGTGTAGGTTGAGAAGGCCTAGAATGGCTTAGTCATCTACCTTGTCTTCTTGAAAGGTAATTTGACTCCACATGAGTTTGTCTAGGGGGCAGGAATCAGTAGAGACTTCCAGGGTAACTTTGCATGAGGGCCAGTAGTCTAGGAAGATTCACCAGGGTAACCTAGAACAACTATGTGACGACACTCTATCTTGAATCATGTTTGTAATATCTTGTGTAGAGTTAACTATTGTATTGTGGTCATCTTTGGAAGCATATATTGTAATTACTATGGTTTGATGTCGTTATGTCATGATGTGATTGTTAGCCATATGATGTTATGTTCTATCCTCTTGTATGTTTGATTGTCTTATGGACCTGATACTATCTCCTAGCATGGAGGGAGTGGACCTTAGGGTACCACGTAGTTGGGAGGAATGTGATTTTTCATCCATTGGGTCCCCTTACAAGTTATGTAGCTCGAGATGAGTATGTTCTTAATAGGTTCTTGAATTCACTTTGTTCATGGAGTTGGACGCTGAGCGTGCTCGTGAATGAGATGGATAGTTGTACATGATTGTCATTCATAGTGTATACTGTCTTGGTATGTTAGAGTGAACCTATTGTAATGTATCTATGATGTAATGAGATTTATCACAATCTCGCTTGATGTATTTTGAATGTAACTTGATTCCATCAGGATTTGTAATTTTATCATTCATTTGGAATAAAGTTTATCCTTATGCTTTTTGTATCATGGTTTAGTAATGTGATTTTTACTTGTAATTGTTTAAGTAACATCATCAAGGAACCCTAAGGACATATGTGTAGTTGTACACTTTGTACTTATGTTGTTATTGAATGTATTTTTTTTTTAAACTAAAAAATTATTCTGTTATCTTGTTGCTTATGTGTTGTTCTCTGGGTTCCCTGGCGGGGTGTTACATCTTCAGATCTCAAAACCAACTTGAATGCTCTCCAACAACCCTGTCAATGCTTAATGATTTAGAAGACATGACCTTCCACTTAGATTTCACCAAACCCTAGTCTAAAACCCCCATTTTCATGCATTTTCTACATAAAACTCACAGGGATAGCAACCCCAGTCTACTTTATTCCCTTCTCACAACTTAAAGAAATCTCCCTAACATTAAACATTGTTCATAAGACCCAATACACTAGTTATAGTGAGCACCGTTGGTGTAAGGGTCTTCAATACATGAATAAGTCTACAAAACCCCAAAATAGGGTATACCTAGCTATTCATAGGAAAACAATTATAGAATGCTTCAAATCCTTTACTAAAACTTCAAACTAGATGCAAACCACATTAGATTAATGCCACTACATTATTCAAAAGGAAATTACACAATGCAATGGGGTATGTGGGATCATGATGGGCCAAAAAGTGCTTAATATGATGGGTATTTGTAGGGTATGTGGCTAGCGATTTTTTTACCCAAAATTGATGGGAAATGAAAGAGGGTTTTCAAAGAGGAGATTCTCAGGTTTCCACCAATGTAAATTATGCTTTTACTTTAAATTTAATAATAAATTATTATTATTTATTTTTCTATTTGAATTATGACTAAAGTGTTGATTGATGGGTACAGTTAGAAGAAACATCTATAGCTTTGAAATGGTATCACATTTTTTTTGAATCAAAACATGCATCACATTCCTAATGCTTCACATACTATAGGGTAAAAAAGAAAAATTAGATTTCATGAAGTTTAACCAAGTTAAAAGATTAGTCAAACATATGAGTTTTATATTAAAAAAAATTAATAAAAATGTGAATTAATTACATTTACTTGGAAAAAAATTACCAAAAAATATGCATCACATCTGGACATGGGTCCTCTACTTATGTCCCAAATATTATAAAAATATATTATCATTTTATTGTGATTACTTGGTGGTCGGTGGAGACACCTACTTCTTATTTTTTTTTCCCTAAAATTTAGGAGTACTATTGCATTGAAATTTCAAATTTTCACCAGTAGTTTTCTTTTTAAAAAAATAAAACTGTGGTTTGAGAAACTACATTCAATTTGCTCGAGATTCTATTCTTCCATATTTTTTGAAATAATATAGATAATTTATTCAAATTTTTCACGTCCAAGTTGCTAACTCGATTTTCTAATTTTTTGCCCTTAAGAGCCTATTTTTCCATGATGATCCATGCACATACCCAATGACTATACATTCTGATGCAATTAGGAAAAAATAGAAAGCTTCGAAAATGTCGATATACGATTGAGAATTGATATTATTTTTTTCATAAAAATCTCAAAAGTCAACATTACAAGGCCGGTTTAGTACCTTTTTTTTAAAGGCTTCTCCTCAAACCAACACCCAATTGCTTCTCAACTAAATTTTGAATCCCTTATTAGCCGTTGGAGTGCCAAATTACATTTGTTTACCTATCTTTGTTAACAACTCATTTGATTCATTTTACATGTTCTTTTACTATTTGACCCTCCAAAACATTTAAAGCATTTCAAATACATTCAAAGCACCTATGTTGGTCTAATGAGACCTTATGAGACCCTAAAACATGACCTAATACATAAAAAGCAACATGAACCTACTTAGACCCCCATTTGCCATCATTGACAATTGCTTCACATATTTGACCTTGTTTACAAAAATGGATCAATGAGACACCAAATGGTCTTTATAGACCTTATTAAAGAAAATAAACATCAAAACAATCTTGCAACCTCCCTAGACACACCTAATGCTCCAATTGTGAAAGTAAGGTGTAGGTGCTCTTGCACCACTTAGATGGACTTGTTATATAGTGAGTACTTTGAATCAATAAAATAGAGCATTTTACCTTCCCATTTCATGTTTCATAGCATGTTGTCAGTGATTGATCAGTTTTTTTTGTGAAATTTATCTTTCCTTGCAAACTTGTCTCATGTTTAGGCATCTATTTATAAGAAAATGCATTATTACAGGTTATAAGTTGTGTTAGTTAATAGTGTTGTTAGTTGTGAGACTTTTTTTTCCTTCTAAGAGTCTTGTTTAGAAACCTCCTTATAAACTACTTATGTGAAATGCATGTGAAAATGAGTTGTGTGAACAAGGTCTTATGACATTGTTTTGAATGTGATAGGTTGTTATCAAGTCTTAGTTGGTTTTTGGTGTATCACCTTAGGTAGTTTCAGTTAATGTTCATTTTTTGTGCATCTCTTACCCTTCTCCTCAGAAATCATTAGTTAGGTGGCATCAAAAGGGGAGCCAACCCATAATCTGGAGGTCTACTTTCAAATAGGACACCCACAACCTGAAAGCAGTCCCATGTTACATCCAAACTTGCTAAGTTCTTTCATAGCTTGGCATTAGGGGTGCAGATTTGGATCACTAACAATTAAATTTTTAAAATCATATGCTCAAAATCATCCCGGATGTCAGATAAAATCTAACACTAACCTTACTACCTAGAGGTTGAAAGCTCGATCTTGCTTTGGAATTTGGCTAGGACATGCTAATCCTAAGAAGTCAACGTAAAAAACATGTTTAACAACTTACCTTGCTTTTCTAGACTTCACCCATGTAGCTGACGACTTTTTTTTACCCAAAGTTGATGAAATGAAAAGGGTTTCTAAAGGATATTCTCAACTTTCCACCAATATAGATTATGCTTTGCTTTTAAGTTTAATAAATGAGTATTATTAATTTTTCATTTGAATTACAATAAAATTCCTAATTGATAGGCTAATTGAAAAATATCTATGGCTTTCAAAGCAATTTATCCTTTTTTGAATCCCAAAATATGCCATTACATTATATGCTTCATATACTATAGGATTAAAAAAAAAATTCATGAAGTTTTGACCCAGTTAAGGTGGTCAGACATACGAGTTTTTATATTTTTTAAAATTTGTAATAAAAAATTCATAATTAATTATTTACTTGGAAAAAAATTACAAAAAATTATGCATCACATGGGACATGAGTCCTATACTTATATATAAAATATTATAAAAAATATTATCATTTTATTGTGGTTAGGTTGAATTAGGATAGACACCCTACTTCTTATTTTTTCCACAGAATTTATGTACTCTTTGCGTTTGAAATTTCAAATTTTGCAAATAGATTTAAAAAAAAAAAAACCTAGTAGTTTAGAAACTACATTCAATTTGCTATAGATTTATTATCACATATTTTTTAAATAATATAGATAACTTATTCAAAATTTTAAGTCAAGTTTCTAACTTTGATTTTTTTGAATTTTCATTGCCACTTAAGGGCCTATTTTTTCCATGATTATCCTACACATACCCTCACAATATAAATTAATTGCAACATCGAATACAATAGGCTCATTGTCATAGGGCTCACTACCCAAAAGAAAAGGACTCACTTCCAGATTAGAAAGAAGAAGAAATAAGATTGCTACAATAAGAAATCCATCTCAGAGAAATAGAAAAGTTCCACCACTGATTCACCAGAACATTCACACTCTCTTTATAGAATGTATACACTTTCTGCTCACTGCTTCTAGTAGTCTTAGGCATTAAATATCACATTGCATTTCACTTTTTCGCACTTCACATCTCAACATTTCACATTACACACTTCACTCATATTTTCTTTATCAAATCATCACACATATATACTATCCTCAACCTTGAAAGTAATCTACAAGGTTGGCTATGCACCTCAAATGTGCAAATTCAAATTAGGTTGGAACCAAAATATTCCTACAATGGAAAGGAATGAAGGTGGACCACAACACACCTTAAATCAGACCCAAATGAACACATACACACCATGTCATCCTTTCATAAACACCAAAGCATATTTGTAATTAGTGTAAACACCCAAGGTCGACCGAGCCTATGTTAACACCATCAAAAAATTAAGTACACACTTCCTTTGATCAAAAAATGACTCACAAACCACACACATCACTTTAAAACAATCTCAAATATTCCATCAGCACACTGAAATCCAACAAATTCTTCACAACATCATACACCAAAAGAACATATTCATCCTACACAACCAATTAACCTTCAACACATTGCGACACTTAAATCCAAACTTGTGTAGAACCAAAACACAAACTACCTAGACTAATGATAGGTATGGGAAATATAAACACACCATTAGATCCACAAGACCAAGAAACCAAACTATGGAGAAATAAAGAGAAAAACCATTTCTCCTAAAAAACATTACTTACACAATTCACATATTGGTGAACACAACTTTCTCTACACAATGATACAAAAAAATGAAAATTTGGATATAACACCTCTAAACACATCTAAGAAATATATCGAAACTCCACAAGTAGATATTCATCCATGAAGAAATGTAGAGAAAAATATTGAACACCACTTTGTCACACTAAACACTCTTCACCACACTATTTCCTCTTTTATTTGAAAATTTATCAAAATCCCCTGGAAACCATGCACCATAAACTCAAACTCAACATATAGAACACGTTCTTAGCAACTCGACCATAGAAGAGTTTGAACACCACCAACACATGCTCATCAAATCAACACTAGAGATTGACATCAGTGATACTATTAATGACAACATAATGTAACCAATCAAAGTATCTCCATAGGTTGAAACCAATGGAACAATAAAGGTCTATTGGAATCAATGAAAACACAAGCTTCCAACAGATAGAGCCCAACAAAACATGACAACAAATTGTACATAAAAATATGATCAAAATAAAGAATTCAAATGCAAACATCAAACCCTTCAATATACACTTAATTCAAACTCACTTAGATAAAAGAAAGCATAAATTAAATGAATAAAAAATCATAATTTAATGCACATTAATTCTTGTTGCAACTTGAAGGTGGTTTTGGTCA
The DNA here is from genome assembly GCA_007258455.2 of Sequoia sempervirens. Classification (NCBI taxonomy): domain Eukaryota; kingdom Viridiplantae; phylum Streptophyta; class Pinopsida; order Cupressales; family Cupressaceae; genus Sequoia; species Sequoia sempervirens. Next base: position 1,033,610,908 of record VDFB02281492.1, read on the forward strand.
CAATATTGGTATGTGGTTATTTAAAATAATAGAATGATGTTGTGTTTTGGTTCCTTCCTCTTAAAAATGGCTCACATAGGGGGTATATTTATAGTTTATTGGCTTGGATGATCAATGGTCAAGATTGGTTGAGAGCTTTTTGAGGGATCAATGGCGAGGATTAATTTTATCAAGTAGTTGGGAGATGTTTGGTGGAGAAAAAGGGAGATATTTTAATTAGTTTTTGAATTTGGGGGAGATAGTTATAAATTTATACTTTATTGGATTGAATTAATGAAATAATTAAATCATGTGAAAGTGGATGGATACTAGGAATTATAAAAAGAAGGATAATTAAGTGAATAATTCTTTTAATTTATTTAATTAATAAAATAAAAATGTGGTAGGTGCGGCTAGGATGGTGGGTGATTTTTAGCTGTGTAGTTAGAAGAAGAAATGATAACAAGGAATGGATGGGGATCACTATGGAATGTGCAGTCGACCTTCGTCTTTACTAGATAATTCTAAGTGTATAAACTTTCATTTTCACCTTCTTCATCACCGCCTTCCCTTGTTCCTCCCTCATTCCACTCCCTATATTCTATTCCATTTTATCATCATATTCAATACATAATTCTCTTCTCTCCAATGGTTACTCTCCTCTCCTATCATATTTAAGGTTTGCCATAATGTTCTTCTTACACTCAAATGTATATGAATTTTATGTTTCTTCTTTTTTCCTTTATGGGAATCATATTTGCACATTGAAAAGTTTTAATTTTGAATTTTGGAAGGGTAAGTAGACATTCTAATTGAAGGTCCATACTTGAATTTATTTTTTTCTAATAGTTTAGATTCTATTATTTTCGCATTAGTACATAAATAAAATAATATTTAAATTTACATGTTTTGTTAAATTAATTAGCTTTACATATTTTCTTACCTTTCTAGGTGGTCGAGTAGATTGAGATGTGTTGGTTGAATATATCTAGGTATTGAGTAAAATTGTTCTACATGAGAAAATTTTAGAAAAAATCCCCAAGTACATTTTTTAAGTTTATATATGCTTGTTTTGGTCTAAACATATTCATGTGAATGGGTTTCATGTGAAACAAACTTGCTCAAATATGCTAGGGCATGTATTATCTATATGGGAGCCACCTAGATTTGGATAAAACCCATTCAATCAAATATTTTTTTATCAAAACCTTCTTATTTAAACTAATTTTTTACTTTGACCTTATTATTCATCTGTGGGAAATAATGAAGCCTACTATAATATCTTATTAAATATTTTTATTGATTTTTTTTGAAGGGAAATTGTGGATGGAAAAAATAAAAGACACCAAAATGGAATATATAAAGAGAGGTAGTAACTTAAATGAGATCACTCAATTTATGAAACTAAAACCGCTTTATATTTGATATCTTGAGAAATTGTGTTCACCTATTTATTCTAACAATGAAAACCGTTGGAGTGTAGAGATATGAGAATTAAAACCCTTTTCGTTCCTAGGTAAGACCTAAGGATGAAATCTTTAATTCTTTGAGGTAGTTTCATTTATGAATCAAGCCACACAAAGAATATTATGACTTATTTTTAGTTTCTAGTTTCTTACAATAGCACTACTATAGTACTATTTTGTACCTATAATACTACTATAGTAACATATCATTATAATAAGTATCTATAATGATAGTTTGTAAAAAAAATCAATATATTTATAATACTAGTTTAAAGTACATTTTTTATGTTTCTTCTAGCCATAATAATAAAACTATTTTGTACATTTTGATAAATCCCCTATCACATCATATCTCATGAGTTTGGTTTCTTCATTTTATCTTGGGTAGCTTGAAAATCATATACAAAGTGATCTTTACTAGAAAATTGCTATTTTTAAAATAAATTTCTAACTTGTTATAATAATATTATATTTGATATGTAAAGGATTTAAATGATAAATATTGATATTTAATTATTGTTAATTATTTTATAATTGTTCAAGTATTGTATAGTTAAGAATCATGAAAATTATATAGGGTTTTAGAAAAGTATTAGAAAGGGACTTTACAATTTGAAACCTATTTGATCTTATCTCAGTAAATCTTTCATGACAATGATTTTTTAATCTAAATGACTTTCCATGCATAAAACATATTTTTTCATGGCAAGGCCCAACCCTCAACCCCCTTGGATCCTAATCAAGTGGAGAGAAGTTAAGCATGGGGTTATTAATAGATACATTGGGATTCTATTTGGTATTGGAGTCTTGCCAAAAGATATGTGGAATTGGTTCTTGGTTAAAATTAAAAAAACCTCTTAAATTGGACAAACAAATTTCTTTCCGTGGTTGGTAGAATACAAGTTTCCAATAAGATCCTTAATGCCAACCATGTTTACAGTTCCTCTTGTTGGCTACCTCCCAAGGCCTACAATGACCAGTTGACTTATCTAATTAGGTGCTTCCTCTGGGCTAAGTGGGGAAACAAAAAAGGACATCATACTACTTCATGGATCCATTGTATTCAACCCAAAGATAAAGGTGGTTTTGGAATCATTGATCCTTACACACAAGGAATTTGTCTTGCCACTAAATGGATTGTTAGGGATTTGGATGGTGATGCCCCTTGGAAACATTTCATGTTGCTTCGTATTCAAATAGCTATCGTTGGTTGATCATGGGATTTGGTGAAATGGATGGATAAGCTTATACTTGCTCCTTATTTTGAAACTCATGGATCAGCCCCCTTCAATTCCATTTGGAGAGCTTGGAAAATTACTTCTAAAAGAATATCTTGGTAATGCCCAATCCTTGAGCCATGGACTAAGTTTTTCCTCTTCCTCAATATGGTGGAACCATCTTGTTCAATTGGACAATGCCCCTCTTGGTCTTAATAAACTCCTTAAAGGTAAGTGTCTCTTTAACAAAGGTATTCAGACTTTTAGAGATCTCTGGGATTTGGTTACATTCAGCTAGAAAACATGACAACAATTTAAGGCACAATTCAAGCTTACCTCCAAAGGAAAATTCCCTATTCTTCAAATTCAAAGTCTTGTTACACATGACCTGTACTATGTTTTGTCCACACCTTGCCATGACAATTTCCTCATAGATTGTAAATGGTCTACCAATCGTCACCTTCATGGAATCCCCCTTAAAACTGTTTATAGACAAATCCTCCATAAAATTTCCCTAGCTTCCCATCTTAATTGTAAATGGCACTATAGTTTTAGATGCTTAACCAAATGGAATAAGTTGAGTGCTCCTATTTGAAAATCCAAAGCTGAAGCAAAAGCCCAATTGAAAGCCTAGAAAATCTTGCATGTTAAAATAACCTTTGGAGACTATCTTCCCTTCATCTCACCATTGTTTTCCTACCCTTTTTATTCTAAAAAGGAGACCATCAAACATGATTTCTAGTTTTGTTCCCATGCCCAACGCCTATGAAATTATCTTTTTATCAATCTTCCAACTCTTTCTTCTCAAACCTAGTCTTGGAAAATTGCTCTTCTTAGAGTTTCTCCACACCTCAATATTATTTAATAGACCTTTAGACACATCATTTTGAAGAACATATAGAAATTCCATTCCCTTTCTTCCTTTTCTCACACCTTTTGTACCATTCAAATGGAAGCTTTTCTTATCTATGTGAAGCTTTCTCCTCACCTTTCCCTTTTGTAGTCCTCACACCAATTCAAACCTAACTTACACACTGCTCTGAGAGAGATTCAATTACAATTTGATGATTTTGAGGCTAAATATATAGGAATTGATTATAGTTTTAAAGAAAAAGTTTGATTTTCTAGTGTGGCTACAAGTTTTGAGGTATCTTATTTTAGTTGGATGGCTACCAAAGGATTCTTCTCAGCATATGGTGGCTATTTTTCAACATGACAACTCATTTGAGGAGACACATAACAAAAGTGTTGATGGGGTAAAGGGTCAATGTTGCTGCACATTTCAATGGTTGTCTTAGAAAATGGCCTTGCTATAGAGACATTTCATTGGATTTATTGTTGTTTAGTTAGATTGTTCTCTTTGTAAACATGGGTAGGTTTGGCAACAACTGTTGCTATTTGTCCTGGAGTTTTATTGTTGTTATATGACAGTTTTGTTGTTGTCTTCAATTGAATCCAATGATGTAATTTGTTTGGGATTGGCAAGCTTCTGATTGCAAGTTAGATTGAGTCTTTGTTTTGTAGTTGAAGGTTACAACCTTGTGGCTATTTTTTTCTATTATATCTTTATTTCTTTTTCTTCCAATAAAAAAAAAAAACTCTTCAAATATATCTTGCTAAAATATTTTTTCCACTCAAAAATTATGTAATATCATCCATACTTACAATGAGAATCTATTCTTGATATTAGTAAATTATTTATTCATTGTACTTTACACTCATTCTCTATTCTCCCTTTTTAGGTTTTAGAACTATCCATAATTAACATGGACTTTAGAATCTTCTTATCAATATTTTTTTGCATGAATTATTCCACTTGACTATTCAATTATACACTTTTATTTTGTGTAAATATATGATCTATACTTTATTTGGTAACTTCTCCTATAATCATAAAAACATGGTGAATTACACTTATTATCCATTATAGTCCAATTCATTTAAATTATTAAAAATAATAATACTATATTTGATAAATAATTTAAAAATCTTTAGATGAACTAGTATATCTTTTTTATCTACCTTTTTGGTGTCTTCTACTTGAATTTACGCTTAGGAAGAATGGAAAACATAGAGATATTTCAAATTTTTCTTATCATTGACTCATAACACTATAGCAAGATTATTCACTCTTTCACCTTATTTCAAGGATGCTAATAGATTTGTCACTCCATTTTACATCAACATAGATATTTGTTCTCTGTACCATCATGTATAGTTTTATATCAAATTTATATGGTCTATCCAACAAAGTTTGTCAAACATCTATAGGCATTCCATCACAAATAAATTATCTTCATATCTTACAATCCTAAATTTCACAATACATTATTCACTAAATAGAATTCTGCAATATTCTTATAACAAAAATACTTTATAGTAACTAAGATTCTATTAGCTTTTTGAATTTATTTATTCAATCATTTATCTTGAAACTAAATTATCAAAACTACCATTGCCAATGATTACCTTGCATGAATTTCCTATAAATTTATATTTGGTTTTATATAATTTGTTCCTTTTTCTTGATTCATTTAAATCATTTTTAAGTTTCAATAAGTTCCTTAGAATCAAAAATAAGTTTCCCCTCTTAAAAATTCACCTTTTGATCATGTAGTTATCTATTTTCATCATGTTTTTCCCTTGTGGTTCTCTTTCATCTTCTATCATATCTATCATATCTTCCTTTTTATTAGATACAATAAAATATTCGATCACCATTTTCTCCACATATAAAAAGGTTCTAGTGAATGATGTTGTATCACCTCTTCCATATCTTCCTCTATTTGTAGCATATCATTCATCATTAGCATAATAATCATATCTCCCTCTATTTATTTAATAGTGGTCAAATTTATCTTTGTGGTGAGTTATAGGCTCTTATTCTTCATTATTTCATACTTCTCTAGACATTTTTGTTGATATATTCATCTTGGAAATAAATCAACATTTCCTCACTTGAATTTTCTTGTTTTATATTTTTTTTATCTTTTTCAAACTTTAGGGGCAACAACTATGATTCCTTGATAGATTTCATAATCAACATACTTATCCCTTCTTGGATAGATCATCTCAATCCATTGATCTATGTAGCAACTTTCTCTTTATTTCCTCATAAGTATTATCGTATATTATTCTTTAGTATAATATTTCATTGTCCTATGCGTTTATCTCAAATTTTACAATTCCGTAATAATTCTAATTGATAATTAATAGAACTAATTTATCTTTTGAATTATATATATCCTAGGTCTCATTTCTTAATTCTAGGCTTTCTTTTTGTCTTAAAATATTTATCTATTTTTTTCTAGAAAAAAATCACAACACGACCTTTCAAATTACTCTTGGTAATTTTATTTCTCATAGGAAAAATAATATTTTATACTCAAAAATATTTTTCTAAGCAATTAATTCATTAGGATTCAAACTACCAACATAAATGGAATATCTATTATATTTAAATTCTTACAAATACTAGAGATAGTTATCAATATTATTTCTTCTCTACTCACTTATTAAAAATGTTCAAATAGATTTGGTTTGTCAACTTATTTTCCTTATCACTTTCACCAACTTTAAGACTTGGAACTCTTCTATGGTTTTCTTTTACAACACTCAACTAGATCTAGACATTATAATTAATTTAAACATTTCATCAATACATTCAACACTATGGAGTATACTTAATTCTCTATCCATTATTCTAGGAGGCATTTTAAATCTATAAGGGTTGGTATATAATTCTTTATACCATGAAATATTTGTCTACAGAGGTATAAAAAATTATATGTACCATCTCTCACATGGTACCATAGCTTGTGGGATTATTTTTTGTTAGGATTTTTGAGAGATTTAGGTTGTAAAGCTTGATAGATCTTGAAAATGGAATGTTATTTTCTTAAGTTATACAATGAACTAGAGAATTAGAAAAGCTTGATAGAAATACTAATTTTTTTGGGGTTCCTCTCTAAGATTGTATAGTATTTTGGGTTCATTTTGGAGCATGTTCATCCAAATATAATCTCACAATTGAATTTAGGGTGAAGAAAGCTATTTAACCTTTTAATTTTTAGAATTAGATATTGGAGGAAAGATCTAAAAAGGGTTTTAATTTAGGAGATGGTTGCCTTCTAGGGTCAAATCTACCTATATTGTCACATCTAAAAGGCCCAAGAACCTAAGGATTTATTGTCAATTCATCAAATTTAGTCACTTTTTCCCTAATTCATCAAGAGAATATTGAACACTTGGAATACTGAGAGGGGGGAAAATCAGTATTCTTTGAAACCACTTAAGCATTTAAAAATTCATTCCACATACCATATTCAAATTACAATAAGGAAGGAAATCATGAAATCAATCATCAAAGCACATTTAACAAATGAACACCAGATTTTTACATGGGAAACCATAAAAGGGAAAAACCATGGTGAGGATTAGCTCACAATATATTATAACCCAATCATAGCATATTACAAAAAGCCTCACTACCAGGTGGACTCACTATCCGATAGACTCATTGTCTGGTGGACTCGTTGTCCAAAGAATAAGAGAAAATAGAAAAGAAGGGTGGCTCACTACCAAGATTTGAACTGCTACAAATGCATCTAATCTATGTTGAAAGATATAGTTACACTAGATCTCAAAATACTAAATAAACACACTTTATACTAAACCACTTCCATACTCTACTCTGTTTTACATTGCATCACATTTGCATGCTCTACTTAGGAATTTACATCACACATTTTCTTTAATACACATCACATATCTACAACACCAAAATGAACTTATATATTTATACACATTACATCCACAAACACTTGCAACATTAATTAGGCCATCCTAATTAGATGCACCATGTATAACATAACTTGTTAGATCAATATTCAATCAAATACACTTCATGCCTTAATTCAAAACTTGTAACACATCCAAATAGGTCTAAAGAGACCCATCATAACTCCATAAGACCAATAAACACTTTCTTTAACTCCTCATGACCCTAAACTTATTAGGTTGGCATCGCTGGTATGACAACACCAAAATACTCCAACTGATTATCCACAAGCTGACACATAGACCTCCAAAAAAAATGCCACTTGGAATACACATCCTTCTAACACCTATAAATACTCTTATAAATCTACATAACCAAATATGCTTCTGTGGTGGAATGTAGACCAATCCAAACATGCACTCTATTATGATTATACAGTAATTAGCAAACGCAATATTTTTTCAACCATAAATTTTGCACCGAAGGACATAAAGACATGAAACTTTGTATTTAAGGTCCTCAAACATGTACCAAAATTTCCTTAGAACCATAGGAAAAAATACCCCAAGGAAAACCAATGTGAATAAAAAAACTGATGCTTTGTACACTAAAAACTACATTATAGACAGTAAAATATTCAACATATTTGTTTTGCACTAGAGAAAAACCTCTACACCTCTATGCTAGATTACCATCTTCATGCCCACTCATGCTTCATCAGCTAATTATACCTCAATATACATTTCCATTCAAACCACAATGTTGACATCAATGACCACATTGTATAAGATCATGGTCATGTTTTCAATAGCCATACCAATGACAATCTCCTCAAACTTCCAACAATATCCCCCCTTGTCATGATGGAAACATGCATCAAATATTCTCCATGTCTTCTCCCCCTCCAACATCAAGGGAAAAGGGTGCACACAAATTTCCTATTCTATGCTCTACCTTTAACATAATTCACATATACTTTATTTTCTTTCTCCCCCCCTTTCATATATACATGATTTTACCTAACCTACTCACATACTCCCCCTAACAATGTTATCCATCTAAACTGATCAACAATTGCACTGATATACTACTAACTTCTGCATATATACAATAAAATTTGAAATGCATAAATAGAAAAAGATATACGCAAAGTATATGACACCTACAATTTAGCAAGGTGTGCTTCCCAATCCTTCTTACCATCTTCCTAATCTTTCTTGGCCATCCCAAGCATGCAGTTTTGAGCCTCAAAATCTATGAGGAGTTCTTCTTATAGGAGGTATTAGGTACCAGATTCAAATTTATTGATTTCTCTGCATTATTCAAAGCATCAAATATGGGTGTGAACTTTTCATTCACTAGGTCTCTCAGCTGTCCAAACTACACTATAATCTTTTTTTTTGTTCCTGTAGTTGGAAGAATTGTTCATGTAGATTTTCAATTACTAATCTTGTCAATCCATCTACATCTTTTTCCATATCATAGGCACTGGAAGTTTTGTCAATATTTTCCTCAATGGAATCCATCTCAACCTTAATGTTCTTTGTTGAGTCGAGCCACTTCAAGAAAAACTGAAATAGATCCTTGGCTTCTTCAACACAATTTTGTACATCCTTAAGGTTGGTTTGTATTTTGTTGTATGCAATGGAAAATTTATCTAAGATATCCACCAACCTTTTCTCATTCACTTTCTTGCTCAATTCCTTCTCCAATTTGTCCTCAAGGCCACTAGAATACTCTTTGAATGAATCAAGAAATAGTTTTAGGTTTTGTACATCGGATAAAGAATTATTAATACTACCACTAGGAAAACTCTCCTAAAACACCTTCACCACCTCATTTATCAACTCTCCACTCTTTTGATGTGTTTTTAAGATATCCTTTCTAGTGGAGGCATGAAATGCATCACCTATCTATAATTTGTGTAGTGGGTACATCTTGTCCACATCTACTTGATTGGATGTTGCATCAAAATTTGTAACAACTGTGTAGAAACAACTGATTTGAATTGTAGTTGCATGCTCAATAAACTCTTCAAGGAATCTTTGGAAGTTCTAGAAGATTCACCAACTATCTTCACATTTTATTCAACTCTCTTCTCCTCATCTTTCTTATTGTCATGATTGCTATCTTCTACTTTTTCATCTTTCTTCTCCTTATCAGCAATACTAGACACATTCTTAGTCTTTTGTTGTTATCTAGAGAAGACATATTTTCTATGTTGTGCCTCAGATATCTCTAGGTTGTCTTGTACAACCTCTTCTTCATGTTTTGCATTCTTCCTTGTTTCTAAAGGAGGTGTGAAGTGCTCTATTTTTGTATCCTCCTACATCCTACCAAAATTTTCTTTTTCAACAATAATTTCTTGTACAATCAGAGGGGTATCTTCTTGCTCATTCTCCTTTTCTGCTCCATGCTCATGTTCAAGAGCATCTACATGTTGTGCATCTTTTAAAATATTAACTTCTAGGATATACATATCAGTATACAACTATTCTTCTCTATCTGGAGTCATACCTAAGCTCTTTTCCAAATTGGAAACCTTTTCAACTACTTCATTCCCGAGTCTTTCAAAATCATCTTTATCTTTGCTCATAAGTATGGCAACCCTTTGCTTGGTCTTGAACTCTTTATTATACAATTGAGCTAATTTAGCTCTATCCTCATTAGTAAAGGTAGCACTAACTTTTCTCCAAGGAAAATGGTCTCAACTTTACATCTTCATTTATTGCTTCTTCTCTTCTTACAAGCAATGCACTTTTCAAATATTTAGGAAATTGGCCTTCAATATCCTTCATGCTAAAATAAAATGTAACTATGTATCTAACTATTTCCTCTTCTATTGTATACTTATCAATATCATCCAGAGTGGGATACAAGACACTAATCTCTTCCAACATTTCATGCTCAACTATACCATTAAATAATGCTTCTAATTTTAGAGGGCTATGTTTTCTTACCAAGAGAGACTTATCCTTCTTCTTCTTAGCTTTTGGAGCTTTTTCTCCTTTATCAGACTCGGCTTTATTTTCCTTCAAATTTTAAATCCATTTTTCTCTCTCCACATCCACTTCACTGTTAGTGTCCATAATATCAACCTTAACCTTCTTTGTACTAGTTTCTTCTTGTGATACTTTGGATTTTCTTTTTCTTATGAGAGATTCTTCTTCTTTTTCTTCTTCTTCTTCATCAATACTCATGTCTCTTTCTCTTATAGCCTTTTCCTTCACTTTCCTCTTCCGTGGGGCACTTTGTTGCTTCATTGAAACACTCTTTTCCTCCATATGCACACTTTGATGTTTAATTAGAGTACTCGTTGACTCCTTTCTCTTTGTTCCACTAACAGAGGGCATAGTTCTAGAGGACTTGGGGGAAACCAGAGAGGGGGTAGTTGTTCTACCAAATCTTCTTATGTTGGATGCACCTTCCAAAGAGCCATATATGCTTTTGGATTTCTCTACTTGATCCTTTGATAAACCCATCATCTCTACAACCTATGTAGTCATCTTTCAATAGTTTTCTTTATTTGTTTTTCCCTCTACTCCATGTGCACAACTCTAGAATTCTCCTCATATGTCCCAAATATTTCCTTAGAGGTGTCATTTGAACCTTGGACGGGGTCATTCCATAACCTCAAAAACATGTACCTAGGTTATACATTTTCCAACAAAATTAAATTAATTAAAAAACTAGGGAAAATAGAAATTGTAAATACCTTTTGATCATTGTCGGTTAGGGTTTTGTACACAAGAATTATGAAACACTTCACTTCACTCCTTTGTTTCTCTTCTCTCCTTGAATGCTCATTTGTAAATGACTTAGATCAAATGTGAAATCACTTATAAACCCTTTTGGAATGACCTAATTCACATTGAATTCTTGATTTGATAAAGTTGATAAATCCCAAATGTAGTTTACATTCACCTTCAATTGCTCTGCAAACTTTTGCATCTTGATATTTTCCACTATTTTTTTACCAATAGGTCAAGCATATTGACCTACACCTCATATCCACGTGTTGAAGGAATCAACACCATACCTTTGGTAGGGGCTTAATGATTGTTAAAATTCCCCTTGGGCCAAAAATATTAACTTAGTTTCTAGAGGAAACATCTATACTAGAGATTGGCAAAAATTCACTCTTAACTTTGCTCTCTTCATTATTTTTCCAAATCTTTCTCATCTCTTTCTTCATCTCTACAAGATCATCCTTCTTCACTGGATCATTCTTCTTTACTAGATCAACCTTTACATTATTGCTTTTGCAAAACTTAGCAATGTGTCCTAACTTATTGCATTTGTAGCATTTGACATTTTGAACAAGCTTACTTCCACTTACTCTAGATCTTCACACATTATCCTTATACCCAAATCAATTGCATGCATAACAATAGCCATTGGAAGATTGAAACCTCATGCCATCATTATAATCATTCATCATATGATTTCTACATTTACTAGCTCTATGACCGAATCTATTACATGCAAAGTACTAAATGGTAAAAGATTGAATATTCTAATTCATTTTGATTCTACATTCTTTAGCTCTATGTCCAAATCTATTACAAGAATAGTAGTAACCATTGAAGTATGAGTACCTTTGTGCATTTGGTTGTCTGACAAGTGGTCTTTTGAAGTCTTTCCTCTAATTCCATAATTGCTTGTCATTGTCCTTCTTGTCCTCAATCTTCTTTTTCTCATTGTTCTTCTTTTCAAGACATGGTTTTTGACCTGCCTTTGAAATTTCTCCTTTCTCAAACCCTAATCCTTATTTTTTTATAGAATCCTTGTGATTTGCAATCATTTCATCAAGTTGACGATCTGAAATCTTCATTTAGAAGGCAATTCAATGATAGTTATAAATGCATGCAGAGAAAGAAAGGTTAAAAATTGGAATTTAAGATATATTCTACTTAAAGGATGGGAGTTGCTAGATAAATTCAATTCCTCTATAATCCCTCACACTTATAGAGAAGGCAATAAAGTAGTAGATTTTCTTGAAAACCTGGGTAGTCTCAAGGCTAAGGAGATCAGAGTTTTACATGACATAAATCAGTTGAGAGCTTATCTGCATCTGATAGATTTGATAAATCAAGAGGCTAACATAAATCACTTAGTTGTTTGAAATAAATTTGTTTCTACTTCAAAATAGGGGAATGCTAGGGAGCGAAAATCACTTAGTTGTTTGAAATAAATTTACTACTACTTCAAAATAGGGGAATGCTAGGGAGTGTTAGTGATCATGGGTAATTGTGTCTCTTCAAATATACTTTCCGCTAAAATCTGGGACTCATACTTCCTTTGTCTTAAATCATGATTGATAATGTTGATGGAAAATGTGCCTTGCACATTTCAAGATGCAAAATGCTTTCCACACATTAAGTTATACTTTTGTTCGGCAAGAATGATCAAATCATGATTGTGAGCTATCCAGTTTTGCACGACTGTTTCACTTCGCTGGCAAGTTTAAAGAGTAATGATGTGTTCATTACAAAATAGTACTGGGCTTGACATCATCTAACCTCAGTTTAGTAGTTGAAGGATGCGTCATGGAATTTCCACGAGCCCAAACAAACACTTGTTCATCTTCTTTAATTCCCCTAATGTGAAGTTTATATGCAGGTACACATATTCCTTCATTAGATGTGCAAATTAAATAGACCTACAACAAAAATGACCTCACACGAGCTGAATGGAGGAAAAATTCTCCTCGAATTTTGGGCTATGCTTGATATGGAAGCAGTTAATAAAGGTAATCTGCTTTTAAATAGCAGCTATATTGGGCTCTTTTTTTCCAAACACATTGTCATTTGCTCAAAAGGTTTCTAGAAAACAAAGAGCCAAGTTATCTACATGCGAAGAAGATTAAAAATGTTGGCACAACCATGGAATTTCACAGTGCCCTGTTCAGTAAAAGAATGGGAGTGTCTATTTGAGGAGCATCTCTCCCATGCGGACCTATCTTTAATTTTTGATGTATCTTGTCCTAAGGTGGAGGAGGCAATAAGGTCGATTCTGGGTGTGGAAGTTGCTATCCCATGAGCCAGGAGGATAATATACCCGTCATAGGTACTTTCAGTGTTTCTCTCAAACACCCTAGATTTCTTTCAATCTCTAGTAGAGCTTGAACAAATAGTGGTAAATTTTGTTAAACCTCAATTAATTGATAGGAATGCACTATCAAAAATAGTACAATATATATTTTTCTCTGGGGATGGGTATGTTGGGGGAGTTTTTCCAAGGGAATATCTCAAAACTAAACAAGATTTTGATGAAACTTTTGAAGCAGTTAGAATAGCACTACAATACTAAAATGATAGTGTGTTGTTGAAAGCCCTAAGAAAGAATTGCAAGCACTTGTGTCCTGCCATTTCATATAATTTTAAAGAGAAATATTTTTCAATTTCCCTTCTACGTGAACACAAGCCCAATATGCATATTGTTCCCCCTATTGATCTGAAGGTAGAAGAAGTTCAGCTCGATCCAGTTGCCATTAAGGAGGAAGTGATGCCAGGCCAAAATTCACCCATCCCTACTATGCAAGAGAATCAAAGTTACAATGTAAGGTTTTTTCCAAGGGAAAATAGTGCTGAGGAGCCAATAATGGGATTTAACTTTTTTTCAAATGATTTGGGTCTTCACGATGTTCGAGAGGCACAAGACGAAAACTCCATGCAGGGTGGTGAACAAATGGAGGAATAAAGTATGTTTTAATTTCATTTTTTGGGATATTTTATGCTAATTCGGGTATATGGGTGTTAAATTTATCGGCATTGTAATGTATGTAGTTGCTAAGTTTTGATGGGCTAAGTGTTTGAAAAAACACTATTTTAACATTCATGTAAAATCAATATACATACTTTATTACTGAGATAGATTAATAGGATTTTGATAGTTCCCAATAATTGGGATGATTTTGTATCAATTTTATAACTTCATGAGCTACAACTGAAGGTTTTCTTCCTGGTTCTTTCTTGTTGGTATGCTCGCCTAAACTAGGTTTTGTAAGTCATATTTATTAATAACATTTTGTTTCCACAGTCCATGATAGATGTGAGCAAGATTTCTGGATTAACTGTGTGCAATTTTTTACATCAACGTTTCGGATCAAACTCCGTGATCCATCATCAGGATGATAAGCATAAATATATTATAAGCACACAGTCATATTTATATTATATTAATATATTATAGTGGTCTACCACTTTTATCAAAAAAAAAATCATTTCATCAAGTATTGTAGAGGTCTTCTTGAATTTGTCTTCATGATTCTTTGCTTTTTCCATATTTGATCTCAAAGTCACAACTTCTTCTTCAACTTCTTCAACTACTCATTAACTTTCTCAACTACTCATTAACCTCCTTATGTCTTTCTATGAACCTCTTCAACTGCTTGATCTCAAAGTCTCATTTGACTACTTCAATCACTCATTAACCTACTTATGTTTTGTGCGTCTTGGACACATGTTACACCAATTGAGGATTATACAAGTCTCACTATCCTTAATATTCAATTTCTAGATTATGTATCAGCACTGACATTGGGTTCATCACCCTATGTAGTGTGAAGGTATAATTATAATATTTTGATTTATTATAACTAATATTTCTCTAGCTAGGAGTGTTCATATGTGATGTGGTTTCATACATGACCCCTACCGAGACTCAAATTTAAATAAGAAACATCATGAATTTGTGTGAGTTTCAAATATTTTTTAGAAACCAACAAGGTCTTGTCTATTTATTGCATCGTCTAATTCAATTCCTTAAGTTTAAATCATATATATGGTGATATCTCCATGAAACTTACCAAATAATAAAGAATACTCATTTAGTCTTATGTTCCTAATTGCAACTCAAGATCTTCAATATTCATTGTCACACAACTCTATGAATCCTAGTTGCATGTGTTGATAGATATGCTTCTAGATATGAAACAAAAAAATGCAGAGGAATGTGTTGTTCAAAAGCTACTATATGTTATTATAAAACAAATAGAAAATATCTAGAATACTTGGCAAACAAAAACACATTAAAGGAAAATATTATTGGTGAGACAACATCACTTATAGGCCAAGGGTGTTCCCACATTATAATTGACAACCCTCTAAGGGTATTCACAAATACACCATTCCTTAAGAGTAGAGTAGAGAATGACCAATTTAAAGAAATAGGAATTAGGAGTGCACATTTTTCTAAATAAGTTTTATGGACAAATATCATATCCATGAATACATAAAAGATGTAGATATATGGACTTGACCCTCCTTTGAACGCAACCTATTCAAACTTTGGGGCAAAGTATTGAAAATGACATCATTTTCAATCCCAAAATATCTTGATTTCAACATCCATCTTCATATCAAAAATTAAATACCTTATGTTTCATGTTAAATTTTCTAATTTCATAATATCTATACCCACAACTTTATTATCTAAATAATCATCATATTTGCATTAATTGATGCATAAATGATAACTTTGAATATAAAATATTTTTTTTACATATTTATACACTCTTTTTAATATTTATGAAGAGATTGTTAATTATCTACAATTAGAAAGTTTGAAAAAGATCAGATTACAAAATATTGATTAGAGGGTCAGTCCATAATAGGGTTGTTTTCTTCCTTCATTTGTCAAATATAAATGCAATCAACCACGGTTATTCCTTTTACATTACACCAAGAAATCAATAATCTTCATGATTCCAAGTTATGGGTAGGTTTGAAAAAACCTGAAAAACGAGCATGTGGAATGGTAGTTAAGCATGGTAGTTAGTTGACTATTTTATTTAGGTTGGCAACCATTAATGGGAAAACAAATATATCCTTGGAAAAAGGCCATTGGCCACATGGATTCAATAATTAATCCTCCAAAGAATTGATCTTGTTCAATTAATTTCCCCCACCTATTTGCTCAGATTCACAAAATTAGCCAGCAGAATACAAAATTTTGTACAAGTATTTCTTAACAATGCACACGTCTTCTGACGATTATTTTGCAAGTTTCATGGATCGTTTTCCCTTTGTGATTAGGATTTTTTATTTTTCTATGTTTCAATGAACTCTCAATAACCAGTTCTGTGAAAAATTCAGAACCCAGGTCCTCAAACAGTACCTGCAGAGCTCCATTGTAAAGCATCCCCATGGAAAGCAACAAGACAACTTCTTCTCTCATCTAATCTGTGAAGAGTGGAGGACAGCAATCTGGAATTCCACAGCAACAGAAAATTCTCTCTAACCTGCACCAACAATCAAATGTAAGTATCAGTATCATAAAATTCCCCATCAACATAAAACTTGAAGCCCATAACATATACAGTACACTAAAACAGAAACTCTGTAATAATAAATACCATCTTCTAATGAATGATCTTGGAGTCCTCCTAGTAGTTGACCACTCAATATCATCGTCATCTTCAGCTTCATCTGGAGGTGTAGCAAAGTGCGGGAGGAGTGGAGAATACTCAGTGGTAGGAGTATATGATTTTGAAGGTTTTTTATCAGATGGAATGGATCTTGCAGGTGGTGGTATTGTTTCGTATACCTGTGGCTTACTTGGAGAAGAACTAGGGGGAGAAAATGGTGGAGAATTTGATGGAGATGAGGGGAAAAAATAATGCTGGTAGCCTGGGCCTACACTCACTGGTAATGGAGATGGAGGAGTTGGAGGCGAAGAAGTTGGGGTTGGATGCCGCTCTTCCTCTGTGTTCGGAGGAACTGTGTCCAATTCCCTCTCCATCCAAAGTCTTCTATCATCCATATATAAGCTCTCAAATTTTGCATTCAACCTTTAGGTCGAGGACCCAACAAGGTCAGCTTTTTGCATTTAACCTTTAGCTCAAGGACCCAACAAGGCCAGATTTTTTGCATTCAACCTTTAGGTCGAGGACCCAACAAGGCCAGATTCGTGCAAGAGCACTCGACCTTAAGAGACCATTAGGTTGAGGACCCAACAAGGTTAGATTAGTGTGAGAGCACTCAACTTTCAGAGACCATTAGGTCGAGAATCCAACAAGGGTAGATTAATGAGAGAGACCTTGAGAGACTCTTAGGTCAAGAACCCAAAAATAATGATAGATTTGTGCAAGAGCACTTGACCTTCAGAGACCCTAATAATTTTAGGGCTTAACTACTAGAAAAACACTTCCTCCAAGAGATAG
This sequence comes from Sequoia sempervirens, assembly GCA_007258455.2. Classification (NCBI taxonomy): domain Eukaryota; kingdom Viridiplantae; phylum Streptophyta; class Pinopsida; order Cupressales; family Cupressaceae; genus Sequoia; species Sequoia sempervirens. Next base: position 1,033,628,515 of record VDFB02281492.1, read on the forward strand.
AAGGTTGAAGACTTCCTTCTATCAGGTAGAGAAACCCAGCCCAATTGATGATACTGGGTATAAGTACACACATATGTGTATTCATAACCTATAAATAAGGAAACCTTCATTCAAACCATTGAATATCATATAAATAATAATAAGACTCCAGCTCATATAATCTCTTAATAATTCAGACTACCATTGAAGCTCTTGATCCTCTATGAAATAATCTCTTCTGTAAAATCCTGTTATCTACTTTGAGAACTTTTTGGGCATGTGAGAAAAAAAGCCCAAGTTCCAACAACACTGATTATCAAATGAGCTTGAACTGACCTGGATATTCTCTCTGTATAGACACTATCTGGATCAAGCTCAGAAAGTTGGAGTATATGTTTGAAGATCTCCTACATAACAGATCATGACAACCAGTAAAACTCTTGACACAGCGACTCTTGTCCGTCTTACATTCTTCACGTTTTCAAGGTCAGAACGCTGCATCTACCATTCAGAACAACCCGCTTGGCGAAAATCAAAGAGATTGACAGATGGAGACCTCGACCCACTTCGCGCTAATTCTTTTATTTATTTTCTTAAAGTTTGAAAAAGGTGTCACCTACCAATCTTACGTAGTTTAACTGGTTGCATCGTAGCATGAACTATACGTATATCTTCACCATTTTGAATAGTTGTTCAGTTACGTGTGTGGATTCTTGGACAAAGAATTAAATTGGAATTTAATGTTTGAGAGAAAATGTGACGCAAATAAATAGATGGAATCGTGGATATGAATTGTTGGCGTGTAGAAAAACGTACAAGAGTGTCTTGTTTAAACTTCAATAAAATTAAAATATCCTACCTAATAAACGTCCTTTCAAAGCAAGCTTCGATGTAAGGGTAGAACTCTCTCACACTATATATATACACTTTTGTAGAATTTATGGTTATGGATAGGAATCGATTTATCATCTGAATAAGAAATATTTTACTAAGGACCATTATAAGTAAAAATCTAAAGATAATGTTTAAGAAGTTATATAAGTGTAAAAGATGTTGATATGAAGCATATTTTTATACGTTATCTCACTCACTCTGTTATTTTGTGTGGATGTTTTTAATGAATAGTTTTACTACTTAATTGTTTACTTTTAGTACACTTAATGACCCTAAATATGTATATAACACTTGTTATATCACATCACTTAGTTCATAGCATCTACAATCTATTTTGCATAGATTTTTCAATCCTACACTAGACCACATTTACATTTTTGTACCTTAGACTAAACCATGGCCATGATCTCGTCCTTCTAATTTCAATTTTAACAATTTCAACTATTCACTTTTTTATCCATTAGGTAACATGTCAAATATTTTGAACCATGTGTTTAGATTTTGTATTCAAAGGCATCAACCAAATTCATTCTCATGATAATTGAAAAACATTAATTAATAATTATAATAACATTTTTTGTATATTAGTCATTGAACCTTATATTTGCAACTATCAACTACTCTTTCTACATCAACATCCTTATTCTTTATTTATATCGCTATTGAACTATTCTCAAGGCTTGATTCCTAAGAAGTTAGTCAAAAACTATTCCCACTATTATAGTGAATCACAACAATTTATCTTAACCACTTGGTTTTTCTTTACATAGATATATATTAGGTGAACATATTTTGCACATACCAAAAAATTATTTCTAAAGATGATATGATAATGTGATAAGGACAAAATTATGCTACTTGGGCCAGATTGATATAATGTAATTGGATCTAAGGATCTTAATCTCTTAGGTCTTATTCATCCTAAGAATCTAACATTAGATAAAAATCCAACTTCTATTTCTATTTCTTAATCATAGTGTCTTAAAATTACTTATCCACTATATTGAATTTGGCATAATACACGATTTTATCTCACTCTAGTCTAATTTTATGAAATTGCTATTAGGATTCAAGTGTGTGGTTTTTGATTCAAACTCATTGTCCTAGTACGAGTTTAATTCAAAAACCACAAAATTGCATTCTAATAGCAATATTATAATTTGATATGCTGTGGAAAATACCTCCTACTTATCAATTTCTAATTTTAATTTTTTATAATCATACTCAACAAAAAATTGACCTTCCAGACCCTCTAGGGATTTTTCCTAGGGTTTCTTGACATCTTTTACATTTCTAAATTTTTATCTAGCTATTTTGATTATCCTCTCTTTGTTTTGATCTAAAACTTGCATGTGTTTGATATCATTTGTTATGCTCTCTTTCGATTTCCACTTTTTGGTTCACATTTTGTTGAACCCCACACTTCTACACCTATTTTTTTAGTGTTAAATTTATTTTTTCATATTTATAATTTGATGATATTTAATTTTCCTTCTTTTCCAAATGTAAATTTTATTTTAACATTTAAACATATATTTGCACTTCTTTATGTTTATCCCATTATCAGTTTACTTTTTTCAATCTTGTTTGTGTGTCTCATGGCTTAGATCATAGTCACATGGTATGCCTTATCCTTCATTATAAAACAATAACAACCCTTACAATTATGAGTGGTGGCGATGATACTTATTTTAGGGTATATGATAGTAATTTAATTCTATATGTATTTTTTAATCATACAAATACATCTAAGGATGATGATACTCCACCTTATTCATCTATCATGATGTTATAGTGTGATATAGTGATGATGCTATCTATCATGTAGTTGATGATATTCCTTTATATTCATTGATTCATGGTCTATTAATGAGGTATTAAGTGAGTATTTTACTAACTCTTACTTAAGAAATGACTATATTCAATCATCACTTACACAATATTGCTGACACATCCTTATTTCAAGATTATTTGGCTCATGATATTTCTAATAAAAAAAAGTGTTTAAAATGCCAATAATAGTGAAATTTAGTAAAAATGAAGATGATATGTTAGATGTTAGATTACTTTTTATATTTATGACATGAGCATATATATGATGATGATGATACATTAATTAATGCATTTAGAGGTTATCTTCTTGATAAATGATAGATATGAAATGTTTTGATTCATGTCATGATTACTATATATTTGTACTATTGTAAATTGTCACCCTTAACAATTTCACACTAGGTTTTTCTCCCTCTAATTTATTGAGCCTAATTAGGTCCCTAATTTTCTAAAATTATGCATTCTATAGATCATTTATACCATTTTTTGAGAAATTGCAAGCATTGAACAAATGACTCCAATTAATATTTTTCCCTCGACACTTAATATCCTAGGGAATAGGCTTAGGACCCATTCGCCCAAGGGCGAATGGGTCCTCCTATTCTACGAAGGATCAATTTTGGACATGTCAGAGTGGCCATCTAAATATTCAAATTTCAAATATCAGATATTGGGATTTAATTTTTAGAAAATTAGAGAAATGCCTATAAATACCTAATTATTGCATCATTTGAGATCTAAGTGAAAAATAACAAGCAATCATGTGAGAAAAAATTTTATCAAGATCATTCAAGAGAAAATCAAGAGCAACATTTCAAAGCTTTATTACTATAATTCAAGATCTTAACATCATTTCAAATTCTATGAGTCTATGTGTGTTTATATTATCATTGTTTTATGAAGGATAATACTTTTGTAGGTCTCCAAAGCATTCAATAAAATTAAGCAAACAAGATCCAAGACCTTGAGGTGATGTGTATGACTTCACTCTTTCAAGGAATCCATTGAAGGGTGGTGAGTTGTAGCACTCTGTTATTTCACAATTCCTTCCTATTCATTAATCATTTTATCATTAACATTGCCATTGTGGAAGTAGAAACACTTACATGGTGTTTGACTGAGGCAAGCCCCTAAATAGCTCAACATTTTCCCTCTCTTTGAATGTGTAGGTTTTAGGTTTGAAGAGGATTGAGGGAAGCTTGAAGATAAATTATCCATTGTTGCATTTGAAGCCTTTCATCTTGTCAACAAATAAAAACTCACCTATAGAAATATCTAATTAGTATTCTAATAATTCTATAACTAGAAATTAGAAGCTCAGATCTACCATTAGAGGAACCCAAAAATAAAGTAGAAGCATCATAAAAAGACCCATTTTCCCCAGGATGACCCAGTTCTACTACAAAACTTAGATCAAACATTTGGTGATCGATACATAGTCCTCTGTACTTTCCATATCTACTTGCAAGTTGTTGCAATCTATGCATTGTCAAGCTCTTGCATTTTCATAGTAGGTCATATAGTTAATTCGGTTAATCATAGAAAATCAATTCCAAATCATTCTAATCCTTAGTAAGGATGGAGGTTCAAGTATGATTATATCACCTTCATGTTTGAAAGTTAGTCTACTCACCTTGTTAATCTCTATCTTAATGAAACATAAGAAAAAAATACCCCTAACCATGTTCAAATCCTAGATTTGCATAGTAGGTCTAGGATCCATATTTTTCTTTGTTTCATTTTGGTGAGCCTAACCTATTAGTATTATATACCTTCTAAAAAATGCATCCTAAATCTAAGATTTGCATTGCATTGTTTTGCATCTTTCATTAGGGTTTCACTTTTGCATGATAAAAAGATAAATATTCAAAAATTTACATATCATTTTATGTCATAGATTGCATTTGGATTCATTTCAGTCATTTAGATTAGATCTACATTGAAAATTGCATTCATAATTTTCATTTACATTGTTACACATTTGCATTTGCATCATATTGTCTTAATTTGAGAAAATTTTAGAAATACTAAATTATAGACCTATTTGCACATAAAAATAGAACCTTTAGACAATATAATAAATAGTCAAATTTTGAATTTTTAGAACCCCTATCAAGGACTCATATGGCCTTGGGTGCCCCTATCCTTGTACACTTGCATTAAAAATATTTTCACACTTTTGTGTCTCTTTGTCTTCAGTCTGTCTGTGCTTGCTGAACTATGTTTTGAGATTCTTAATTGCATTCATGTAGGCATCTTTAATTTATCCTAAAAATGGATAAAAAGTTAAAAAAAATCCATTTTTTGTAAATTAGAATTGCATCAAAATCATCATTCTCAAATTTAGGCATCTTAAAATAAGTCAATTTATGCAATTTTAGATCAAAAACTTGCACTCAAAATTCATTTATTGTTCACATACTATTTCAAACTTGCATTGGCATCTCTAGTTAGACTAGCATTGCAATTTTCATTTATTGTTCATAGTTCTTCAATAGTGCTTTACAATTTGTCAAGCTTTGAAATTATAGATACCATGTCCAAGACTTAGATACCCATAGGTGTCTCTGTCCTATTACTATTTCCTGAACTAATTTTACACAAACCTATATTGTGATATCATTTTTCCATTTTTTCTATCTAAATCTTATTTCTAGATATTTTACTATGTTTGTTAGTCTAGTGTTCATAGTGGGTGCACTTAAGTGTTTTAAAACTCACATGAGCTTCAAGTCTTGGTGTCCTATTGTCAATACTTTAGTGAGACACAGTTCTAGACTTATGGCATCCCCCACTATTGTTACATTTGTTATGGATCCAGAGTTTAATTCCAATCTTTCATGCAAAGTGTTGTCAATACTCAACCCATTTTGGACTTTATCCCGGACGTTACTATACCAATGATAACTTTAAAAATACCCATTTTCATAGATGTTGAGACTATGGTTTCCCATGTTCCCAAATACAATCTAAAAAAATTGGGCAAGGATTTAATAGTCCTTCAAGACTATATTCAAGTACTAAATCTCTAGCTACTCTTGTGGTCCCTATGATAGATAACACGAGGAAATTGATTAGTGATGCTCATGTATTAGATGTTTTTTGTGGCCTAGCCCATGTAGTTGATGTTAATGTACCTACAATGGCTAGTTGCACTCAAGCTTTGGGATATACTCAAATTCAAGGAGGAAATCAAGTCTCCCTCTTTACAACTATAGCCTCTATTCCTACATACATTAACCCAATTGTCAACTGAACAATACAACAAAGCATTAGTATAACTCCAACAATAGGTCTTTCCATTGGAAATCCTTATGGTTTTGGATCCTCACATGTGACACCTCAAGTTTCATCCCCTCACATAAATTTGCAACATAATAGCCCACCAAGCACATACACATTTCTACCATATTCACCACATTCCCAAAAATGTATGTCAATCAATGATTATGTGATCAACCAACTTTTGCAAACTGTAACTTCACTTGAACAAGAAATTTCAACCTTGAGCCAAAACCAAAATGGACAACCATCATAATATACAAAAGGAACCCATTTTCACTTGAAATCTTGAAAAACACCAATGCCACAAAATATGGAGATACCTTGGTTTGGCAAGTATAATGGTAAAGGATACCCTAGCAATCATATATCGGCATATACAACCTTGTTTAGTGACTTCATCTTTGAGGATAAACTCCTAGCCAAACTCTTTCCTAGGTCATTGAAATACATGGCTTTGGAATGATTTTGTTCATTGCTGAATAATTTAATCCACTCATTTAATTAAATTTTCAATGCATTCCTTAATGATTTCCAACTAAACATTGGTCCTAAGATTAACCTAACTGATTTGATGTGATGTAAACAAAAGAAAAATGAAAAGGTCACAAATTTCATAGACCACTATTAGTTTCTTTATTCAAAGACTAATCTTACTCTTCCTAATGTGGATGTCCAAAGAGTGTTCATTAAAAATTTACAACCGAACATAAGGGACAAAATCTTATTAATTAAATTTCCATCCTTCATACATTTGTGTACAACCCTTCATGATTATTATAATTTAGTTAGTCAATATGAAGAGATATCTTCATCAACTCCTACTGAGAAGTCCAAATATGTACGGGTAAAATTACAAAGTTTTGTCACACTTTTATAAAGGAAGCGGTCAACACTAATCTAACTTTTAAACTTGAATCACTAGAAAGTGGCATATATGTTTTGAATTTTTAAATGATGTAAAATAATAAAATGAGTACTTTTTAGTATATTTTATGTTTGTATTTTTTTGACAAAAGGGTATGTGCAGGATCATGATGGGCCAAAAAGTGGCAATATGATGGGTATGTGGCTGATGACTATTTTTTACCCAAACTCGATGAAACAAAAAGGGTTTTTAAAGGAGATTCTCATTTTTCCACCGATATAAATTATTGTTTACTTTGAATTTAATAAGTAATTATTATTCATTTTCTATTCAAATTAAGACTAAAGTCCTGATTGATCTGATTGAAAAATATCTATAGCTTTCAAATGGTATCCCATTTTTTGAATCCAAAACATCCTGTCACATTTTATGCTTCAGATACTATAGGATTAAAAAATAAAATTTGAATTTCATGAAGTTTTAACCAAGTTAAGGTGGTCATTACATGAGAGTTTTATATTTTTAAAAAAGTTGTAATAAAAATTCATAATTAATTATTTACTTGGAAAAAATTACAAAAAAATGCATCACATTGGGGCATGAGTCCTCTACTTATATCTAAAATCTTATAAAAAATATTATCATTTTATTGTGGTTAGGGTGGTCAGATAGACACCTACTTCTTATTTTTTCCCTGAAATGTAAGTACCGCTGCATTGAAATTTCAAATGTTCCCCAAATAGATTTTTTTAAAAAAACAAACCTAGTAGTTTAGAAACTAAATTTAATTTGCTACATATTCTATTCTTACATATTTTTGAAATAATATAGATAACTTATTCAAATTTTTACATCAAGTTGCCTAACTCTAATTTTTCTGAATGTTTTGCCACTTAAGGGCCTGCTTTTTCCGTGATGATCCTGTACATACCCAAAATTAAAAAATTATTTGAATATAGTTTTTATAAATTAACATAATAATTTAGTTGTTGATAAAATACTAAAAAATAACGTTACATGAGACATCAAGCTTTATATAGTAAATTTTCAATTTTTTCCTTCAAGTTTTTTGTGTATAATTATAACTTGAAACTTTAGGGCATGGATATTTTTTTTGCAATTTTAACAAATATATGTTTTTAAATAAATATTTAAATGTGTATGTGTTGAAATATGGTTATTTCCACTTAACATCAACTTTTATATTAAATGTTTATCTCAAATAGAAAACAAATTATACTATCTTAATCTAGATTCTTTTCTCTAGGGTGTCATATCTATTTTAAAAATTTAATAACTATTAGTATTTTTCTTGACATGGTAATCAACCTAATATTTTTAGGTTGATAACCTAATTTTAGTAAAAAATAAAAGTAAAATATAAATAATAATTGAACTATTAAAATAAATATATATTTAGAAACTATGCTTATGGGTCTACAAAAGAGTATTTTACATTTTTTAAAAATGTTATTTATATGAGTAAGACTTGCTGAAACATTAAAATTTTCAAATAATTCCATTTTTTTAGTAAATTGGACTCAAAGTGGTGCTACATATGCATTTAGAAAACAATTTTAGTTGGAAAAGTTATGGGCATTTTTAACTTATCTAGAATGAATCTTACTAGATCATATGTTTCACCAAAATTGATTTTTAGTTATAAATACTAAAATTCACTTGTGCTGATAAGTTGGTCGAACGTGTGACACAACTTTGTACTTTTACCCATACCTCAAAACAACTATCAACCATTCAAGAAACAAAACAAGAACTTTATCAAGTTTCATACACTTCAAACAACCAATCACATTGAACCTTAAGTTTTTTCCAAAGTTCAACCCTATACCAATTTAGACCAAAGGATAGATAATTGATGTAGAACTTTACTTGACAGGGTCCATTCGATCATGTTGCAACTTTTGAGTAAGAAATTAATTTGATTTCCTCCTGTTAGACCTATGGACACAACCAAACCTTTACCTCCAAGCTATAATCCAAATGTCTTTTGCCAATATCATCGTACAAGTGGACATGATATAGAATAATGCATGCATCTTAAACATCAAGTTTAGGACATCATCAATTCTAATCACATCTAGTTGGGTGGTGTTAATGATTAAGGGAATAAGTTTGTTGCCCCAACTAACCAAAACACACATATTTTTACCAATCCAATTCCAAACCGTTCATCCAACTATGTGCAATCTTGTGGTGTTAAGAATAATAAGATGAATATTTTAATAAGATTAATGATATGAGTGATTACATGAATAATGATGAAAATAAAAATGAGAAGGAAGTAGATAGCATGGTTTCTTTAACTAATTTCCAACCTTATAAGGGATAAACCACTGTGTTACTTGACATTGCTTTCACCCATAATGATGCACCTAGACATGCACCTGATGGTCTTCTCTACATTTCTAGTTGTATAAATGAAAAATCTATACAAGGAATAATCATTGATCCTATGTGTGTAGAGAATGTGATCATTGAGGAATTATTTTTTTATGGATGAGCTTTATCAAGATTCTTATGAACAATTGAAAGCATGGTTAAAAACTCATGATAGTTTCAATCACTCTTCCTCTTAAAGTTTAATTGAAACAATTAGATGTATCATTCTCCATCATCCCAATGTCATGTGAAGATAGGCTACCCATGACTATGCTCCATAAAGGATGTCTAGTTAGTTATTCACAAGTGCATAAATTTCCCCTTTAAAAATGAGATATTTGCAGTGCATCATAGTGGGTTTAATCCTTTGTCTTACCATGGGAAATTTTCATTAGATTTATGTTGGCCTCAACCCATAGAACCTATTAAACATCATAACAAATTATTTTTCCAATCATACAAAAATTTTACGGAAAAGCACATAACAGATTTATCTCTTACCAATATTCCTAAAAATGACAAGAGCATGGTTATTCCTCCTCCTCCACCAGTTATGGATGAACCTTTTCCTAAAATAAAGACTCTCCCAAGTAACCAAGGTAAGTATGCCACTATTGCAAGAATAGAGAAAGGAATGAAGGTGTTGTCATTGATGTCAACAAGTCAATTGGTTATTTACTAGTTGTTGTTGGTTGCATATGTTGAGGATATTGAGAAAATTGTATTAAAGGAAGATTACAATTATTTAGTTGTTGCTTCGGTATTTGTCCCTATGTTCGTGCAGTTCATATATGATGGGCATGATTGTTGAAGGTTGTTGGGTGCTGCCACAATAATGGGTTACACTTTTTGGGACATCCTGATTGAAATTTGGGAGAGAGGTTGTTGGTCTAGATTTATCTTTGATGAAGCATTTTGACTTGCAGTTCCAGAGTTAGGATGTTTTGGTTTTATTGAAGATATTTTTGGTTTTTTGGAAGTTTCGAGCTTAATTGTTCTATTTGTTTTACATTGGTTTGGTCAACTATGTGTTAAGCACTATCTTTGAAGTTAATGAAGTGTGTTGGATCTAATTTTGGGTCTCAATGAAGCATATGAGGTCACCCTCATTCTAATTCCACCCTAGGATGTTTGGTGTTGACCTAATTTGAATTTGAAGTTGGATGACTGACTTTGTATCTTCTTTAAGGTTGGAGAGAGTATAAATATATAGGATGAGCTAGTAATGAAAATAATACAAGAGAAAATAAGGAAGATAAGCGAAAGAGTAGATGGGTATGTGTAGGATCATCATGGAAAAAATAGGCCCTTAAGTGGCAAAAAAATTAGAAAAATCAGAGTTAGGCAACTTGATGTAAAAATTTGAATAAGTTATCTATATTATTTCAAAAATATGTAAGAATAGAATTTGTAGTAAATTGAATGTAGTTTCTAAACTACTAGGTTTTTTAAAAAAAAAAAGAAATCTATTTGGTGAAAATTTGAAATTTCAATGGAGTAATACTTAAATTTCATGGAAAAAATAAGTAGGTGTTTGTCTAACCACCTTAACCACAATAAAATGATAATATTTTTTTTATAAGATTTTAGATATGAGTAGAGGACTCATGTCTCAATGTGATGCATATTTTTTGTAATTTTTTTCCAAGTAAATAATTAATAATGAATTTTTTATTACAACTTTTAAAAAATATAAAAAACTCGTATGTTTGACCACCTTAACTTGGTCAAAACTTCATGAAGCTAAATTTTTATTTCTTTAATCCTATAGTATGTGAATCATAGAATGTGATGCTTGTTTTGGATTCAAAAAATATCAATTAGTCTATCAATTAGGACTTTAGTCATAATTTGAATAGAAAATGAATAATAATTACTTATTAAATTCAAAGTAAAGCATAATTTATATTGGTGGAAAGCTGAGAGTCATTAGCCACATACCCATCATATTGCCACTTTTTGGCCCACCACAATCCTACACATACCCAGATGAGACTTTGATCTATTCAAAAAGTGTGTGAGTTGTGTGTGGGAGATTAGTGTGAAGCTTAGCTTAATGTTGAGTTTCTAGAGGCAATGAGCAGAAGGCGAACTCTCTCATTCATGCAAGTTGATCAAGTAACTATGGTGGAATCATTTGTTGCATTGAGTTTGTAGTCTCTTTGTAGCAAGTCTTCTTTGTCTTATTTGTATCTTTGTGGTAGTGAGCCCTTCAGGTTATAGCCCTATAGACAGTGAGTCCTTATCTCAAGTAGTGAGCCTTATCTTAGGCAATGAGCCTTGTTTTAGGTAATGAGCCTTTTTGTAGTCAATTTTGATATTCTCTATAGTGTGAGCTAATCCTCACTGTGGTTTTTCAGTCATTGGGTTTTCCATGCAAATCTGGTGTTTATGTGTTGGATTTAAGTTTCTACATTGGCATTTGAAGATTAATCATTTAAGCAATTTTAAGTATTAGTTCTGGTGATTGAATTAAAGGTTAAAGTATATGGCAACTGATTCAACCCCCCTCTCACTTGTCCTATTCAACAATTGGTATTAGAACTTGGTTCCTTAGTGAAGAGCTTAACCACTTGAGGAAGGTCTAGGATGGCTGGCAAAATGATCTTTGATTATCCAAGGTTTGGTGGAACTAATTATGGTATCTGGAAAGTATTGATGGAAGAATATCTAGAGTATTGAGGATATGATGTGGAAAAATCTTACAAGAATCCTTATAATCCTCCTATTAATGGTCTGAGCACACCTAAAGAGATCAGAACACATGAATCGAATAATAAGGTGAAGTTCATCTTGAAGAATATTTTGGTACATTCTGAGTTGATTAAGGTTCAGAATTTGAAGATAACTAAGGAAGTTTGGGATGCTTTAGAAAGAGTGTGTGATGGTGATGAAAGAGTTAAAGAAGTGAAATTGTAGAATTTGGAAACATAGTTTGATCTTATACATATGTTCAAAGATGAAAATGTTAAAGCTTATGTTCAAAGATTGGATGAGGTAGTGGTTGGAATGCGATCACTTAGCACTACTATAGATGAAACCAAGATTGTAAAGAAGGTTACCAAAACTCTTCATGATCTGCTTACAGGGAGAAGGCGAGTGCTATTGAGTAGACTATAGATGATAAGACTTGTACTAACACTAGTACATAAACAACAATAAATGACTAAAAAAACTACTAAATATTAGTCATGTGACCATTAGTTTGGTCATGTGATGATTAGTAGTTTATTGCCAGTCATTTATAACCTGACCAAATCTATTACTAAACCATTTTAAGTCATTTATTAATTGTTTTGATTGATCAATTTGGTATTATATTTAGTTGTTAATTTAGTCATTGATTGTTATTAACTTGTCATTTATTTAGTCATGGTAGTCATTTATTTAATCATGGTAGTTGTTTATTTATTCATGGTAGTCATTTATTTAGTCATGGTAGTCATTTAATTAATCATTGTAGTCATTTATTTAGTCAAGATAGTCATTTATTTTAGTCATGGTAGTCATTTATTTCATCATGGTAGTCATTTAATTAATTATTGTAGTCATTTATTTAGTCATGGTAGTGTTGATGTGTTTTTTATGCACTTCTTAACACAGGCAGTGCGTAGGTGCACTACCTCTCTTGAAAGACAATCTTCCACAATCAAATTGCAGAACACTATCCCAAGGTCTCTAATGTCAGGTCTTGACAATGCTTGGAATATCTCAATTGTTTGATGTGATTTGATAGAATCACAAGGAGGTCTTACAGATGGGTTACAAAACATGGGAAGTTGGGTCTTGAAATGGAGTTACTAAGATGGAGAAGTTATGCATTTGCTGTAGGTTCAAACAACAATCTTGAACTCCATTTTTGTCATTGGATTTAGCTTTACAATGTGCAATGAACCTTATAGCATAGGTCACTCATTAAATAAAATAAAAAAAGGGCAGGGAAGAGAGGAGGTTTCTAGATCTACAACTAATTGTGAATAGTGATAATGGAGTTCCTGCAATGGACTTATTGGAAACAATATTCCACTTCTGCCATGTATTCACCCATTTGTTCAATTTCTGAACTAAAACCTTGACCTATTGCAGAGCTAGGAGGTTGGGCTTTCGTTTGGCTAGACTGATCTTGGGATTGGCCTTGAGGCTGACTTTGCACCTGATTTTGAGGTCTATTTTTGTTGAGATATTAGACGGGTACATGGGGAAGTCCCAGGTTGTTGCTGGCATTGGGGTCAGGTGGGGTGGAAAAATTGTTTGGTGGAGTAGAGGTTGTAAAAGGTCCACCCGCCTGTCTATTCTTAAGGAAGTAGGGAGTTGATCTTTGGTGGAACATGTGGACCTCATCTATGAATGGCTCTTCTTCATCTATTAGACCATTATCTATTGAATCAAAAAGCTGAGCCAAAATTTGTTCATTACTTACCTCTTGCACTTCTTCACTCCCAATGGGAGAGGGTTCGACTTCAAGCATGTTGAGGTCACCCCGCAAAAACAACGCTCGGTTAACCATGAGACATGAGGAATAATAAGGCTCAGATGGGACGATGTCCCTGCAGCCGACATTGTCAACTACATTTTGTACTTCCACTTGGAATATTTCAGCAGCTGTTTGGAATTCGAGGCAATCCAACTCAGAATGTCTGCTAGTTTTGTGAATCTGGCACTATCCATACAAAGCTGCCTCGGTAAGGTACACTCCACTAGTTATATTTTCGTTGCTTGTTGGTTGGTCAAAAGGTGTAGGAACACCTCCATTGTTGGGCCTAGTATTCCACATGTGATTCTGCCTCTGAGAAGGTCTCCTTTTTGAACTTTGATTAGCGTTTGGTCCCCTATCATAATTTTTCCCAGAGGAAGTGCTTGCTTCATAGTTGTCCCTACTGTCCCTATTGTCTTGGTTATCCCAATTAAGATTGGCCTAAAAATTATGCTGGGAGGCTTGTAACTGATTATTCTAATTTTTTAGGTGTGTCATCTCTGTGGACATTTTCCTTATCATCTCTGTTAGTTCCTTTAACTTATCTCTCTCATTCATGTTACTTGGCTCTGGCGCCAGACTTTGGAGAAAGGCGGGCGGAGCTGCCGGCTGATTCTGGTATGCTAGAGGAAATTCTGGCCCTGATAGGTACAACGATGCCTGGGGCTGCTGTGGATGCACCTGCTGTTGTGGAGCAGTCTGAGAATAGTTATGTTGTAGTTGAGGTTGCAAATGGGAAGGCATGGGAGGTACGTAATTCAGTGGCTATCCCAGATGTGGCACAATGGGCAACTGAGGCACTTGGTTCATGAGAGGGGTCTGATGAGCAAATGCCTGATTAAGCCCCTAAATCTGCATCAGGTGAGCCACTAGCCCCAAAGAAAGCAGTAGGCCAGAGATATTCTGCCCCAAATCTGCACTGGCCACAACAGCCTATTTATAGGTCATCACCAATGAGGCGGGTGGTGATTGCATCCTTTTCACCAAAGCCGACGTGAGTTTGTCCAATGCTGCATAGTAGACTGGGAGAGTTGCGGCATCATTAAGAAGGTATGGATCCTGAAGTCTTGTGTAGATTCGATGAAAATGATCATTGAAGGAGCTAATAGGCTCATTTATTTCTCTCCGGACAGACATAAATTGCTGGAAAAGTTCTGAAGGACTGATGGGAATCTTGTATTTCTGCAGGAAGGCATTCTTCATTAGGTTCCATGAGGTAATGGAACCCCTCGGTAGATTAATGTACCAATAGAAGGCTTCTTCTCCTAACGAATGCGGGAAAAGGCAGCATGTAACATCCTCATGGTCGACTTGCATTTTGGTAATTGTTGTCTCGAATATTTTGATATGTTCTTCAGCTGTTCTTTGTGGGTCATGAGGATAGAACTTTGAACAAAAGCCTTCCAGATTCTTGGGCATATCATTGTAAGCAACAAAATGTATTGGTGAAGGGTTATGCACCAACCAAGCCATGGCGGGAGGCAGAGGTAGTATTTGCTATTAAAAAACAATGAGTTGGGGTTGTACCTACAATAAAACAACAATCTAGGATTGTGCTTGAGCTATGGTTGTTTAGACTATGCCCAAAGGAAGTGCTGAGAGAAGCAATCACACGACTGTAGGAGATAGGAGGTGCAAATGCAGTTCTGAATGGTTGGATGGAGGATGAAGGCCAGTTGGATGAAGATGAGGGTGGAATGGAAATGGGTGGAATGGAGAGGGAGGAAGAAACAACGCTAATTCCTTTAACTCATTTTGTCCTTTTAGGAAGCTGCAACTCTTCAAATTCTCCCTTATTTGGAGTTGACCGTAGAACTCTTTGAAATCTCTCCGGGGAGAATGATCTAATTCAATTCAACTTCACTTTTAACCTTTAGCTTCGTATTCCCAACATGTCATCCTCCTTCTAGCGCCAGTTCTGTTGATGTATTTTTTATGCACTTCTCAACACAAGCAATGCGTAGGTGCACTACCTCTCTTGAAAGACAATCTTCCACAATCAAATTGAAGAACACTATCCCAAGGTCTCTAATGTTAGGTCTTGATAGTGCTTGGAATATCTCAATTGTTTGATGTGATTTGCTAGAATCACAAGGCGGTCTTACGGATGGGTTACAAAGCATAGGAAGTTGGGTCTTGAAATGGAGTTCCTAAGATGGAGAAGTTGTGCATTTGTTGTAGGTTCAAAAAGCAATCTTGAACTCCATTTTTGTCATTAGATTTAGCTTTACAATGTGCAATGAACCTTATAGCATAGGTCACTCATTAAATAAAATAAAAAATGGCAGGGAAGAGAGGAGGTTTCTGGATCTATAACTAATTATGAAATGTGATAATGGAGTTCCTACAATGGACAACTTCTTGGAAACAATATTCCACTTAGCCAGAAATCTCACAGTCTCATGGAATTTGTGCTATCTTCTAAGGTCTGCGAATGTTTCGTCCTTCACTCACCATATGCATGCATGAACAAAGATGAAAGTTTGGAGCAGCTTTGAATTCAAGTCTAGACTAACTTTACATAGTTATCTACCATCAGCAAACAACAAAAAGTATGGACTAAGAAGGCATCTACACTGTAGGGATTCTACAACCACAAAATAGCATTCCTAAAATCTATTAAAGCAAGAATACAACTAACTAAAATAGCACAACAAATCTAAGTCAAGTATCTAACAATGGAGGTTGAACCAAGTAACATGTAAGAAACTCTGAAAATGCACCAAGTCAATGTATTTTCATTATAAATTTCTGTAGCATGTCTTTACAACAACTCAACTCTCTTTGCAAATGAGAGGAGCCCTATTTATAGTGCCGAAAAGATCTAATGAATGGCCAAGATTAATTCTCATTGTGTGGCCAAGATTCATTAAAAAATAGGGTTTCACCAACCCTCAATATATTACAATTTAAAGAACAACATTTGTCCCTTTCCTTATTTTGTCCTCTAGTGACGGTACTGTAGCAATTTTGTCCTTTAGCTGATTGTTGTTTTACTATAGTTACTCTTTAGGGAGTTCTCTATCATCTATGGGGTTGTCTTCCTGCTTCGTAGAGGCTATGTATTCCATGAACTTCAGGATGACTGGCCATATTTTTTCCATCTCGATGATCTCGCATCTTAATGTTTGGTAGCTCCACTCCTTAGCATTATCTTCTAGCCTCTTCTAGTCCTCATCGTACTTTGTACCTTGATCCCTGAACAGCTCTGACTGATTGAAAGCACGGGAAACAAAACTCATGAACTCCACGGTCATTTCGCTAGACATCCCATCCTCCATCTTCTTTTGGAAGTAAGGCTTCACCTTTTCTGGATCCATTTGTACTACGGGCATGTCGTATTCCATCATTAGCTTGAGGTACCGGGTATATTATGCTCTGATCTCTTTGATCCATTCGGTATCTGGATCCACATTGTTCATTATTTGTTCCAATCTTTCCTTCTGGTTGTCAAAGTCCCACCGCCATACATCCATTAGCCAATGATCATCCTTGGTAAACGCAAGCTCCTCTTCCCATGTGGCTTCTAGCAACTGAAGGATAGCCTCGATCTTTGGGAAGGTGGAGTTGTATGTTGCAGGGAAGTTGATGCATAGCCTCCTCGTACCTTCCAAAGATTGCTGCAAGTCCAAGAACTTGTTGGCTGTCTGAACAGTGCGTCTAATTCCCATGTTCCTGATGTATAAGACTTGTCAGAACCAGCTTTTTGTAGTCCTTTCCAAGTTCTTTCTCCTTTCCATCTTATCAATCTATTCTTTGGACATCAGTTGGGGTACGATTATGGACGTGGTGGGTAAGTCATCCACTAAAGACCATTGCTAAATGTAATCCATCAAAGCAGCCACCTACGCTTTAAGCTCATCTTTTGAAATCTTGTCCTGCTTTATCAAGTGTACCACCATGGCCATTGACTCCTCAAGATGCCCTATCTTCTATTCTTTGGTGATGATCCCCAAGTCGATGGTGGAGATGCTATAACTCACGCTAGCCTGGCCCACCATAGGGGTTGCTATTTGCATAGCTCGAGACCCAGAGGCATCCATCGACACCCTAGATCAGATCTTAGGCTTCTTCTCCTTCTTTGTTGTGATCTGAGCTTGGGATAAGATAGCCTCTAGTCTCACCCTCGAGTCTTTTAGTACTGCAGTTTTCCTTTCGAGTTGTTTCTCTAACCACTCAGGCATGGAAAACTTTCCCTTAGGTGACTCACGGTCATCCTCGCCCCTCTTGGTCAAGGCTTATGTTCTCTTAACTTCCAAAACTCTCAATTCCTCCTTGGCAGCATCTCCTTCTTCGTCATCGGAGTCCTGGATGAACACAAGGCGCTTTATGGGAGGCTTGGTAGATAATTGTTGTAAGGGACTTTCTTTCTCTTCCATTTCCCCTCCCTCTCTCTTAGTTTGTGCAACCACGTGCACATGTTCCTTGAGCTATTCGATTTCGAGGCTCCTGTCTGCTTGAGCTTTACTCTCAGGTATATCTTCTTCTAGATTATCTTTTTGCTGCTGTCCTTTCCTAAGAGGTGACCTTTCTGCCTCTGTCTTAATGCCCTTCGGCTGTGGGGCCAGCTCTTCCTGAAGATCATCATCGAAGGCCTGGACTATGAACTTACCATCAGCATCATCCTCCTCATCCCCGCTCTCAGAGGAACCAATTCCTTCTTCTTTGTAGGAAACCCTGTCAATAGTGCGATGTTCATACTTCGAGTGTTCGTGATATTCATCTGCTTCCTCTTCAAAGGGCTTTAAGGCCTCTTTTTCTCACCTCTCCCACTCCTTAGAGATTAACGTGGTGGCTTCCATTGCCGGTGGCCCTGTCGGAGGTTGTGAAGGTTTGGCAGTAGCGAGGACTTGAGCTAAGGCTACTTGAACAGTGGGATCCATGAGTATCTGGGAGAGCTCAAAAGGGATATTTTGCATATGCTTTGAGAAGGCCTCAGGCAAGGTGGGAGTGGGCATTGGTGCAACTACTATAGGTAACGGGAGTGACATGGTGGGTGACATGGAAGCAGATGAAGGAGGAGTAGTTATGGTGAGGAGGAGTCAATTATGATCACCGACTCGGTCAGAGGCGAAGGGGCAAGATGGACAGAGATGTCCACCATTGGCAGGGCTATAGCGATCATAGCTAGAGAAGCAGGTGGTGCGACAGTTAGGGCAGGGAGAGCCAAGAGGGGTTCTAATTGATCTATACTCTTTACTTCTTCCTCTTTGATTAAGGGTTGCTCTGTGGTATCCTCTATCTGTTTTAGCATCTTAGAGGGTGAGCCTCCTGGATCCTTCCTTGTACAAACCTTGGGGTCAGGAGACTACTTTGTTTCTGTCTCCTTCCTCTTCTTAGACATGGTAACTGGAGGAGACTTAGATGTACCACCCGTTGAAGTGGTGGTAGCAGCATCATCCATGGCACTTGGTTCACTCTTGAGCCCTTCGACCGTTAGGACCACCCCTTGTTGTTTTAGTCGGGCCACCCGTTCATCAACCCACTCCTTGGTATGGGCCAAGATTGGCTTGGTTATAGTGTCGAGGTCATCGACCTCTTGCTCATCCCAATCTATTGTTGGTATTGGCAGATTGGCGACTGCAGGGTACCTGGGGTGCATTATGGTGCTCTCGTCTTCCTTGATCTGGTCCGATATGGGGAAAGGCTACACCTTCCTAAAAAAATGTGCAGTCATTCGCATATAGTGCCTTGCACGTACCTCTTTATCATCCTGGAAGTCTCCCCAAAAGTCTTCAATGTGGCAGAGATGAGTGAATCCCAGCCCTAGCCCCTTCCTTACATGACCATATGGGTCTATCCATGGGCGAGCAGTGTGTAGGTTAAAATGGTAATCTTTTAGTTCTTTCTCGGAGTTACCAGCACACTGGGAAGTTTGTAGTTTATACATGCCCTGGCCAAGAGTCATAGGATAAGAGATCCCTACTATGTGCTTGCGACTGAAGATCGCCTGTATGTGTTGGAGCTACCGAGAAAGCTCCAAAAGGATGATTCAGTCATTGGGGTATCGAGGCAACTTGTTTGGTCTTTCAGTGAAGCCTTGGGCATGGATGTATGTGAATTTTGGGAATTGAATGAAGAGGAAGGCATATTGCTTCAAAAATGCCCTAGCACTGTGGGAAACTCTCCTTTCCAAATCTCTGGTGATCATTCTGACAATATGGCCGATGAAGGCGTCATTCACTCTATAGTACTCCCTCTTGAAGTTTCAGTACTGGAGCTGGGGATATCTATCATAGGCCTTGAGTCTTCGACCCTGCTCCTAATTGAGTGCCACAAATAACCCGTTGTATTGCCTCCGGTCTTCCAAGGAGTACACAAGATATGACATCATGTAGAATTTGGAGCTTTTCTTCACGTTGACGAACTACCCATGGAAGTAGTCCTTTATTATACCTCCCCAATAAAATGTGGTCTTTATGGTAACGTCTTCAATCCCATGAAGGATTTTCTGAACAAAGTACACCATCCACTCTTGAAAGAAGGCCGCCGTAGGGAGGCCCATAACCCTACTTAGCATTGTGACCAAATCGTGGTAGTCTTCATAGAAATCATTATGGAAGAGTTCGTTAGGAACCTTCGTGGCACTGCCCTGCTTTTCCTTGAGCCAATGCTAATTTATTAACTTCTTGTAGCCCATAGGGTTAGCATCCCACACCGCCTGGCACTCCTCAATGGTAGGTGTTTCCATTTCTTCAAACGTGGGAATATGAAAGGTTCTTGTGATTCCTCTAGCCGACATGTTGGCGAGAATGTTACCATCCCTATCAACAATTGTCCTTGTGTTGGGCTGATACGCCTATCGACAAGCCATGACCAATTTAGGGGCCACGAGGGATGGGGGAAGCCCGTAGCTTTCGCGATTCCACTCTGTCTTATCAATCTTGCATTTTTTGTTGTTGGATTGACCCTGACCCTTTGTGTAAATTCATCAATATTGACGTGGCCTATGTTGGTGTCAGTGATTTCCTTCCAATTCGTGGTAACCTTTGAGTGTAGAGGCTCACCTTGGAATTGGTATTTCATCTAGTCTTTATCTTTTTTTCCTCAGGAGTTTTTCCTGGCTTCTTTCCTTTGTCCTTTCGACGACTGCCCCCGAAGGTCCCACACCCGATTCCATATATTCTGCAAGCAAAGGTGTAGTAAGTGAAATTGATCATAGAAGTATTCATGTTAGTCGAAATCCAAAAGATGAAATCCATTTTAAATAATCTATCAAGCATAACATGATACTCTTACCCTCCCGATGTCATTGGTCTTTTGATTGAGGGCTTCGGGACAGTCTGGGCTCAGAGGGCCAGACTTCTCTAGCAGGAATGTTGTTTGAAAAGGTGAATGGGGTGAAACGATTCGAGGATTCTTTCTAATTGATTTTTCAATAATTTAAAAGGTTCGCAATGGAGAGGACCAAGATTCAACACGTGGGTCGAGATCAGATTTTAGTTTTGGGCTCATTTGGATTGGTTTAAGAGGATCCGGAGGTAGCAAGCTAGGAGGCCATTTGGAGATGGCTATTTGGAACTTCAGAGTAGAAATGGAATTCTAAGATAAGAATTCCAGGATTTGGGGCCTGGCGGGTCAAAGGGTGGCCAGTAGTTTACCATTTTCAAGTAACCAGGCCCAGAGGGCCGGGATGCCGCAGTGCTTTTTCTATTTGGGATGGCAGTCATCAGACGAAAGTCCAAAGTTTCAGGCCTGGGAGGGGAGGAATTTGTTAGTTCATTTTAGTTTCAATCGAGCGGATGGAGCTAGCTCCACCGATAGCCGATCAGCGAGACATCATTCATTGTCCCAGCTACCAGAAGTTCCAGTCGGTGCGAAAGTCTCCATCAAGGAAAGGTCTCGGCGAGAACCTTGTGTCTCACCGACTAAGCACGTCAGAAGGAGTTTGTGCGGTGGGGAGATGTCTTGGCGAGATCTGAATGTCTTGCTGATCAATGGGAAGAATGCTCACCGGTGAGAGATTTCTATCCTTGGTGAAAGGTCTCATCGACTCCCTCGTGTCTTTCCAAACAAGCATATTGGCAGGAGGTTGATCTTCGGTGTGAGGTCTTAGCAACATTGTGAGGTCCTACTGACCCTTTCCCCGACGTAAGGTTTTCACTTTCTGTGAGAGGTCTCGGCAACTTTGGAATGTCTCACCGACCGCCAAGAGGCAAACTGGGCCCGGCGTCAGTGTTGGCCGTTGGATTTTAATTTTATCGGTGGAGACAAGACAGAGCTCCAGAGGCTGGGGCCCGGGAGGGGCAAAGCCATTTTGAGTTCATATTGGGATTTCAGTGGAGAATGGAGGCCCAGGGCCCAGAGGGCAGAAAGATGTTAGGCACTTTTCATTCACAAAAGCGAAGATCATGCGGAATCGCCAAGAGAAATTGATATCGTCATGATGTCCTAGCGATGCGGAGAGTCCTACCGACAAAGGGAGCCTTTGGCATAATATTCCAAGTTAAAGAAATGTCTCCCCAACCTGCTTCATTTTCGCCTAAGGATGAGAGGGGGTCGGCATAAGGTCCTGGCAAATACGTTATGTCTCACCGATGAAAAGTTCCATCAGCATAACCCTTGCCGACATTATGAAGTCTCCCCGAAAAAGATCCGGGCTCACCAAGAGAAAGGTTTCGCTATGAAGTCCTGGTGATCAGAAGTAATCTCGCCGAAAGCAAAGGCTTTGGCAAGAGTAGCAAGCTCACTGGAAGGTCTCTTTGACCAGATAGAGTCTCCTTGACATAAAGGGCACTCGACAGGAGCGCAGTATGGTCGGCAAAAGGTCTTGTTGAAAGGGGAGATCTCAGCGACAAGATGAAAGAATCAGCAAGACAAAGGAACCTGCTGTGACCTCTTGGCAATGAGGTTTGTCTTGCTGATAGGAAGACTTCAGCATGAGAATTACAGTGTCTCGGTGACCAAATACAAATGCTCGAAAGGCTTCAGCGAGACACAGGAAGATGTACATGACATCTCACCGACCTCGAAGGGTCACAGCGACAAAAAGAATAGAGCTCGATGAAAGCAAAAGTGCTCGATGGGAGGTCTCACTGAAGGAAATATGTCTTGGTGAAGCAAGATGACCATCGGTAAAAATACTGAATCCCACCATGACCTCTTGGTGACTAGGGCATGTCTTGCCGGGGAGAACAAGGTGCGGAAATTCGGATGCGGAATCCCAAAGACCCAGGCCTAAGAGAGCTAAAGGTTGTTTCAAAATTTCTGGTTTGTCGCTAAGTTCTCAATCGACGGAGGGAGCATCCGGGTCCGAGGGGCACGAATGCTCCTGTGAAGAACGGTCGCGTGGGGATAAAGTTCTGAATTAATCATGAGGGTGCTATGTTAGTTTTCTCAATTCTCGAGGTCATGGGTTTTGTTTATTGTGCCACATTTCATCATTGTCATATCCTTTTCATCGTTCTTGTTCATTTTAATCTTTAGAAATCATGAAAACATTGTTCAGGAGGGTGAACAGAGAAACTACCTCGAACACTCGATGTGGGGAGATATGGAATCCACTCATGATTGGTGGAGTGATGGTGAGGGCGATGAGTGTGAAGGCCTTGAAGATGGTGGGCTCCTCTAGCAAGTTCTCTGATCGCTCTCTATGATGTTGACAATTGAAAATGACAAGCCTGGGCAAGCAATTTATACCTTTAACTGCCATTAATGGCCCTATTAAATGTAGGTATAGCGAGCAAGGAAGTTGGTGATTTTGAATTCACCGACGGTGGCAGGAGACCCGAGGTCCAACGACCGGGAAGACGCAGGACAACGACCGTTTGACAAGTTTCACTTGGAAATCACCAGCAGCGAAAGGGAGGTCGGGGCCCAGAGGGCAGAGCTTTGCCCGAGATCTGCCGTCAGGAACGGCAAAACACACGAGGAACCCCAGAAGCGGAAGTCTAAAGTCTCAGGCCTGGAAGGTTCGAAAGCAGTCAAAACTAAGAATTTCATCAAATAGAGAATGAGGGTCCAAACCCTGAGATCCAGAAAGGTGCAAAGCATCCACCGTTACTAAACGGCGAACACAACAGGGAAACCTAGTGAGGGAAACCCAAAGGGCCAGGCCCAGTAGGGCCTGGAGCTGTTGGTAGAGGCAAACCACCAGGGAGTCCCCACAAGGCACCAGAACTTGTCAAAATTAAAAAGGGGGGGAGGTGTGGTCAACCTATGGTGAGACATTAAAGGAACATTGACCACCTGGGACACCAAAAAAAGGGCATGCAAAATGAGGTGACAACAAAATGAGCTGGTAAGGTGAAAGAAAAGAGGGTCCCCATTCAGAACGGGGCGTGCGTGCCGAGGGCACAACAAATGGTGACTCCGTTGGGAAACACTCCTGAGCGTTCTAAGGATAAATATTCATTTGAGACTCAGAATCTTTGGTTTTGCAGACCAGGAGTGGCTTCCAAAGGTGAATATGGGAGAACGAGATCCTTAATTGGGTCAGTTTACAAGACATTTCAGAAGTGTGTGCAATGAATTTATTCCTTTCCTCGGGATGGTGACCAAGAGCTGCTAATTCAACCAAGCAAGTTACATAAATTGCCTAGCACCAAAAGTAACTTGGACATTGCTCCGCTGCTAGTCAGGCATCCATAGCCACGACGGAGTTGTCGCAACAATCCCATGGATATTGCTCTACTACCGACAGGGCGTCTATAGCCCTGGTAGAGTTACCCACACACACACACAGTCGATTGTTTTTTAGAATTCCTATTCTCTTTTATTTTGATATTTACTTCAATGTTCATTTTGAGATAACTTTTTTGCTCAACTAGGTAAGCACCGAAGCCTACAATGGGTTTAGGACCGCAGTGGTCACTGGAGTAGACTTGAGATTTTTCACTCACTATGGTGTCATAGCAACCATGGGACGATCCTTTAGAAATGATTATTATGTCTTGTGCGAGATCCGAGATGTGTGAAAGGAGATCCAATTCAGGGTCAAATTCTGAGCAAAGTTCAAACAAGGAAATCATTCACGGGCAGCCCACAGAGACAAATGGTCGAGAGTGAATGTTTAGCCAAAGGACACCAAGGACAGATAGCAAAGTAAACCATTTTTCGAGTGAGCATGGCCGCCGCAAAGGGGCGAGGAACATCTTTTCTGAACAAAATAGCTAGGACACAAAAGCAAAAGGAGCGACGCAAAACAGAAAGACACAAGCAAATAAAAAGGGTAACCTATTCTAACTTATATACAAATATTTACAAAGAAGAGCTCGAAAGAGTTCAAGCCTAGAAATAATGCTTCAAGTGCTGCCCGTTGACTGGCAACGAGACATTCTCACCAGTTAAGGTCTTTAGGCGGAAGGCATTGTCTCCCAAAATCTCAGCTATTTGAAAGGGGTCAAGCCAAAGCTTGTCGAATTTGTTGTGTCCCCCTTTCTTTTCATGGGCCTTGTCCCAATATAGGACTAGATCTTCAATTATAAAGGCTTTGATTTTGGCTTGGCAGTTAAACCATCTTTTAACTATGCCCTGATGTTTGGCAAAATTTTCTATTGCACAATCTCGGATTTCCTCTAAATGCAAGAGCTCAACCAACCAAGCTTCTCTATGATCCCCTCCTTCATAAAAGTCGTTGATAAACTAAAGAGTGGGAATCTTTAGATGGATAGGAAATATGGGTTCTAGGCCATAAATGAGGTGGAATGGGGAATCACCCAGGGCAGCCTTATGGTGAGTGTGATCCGCCTAAAGGGTGAAGCGGAGCTGGGTATGCCAGTCCTTGGGATTCCTATCTAGTAGTTTTTTTATCATGGTAATCAGGTTCTTATTTGCAGATTCAGCGAGGCCATTGCCTTGAGGGTAGTAATTGGATGAAAACTTAAGGGCAATCCCGTAATCAAATTCCCAACTAGAAAATTTCAACGAAGCGAAAGCAGGTCCATTGTCACATACCAAAGCATCAGGACAACCAAAGTGATTTAAAATGAAACTTTCTAAAAAGTTAGTAACTATTTCAGTTGTGCATTGCTTACATAGAATCACTTCTATCCATCTAGTGCAGTAATCAGTAGCAGTAAGAATGTACCTGTGTCTTGCGGATGATGGAGGGCTTACTGGACCGATGAAATCGAGACCCCATTGCGTGAACGACCTTACCTCCAGCATAGGATACAGTGGGACATCAACATTCTTTTCCTTGGTGGCAGTGGTCTGACATGTGTGACATGAGCGGACATGACAATGAGCATCTTTGAAGACAGTTGGCCAATAATATCCCACCCTTAATATCTGATGTGCTGTAAAAGAACTAGAACCATGGCCCGTGCCAAATTTGTCATGGAACTCTTTTAAGACTCGATCTGCTTCCTCCTTGCCAAGGCATCTTAAGTAGATGCCTTCATGATTCTTCTTGTAGAGAATGGACCCTTGGAGCATGTCACTATTACTTTTCAATCTAAGGGCATGCTTTTGGACTCCCTCCAGGTGTAGTAGACACTTATGGTTCAACAAATAATAGACGACATTATTGTACCATTCTCTCGGGGAAACATCCTCAAGCTAGTACTACTGCACAGTGAGTTCAGGTCCAACTCCTGATGCTGCTTCAGCGATCATGTAGGTGAGTGCTTGTCCTCTCACCAGCTTCATTGGTAGGATTTCCATGTCATATTCTTGGAGTAGGGTGACCCATTTGGCTCTCCGTTCACCCAATTCATTTTGCATGAGCAGCATTTTTACTGCTGGGTCGGGGACGATGGCAAACACCTTATTGCGCAGGATATAGTGCCAAAATTTCTTCACCCCTCTGACGAGAGCATATGCTTGCTTTTCTACATTGTGGTATCGCAATTCAGCATCCTTCAGGGGATCACTCATGAAGGTGATCGGGTGTTCATTTCCTTCTTCATCCTTTTGAGTCAAGGTGCTAACACAAGAATGCTCTGAAGCGAATGAGTAGATGTAGAAAGGCTTCAGGTAATCCGGGTTGACTAACACAGGTGCCTCAACAATAGCCCGTTTAATTTTCTTGAAGGCTTGTTTGGCTTCGGAAGTCCATTCAACTTTGGCATCTTGTTTTAACATAGCATTGAGAGGTTTAACAATCTCTGTGAAACCTGTGATGAATTTCCTGACAAAGTTGATCTATCCAAAGAAGGATTTTAGTTCCTTCTTGCTACCTGGTGGTGGGATTTTTAGCAATGACTAGATAAGTTCAGGGTCTATGGAGATTCCTTGTTCTGAAATGATGTGTCTGGGCAATCTACCTTTAGTCACGCCAAAAATGAACTTCTTGGGGTTAAGGGAAACCCCAAACTCCCTACACCTCTAAAACACCTTGCATAGATCAGAGACGTGATCACCTCACTTTTTAGAAAACATAGTCAAATCATCCATGTAGATGATTATGCATTTGTCGATCAGATCCTTGAAGGTGATATCCATGGTGCATTGGAAGGTGGCGCTAGTGTTGATGAGCCCAAAAGGCATCCTCCTATAAGCAAATGTCCCCCACTTCGTGGTGAATGTCATTTTATGATGATTTTCATACTGTACCATTACCTGGTTGTACCTGGAGTACCCATCAATGAAAGACATCATTTGGGACCCATTGATGATCTGTAGTACTTCGTCCAGTGAAGGCACTGGATAGTTGTCTTTCTCTAAAGCTCGGTTTAAATTTAGGAAATCTACACACAATCGAATCTCCCCATTCTTTTTTCTGATTGGAACCAGGTTAGCGACCCATGTGGAATGCCTGACTGGGAAAATAATCTTTTCCGAGAGCAACTTCTACCCTTCTTTGTAAACGACGGGTTCCAACAAGGCATTAATAGGATAATGCCGCTGGCGGAATGGCCTCACTTCGGTCTTAAGAGGTATGGTGTGCATGATGATGGATATGTCATATGTTTTTAAATCCTCATAGCTCCATGCCACCATGTCATGGTACTTCTACAATGCATCAATAATTCCCTTCTTTTCCTTAGGTGTGCACACTTTTCCAATAAAAACATTTTTGATCTTCTTGGTTGTCCCGAGGTTGTAAGCATCACACTGGCTGCTTATGGATCCTTTCTTTGTTTGCTAGTTCTAGTCTTTGATTTGGTCCAAGTCAAATATGCATTCCAGCTAGACCATACCCTTGGGAATGGTATTGGTTTTTAGGTTAATAACCCCCTCTATGTCCAAGTCTGCTTCCTGTGGATCGGCTTCATCAAGTATTTGGGCTGCGAAGACATCAAAACTCGTAATAAACTCAAGAATATGCTTGTCATCATTGAAGACTTGAAAATGAGTGACATTATCTGGGATAGATGGCATAGATGTCAACTCAATGGTAAATTTCTTAAGCCCAGAAAAAGAGAGGGGTTGTAAGTACTGGCTGCTTGAGCCAAGGCATCAGCTGTACGATTCTGAGCACAAGGGATCAATTTTATGTTAAATGCATCTAAACCTTCTAGGAGGTCCCAAACCCTGTGTCTATAGTTTTTGAGCCTTCTATCATGGCAGGAGTACAGCTTCCTAACTTGCTTAACTACAAGTTCCGAATCCCCAAAAACTTGCAGCATTTTGACATTTTTCTTCAAGGCCATGAGAAGGCCATGGACCAAAGCTTCATACTCCACCACATTATTGGTGCAATGAAATTATAATCTATGGGTGGCAAGAAAGGTCTTACCCATTGGATTGATGAGTTCGAACCTAACACCAACTCCTTGCTTCAACTTAGATCCATTAAATCAAAGTGTCCAAAGTTTGGAAAGTTCTTTAACTTTGGGTTCGACTAACTTCTCACTTTCTTTCAACTGGGCGTTTGCCTCTGCAATCTCAGGAGAATCTTCTCACCCAGTGTGTTGAACAAAGGGTGGTTCTGTTAATACCTCCTTTGGTGTTTCCTTTTGGAGGGCGGTCGATTTATTAACATGTTCTACTACTATTCGACATAACCAACAGTCAAATTCAGAGTGGGTAGCATTGTGAATCCTACATCAATTCGGCAATAAGAGATCTTGGAAATTCATTCGAGCTCCTAGGCTGAGCTGATCCCTGGCGCACTTTTCTATGAACTCCCAAAAACCACTGAGTAATTCCCAATTGTCGCCTTCATCAGGCTTGTCATCTATTTCTACCAACATTTCTATACTCTGATGCATTTCAATAAAATCGGTTGGAGGACTGCATAACACTAGGAGTACTTTGGCAACACATTCTTCCTGAGGTTCAACCTCGTTCTGGTAGGCGAAGGGGAAATAATTTTCCAATTATGTCTCAACAAACAACACTTCGCTGAGATTATTGTATTCCGTGATCATATATTTCATACGGGGTTTGCGGTCAATACGGATTTGGTTTGGCAACCCCTTCCACGGTAGCCACATATGAGAAAGGTCTGTGGTAGTATATCTATTCAACGCCTTGGTGAATTCCCTTCCTAGGATGATCCCATATGTATCAAGAATTTCTGCTACTTGAATATCAATGACCTGTTGTATCCTTGGATCTATAGCAATTTGCATCGGGATCCGATTCATTTCTCCCACAATGTTGATCTCTGTTTTATCCAGCTGGGTCACCTTCCTTCTTGAAGGTATGGGAGTAATTCCAAGAGCTTTGCATACTGCCAAAGGCATAACATTGGCAGATGCTCCTGAATCAAGCAGGCAGTTGTGTAAGTTCTTCCCAAATATTCGGATGGTGGTAAGAAAACGGGGAGTTTCCAGTCTCCCTTGGAAAATACCCGTGGGTGTGTCCATTTGAGTGACTTGACCTTTGTGCTTATCACCAATTTTATCCTTAGCCTGTCTAGATGGCTGATCTTTAGAACCCTGCCTAGTGTTCTGATCTGGTTCCTTTTTTGTTTTCCTACTCGCAAATTGATTTATAGGAACATCCTTCCTTTTCCCGGTATTATCTTGTATCTTTGGTTCTTGCCTAGGCTCTTCAAAGTTGACTCTCTTAGCTGACATTTCCTACATTGTACTGGAAGATGTGGCCCCATTAAGGATCCTAAAGAAGGTGTGCCTTACACAGGGACCTTGAGTAATTCAAAGGCAGATAAACTGATTTTCACCCTTTTAAACTCTTCTGCCACATATTCACCCATTTGTTCAATTTCCAAACTAAAGGCTTGACCTATTACAGAGCTAGGAGGTTGGGCTTTTATTTGGCTAGATCGATCTTGGGATTGGCCTTGAGGCTGACTCTGTACCTGATTTTGAGGTCCATTTTTATTGAGATATTAGACGTGTACATGGGGAAGTCCTAGGTTGTTGTTGGCATTGGGGTTAGGTGGGGTGGCGAAATTGTTTGGTGGAGTAGAGTTTGTAAAAGGTCCACCTGCCTGTCTATTCCTAAGGAAGTAGGGAGTTGATCTTTGGTGGAACATGTGGACCTCATCTATGAATGGCTCTTCTTTGTCTATTGGACCATTATCTATTGAATCAAAAAGCTGAGCCAAAGTTTCTTTGTTACTTACCTCTTGCACTTCTTCACTCCCAACGGGAGTGGGTTCAACTTCAAGCGTGTTGCGGTCACCTCGCGGAAATGATGCTTGGTTAACCACGAGATAGGAGGAATCATACGGCTCAGATGGGATGATGTCCCTACAACTGACATTATCAACTGCATTTTGTACTTCCACTTGGAATATTTCAGCAACCGTCTAGAATTCAGGGCAATCCAACTCAAAATGTCTGCTAGTTTTGTGAATCTGGCACCATCCAGACAAAGCTGCCTCGGCAAGGTACACTCCACTAGTTGTATTTTTGTTGCTTGTCGGTTGGTCAAAAGGTGTAGGAACACCTCCATTGTTGGGCCTAGTATTCCATGTGCGATTCTACCTCTGAGAAGTTCTCCTTTCTAAACTTTGATTAGCATTTGGTCCCCTATCATAATTCTACCCAGAGGAAGTGCTTGTTTTGCGGTTGTCCCTACTATACCTATTGTCTCAGTTATCCTGATTAAGATTGGCCTGAAAATTATGCTGAGAGGCTTATAACTGATTATTTTAATTTTTTAGGTGCGTCATCTCTGTGGACATTTTCCTTATCATCTCTGTCAGTTCCTCTAACTTATCTCTCTCAGTCGTGTTATTTGGCTCCGGTGCTAGACTTTGGAGAAAGGTGGGCAGAGCTACTAGCTGATTCTAGTATGCTGGAGGAAATTTTGGCCCTGATAGGTACAATGATGCCTGGGGCTACTGTGAATGCACCTACTGTTGTGGAGTAGTCTAAGAATAGTTATGTTGTAGTTGAGGTTGCAAATGGGAAGGCATGGGAGGTACGTAATTCAGTGGCTGTCCCAGATGTGGCACGATGGGCAACTAAAGCACCTAGTTCATGAGAGGGGTCTGATGAAAAAATTTCTGATTAAGCCCCTGAATCTACATCGGGTGAGCCACTAGCTCCAATGAAGGCAGCAGGCCGGAGATATTCTACCCCAAATCTGCATTGGCCACAACAACCTCTTTATAGGCCGTCACCAATGAGGCAGGTGGCAGTTGCATCCTTTTCACCAAAGCCGACGTGAGGTTGTCCAATGCTGCATAGTAGACTAGGAGAGTTGCAACATCATTATGAAGGTATGGGTCCTGAAGACTTGTGTAGGCTCGATGAAAACGATCATTGAAGGAGCCAATAGGCTCATTTATTTCTCTCCGGACAAACATAAACTCCTAGTAAAGTTCTGAAGGACTCATAGGAATCTTGTATTTTTGCAGGAAGACATTCTTCATTAGGTTCCATGAGGTAATGGATCCCCTCGGTAGATTGATGTACCAATAGAAGGCTTCTTCTCCTAATGAATGCAGGAAAAGGTGGCATGTAACATCCTCATGGTCGACTTGCATTTCGGTAATTGCTGTCTTGAATATTTTGATATGTTCTTCAACTGTTCTTTGTGGGTCACGAGGATAGAACTTTGAACAAAAGCCTTTCGAATTCTTGGGCATATCATTGTAAGCAACAAAATGTATTGGTGAAGGGTTATGTGCCAACCAAGCCATGGCAGGAGGTGGAGGTAGTATTTGATATTCAAAAATAGTGAGTTGGGGTTGTACCCATGATAAAACAACAATCTGGAATTGCGCTTGAGCTGCAGCTATTTGGACTATGCCCGGAGGAAGTACTGAGCGAGAAGCAATTGCACGGCTGCAGGAGATAGGAGGTGCAAATGCAGCTCCGGATGGTCGGATGGAGGACGGAGGCCAGTTGGATGAAGATGAGGGTGAAATGGAAACAGGTGGAATGGAGAGGGAGGAAGAAACAATGCTAATTCCTTTAACTCATTTTTCCCTTGTAGGAGGCTACAACTCTTCAAATTCTCCCTTATTTGGAGTTGACCATAGAACTCTTTAAAATCTCTCTGGGGAGAATGATCTGATTCGATCTAGCTTCACTTTTAACCTTTAGCTTCGTATTCCCAACATGTCAGCCCTCCTTTTAGCGCCAGTTCTGTTGATGTTTTTTTTATGCACTTCTCAACATAGGTAGTGCGTAGGTGCGCTACCTCTCTTGAAAGACAATCTTCCACAATCAAATTGTAGAACACTATCCCAAGGTCTCTAATGTCAGGTCTTGACAGTGCTTGGAATATCTCAATTGTCTGATGTAATTTGCTGGAATCACAAGGTGATCTTACGGATGGGTTACAAAGCATGGGAAGTTGGGTCTTGAAATGGAGTTCCTAAGATGGAGAAGTTGTGCATTTGCTATAGGTTCAAACAAAAACCTTGAACTCCATTTTTGTCATTGGATTTAGCTTTACAATGTGCAATGAACCTTATAGCATAGGTCACTCATTAAATAAAATAAAAAAAGGGCAAGGAAGAGAGGAGGTTTTTGGATCTACAACTAATTATGAATAGTGATAATAGAGTTCCTGCAATGGATAGCTTCTTGGAAACAATATTCGAGTTAGCCAGAAATCTCACAGTCTCATGGAATTTGTGCTATCTTCTAAGGTATGCAAATGTTTCGTCCTTCATTCACCATATGCATGCATGAACAAAGATGAAAGTTTGGAACAACTTTGAATTCAAGTCCAGACTAGCTTTACACAGCTATCTACCATCAGCAAACAACAAAAAGTATAGACTAAGAAGGCATCTACACTGCAGAGATTCCACTACCACAAAATAGCATTCCTAAAATCTATTAAAGCAAGAATACAACTAACTAAAACATCACAACAAATCTAAGTCAAGTATCTAACAATGGAGGTTGAACCAAGTAACATGTAAGAAACTCTGAAAATGCACCAAGTCAATGTATTTTCATTATAAATTTCTACAGCATGTCTTCACAACAACTCAACTCTCTTTGCAAATGAGAGAAGAGCCCTATTTATAGTGCCCAAAAGATCTAATGAATGGCCAAGATTAATTCTCATTGTGTGGACAAGATTCATTACAAAATAGGGTTTCACCAACCCTCAATATATTACAATTTAAAAACCAACATTTGTCTCTTTCCTTATTTTGTCCTGTAGTGATGGTACTATAGCAATTTTGTCCTTTAGCTAAGTGTTGTTTTACTGTAGCTACTCTTTAGGGAGTTCTTTATCATCTGCGGGGCTGTCTTCCTGCTTCCTAGAGGCTGTGTATTCCATGAACTTCAGGATGACCAGCCGGAGTTTGTCCATCTCGATGATCTTGCATCTGAATGTTTGGTAGCTCTACTCCTTACCATTATCTTCAAGCCTCTTCTAGTCCTCATCGTACTTTGCACCTTGATCCCTGAACAACTCTAACTGATCGAAAGCATGGGCAACAAAACTCACGAACTCCATTTTCATTTCGCTAGACATCCCATCCTCCATCTTCTTTTAGAAGTAAGGATTCACCTTTTCTGGATCCATTTTTACTGCGGGCATGTCATATTTCGTCATTAGCTTGGGGTACCGGGCACATTCCGCTTTGATCTCTTTGATCCATTCGATATCTGGATCCACTTTGTTCATTATTTGTTCCAATCTTTCCTTTCAGTTGTCAAAGTCCCACCACCGTACATCCACCAGCCAGTAATCGTCCTTGCTAAACGCAAGCTCCTCTTCCCATGTGGCTTCTGGCAAGTGAAGGATAGCCTCGATCTTTGGGAAGGTGGAGTTGTATGTTGTAGGGAAGTTGATGCATAGCCTCCTTGTACCTTCCAAACATTGTTGCAAGTCCAAGAACTTGTTGGCTGTCTGAATAGCTCAGCTAATTCCCATGTTCCTGACGTATAAGACTTGTCAGAACTAACTTTCTGTAGTCCTTTCCAAGTTATTTCTCCTTTCCATCTTACCAATCTATTCTTTGGACAAAAGTTGGGGTGCGGTTGTGGACATGGTGGGAAGGTCATCCACCGAAGACCATTGTTGAATGTAATTCATCATAGCAGCCACCTGCGCTTTAAGCTCATCTTTTGAAATCTTGTCCTGCTTTATCAAGTGTACCACCATGGCCACTGACTCCTCAAGATGCCCTATCTTTTGTTCTCTGGTGGCAGTCCCCAAGTCAATGGTGGAGATGCTATAATTCACACCAACCTGGCCCACCACAGGGGCTGCTATTTGCATAGCTTGAGACCCAGAGGCATCCATCATCACCCTAGATCTGATCTTAGGCTTCTTCTCCTTCTTTGTTGTGATTTGAGCTCGAGCTAAGATAACCTCTAGTCTCGCCCTCGAGTCTTTTAGCATGGGAGTTTTCCTTTTGAGCTATTTTTCTAACCACTTAGGCATGACAGACTTGCCCTCAGGTGACTCATGATCATCCTCACCCCTCTCGATCAAGGCTTCTGTTCTCTTAACTTCTGAAACTCTCAATTCCTCCTTGGCAATATCTCCTTCTTCATCGGAGTCCTAGATGAACACAAGGCGCTTTATGGGAGGCTTGGCAGATAATTGCAGAAAGGGACTTTCTTTCTCTTCCATTTCCCCTAATTCCTCTCTCTCAGTTTGTGCAACCACGTGCACATGTTCCTTGAGCTATTTGATTTCTAGGCTCATGTCTGCTTGTGCTTTACTCTCAGGTATATCTTTTTCTGGATTATCTTTTTGCTACTGTCCTTTTCTAAGAGGTGACCTTTCTGCCTCTATCTTAATGCCCTTCGGCTGTCGGGCCTACTCTTCCTCAAGATCATCGTCGAAGGCCTGGACTATGACCTTACCACCAACATCCTCCTCATCCTTGCTCTTAGAGGAACCAATTCCTTCTTCTTCATAGGCAACCCTGTCAATAGTGCGATGTTCATACTCCAGGTGCTTGTGATATTCATCAGCTTCCTCTTCAAAGGGCTTTAAGGCCTCTTGTTCTCACCTCGCCCACTCCTTAGATATTAACATGGTGGCTTCCATAGCCGCTGGCCCTGTCGGAGGTTGTGAAGGTTTGGCAGTAGCGAGGACCTAAGCTAAGGCTGCTTGAAGAGTGGGATCCATGAGGATCTGAGAGAGCTCAGAAGGGATATTCTGCATATGCTTCGAGAAGGCCTCAGGCAAGGTGGGATTGGGCATTGGTGTAGCTACTATAGGTAATGGGAGTGACGTGGTGGGTGACATGGCAGCGGAGGAAGGAGGAGTAGTTCTGGCAGAGGAGGAGTCAATTATGATCACTGGCTCGGTCGGGGGCAAAGGGGAAAGATGGACAGAGATGTCCACCACCGGTGGGGATGTAGCGATCATAGCTAGAGAAGCAGGTGGTGCGACAGTCGGGGCAAGGAGAGCCAAGAGGGGTTCTAATTGATCTGTACTCTTTACTTCTTCCTTTTGGATTAAGGGCTGCTCCATGGTATCCTCTGTCTTTTTTAGCCTCCTAGATCCTTCCTTGTACAAACCTTGGGGTTAGGAGACTGCTCAATTTTTGTCTCCTTCCTCTTCTTAGACCTAGTAATCGGAGGAGACTTAGATGTCCCAGCTATTGAAGTGGTGGCAGCAGCATCGTCCATGGCACTTGGTTCACTCTTGAGCCCTTTGTATGTCAGGACCACCCCTTGTTGTTTTAGTCGGGCCACCCATTCATCAACCCACTTCTTGGTACGGGCCAAGATTGGCCTGGTTATAGTGTCAAGATCATCGACCTCTTGCTCATCCTAGTCTATTGTTGGTATTGGCATAGTCATCCGCATATAGTTCCTTGCGCGTACCTCTTTATCATCTTAGCAATCTCCCCAAAAGTCTTCAATGTGGTGGAGATGAGTGAATCTCGTCCCTAGCACCTTCCTTACATGACCATATGGGTCTATCCGTGGGTGAGCAGTGTGTAGGTAAAAATGGTAATCTTTTAGTTCTTTCTCGGAGTTACCAGAACACTGGGAAGTTGTTAGTTTATACATGCCCTAGCCAAGAGTCATGGGATAAGAGATCCCTGCTATGTGCTTGCCACTGAAGATAGCCTATATGTGTTGGAGCTGCCAAGAAAGCTCCAATGGAAT
Source organism: Sequoia sempervirens (assembly GCA_007258455.2). NCBI lineage: Eukaryota > Viridiplantae > Streptophyta > Pinopsida > Cupressales > Cupressaceae > Sequoia > Sequoia sempervirens. The sequence goes on from VDFB02281492.1 coordinate 1,033,664,597, forward strand.
GATTTGATCATTGGGGTATCGAGACAGCTTGTTTGGCCTTTCGGTGAAGCCTTGGGCATGAATGTATGTGAATTTTGGGAATTGAATGAAGAGGAAGGCATATTGCTTCAAAAATTCCCTAGCACTGTGGGAAACTCTCCTTTTTAAATCTCTGGCAATCATTCTGACAATATGGCTGATGAAGGCATCATTCACTCTACAGTACTCCCTCTTGAAGTTTTCGTACTAGGGCTCAGGGTATCTATCATAGGCCTTGAGTCTTTGACCCTGTTCCTGATCGGGCGCCACAAATAACCTATTGTACTATCTCTGGTCTGCCAAGGAGTACACAAGATATGATGTCATGTAGAATTTGGAGCTTTTCTTCACGTCGGCAAATTGCCCATGGAAGTAGTTGCTTATTATACCTCCCCAATAAAATGCGGTCTTTGTGGTAATGTCTTCATTCCCATGAAGGATTTGCTCAACAAAGTACACCATCCACCCCTGAAAGAAGGCCGCAGTAGGGAGGCCCATAACCCTACTTAGCATTGTGACCAAATCGTGGTAGTCTTCATTGAAATCATTGCGGAAGAGTTCGTTAGGAACCTTCCCGGTGCTGCCCTACTTTTCCTTGAGCCAATGCTGATTTATTAACTTCCTACAGCCCGTAGGTTTAGCATCCCATGCCGCCTGGTACTCCTCAATGGTAGGTGTTTCCATTTCTTGAAACGTGGGAATATGAAAGGTTCTTGTAATTCCTCCAGCCGACATGTCGGCAAGAATGTTACCATCCCTATCAACAATTGTCCTTGTGTCAGGCTGATACGCTTGTCGACAAGCCATGATCAATTCAGGGGCCACGAGGGATGGGGGAAGCCCATAGCTTTCACGATTCCACTCTATCTTATCAATCTTGCATTTTTTGTTGTTGGATTGACCCTGACCCTTTGTGTAAATTCGTCAATATTGACGTGGTCTATGTTGGTGTCAGTGATTTCCTTCCAATCTATGGTAACCTTTGAGTGTAGAGGCTCGCCTTGGAATTGGTATTTCATCTAGTCTTTGTCTTCTTTTCCTCGAGGAGTTTTTCCTGGCTTCTTTCCTTTTTCCTTTTCGACAGCTACCCCTAAAGGTCCCACACCCGATTCCATATATTATACAAGCAAAGGCATAGTAAGTGCAATTGATCATGAAAGCATTCATGTTAGTTGAAATCCAAAAGATGAAATCCATTTTAAATAAGCTATCAAGCATAACATGATACTCTTACCCCCCCGATGTCATTGGTCTTTTGATTGAGGACTTCGGGACAGTCCAGGCCTGGAGGGCCAGACTTCGCTAGCAGGAATGTTGTTTGAAAAGGTGAACGGGGTGAAACAATCTGGGGATTCTTTCCAATTGATTTTCTAATAATTTAAAAGGTTCACAATGGAGAGGACCAAGATTTAGCACGTGGGTCGAGATCAGATTTCAGATTTGGGCTGATTTGGATTGGTTTAAGAGGATCCGAAGGTAGAAAGCTGGGAGGCCATTCAGAGATGGTTGTTTGGAACTTCAGAGCAGAAATGAAATTATGAGATAAGAATTCTTGGATCCGGGGCCTAGAGGGTCAAAGGGTGGCTATTAGTTTACCATTTTCAAGTGACCGGGCCTAAAGGGCCGAGATGCCACAGTGCTTTTGCTGTTTCGGATGGCAGTCGTCGGACAGAAGTCTAGAGTTTTAGGCCCAAGAGGGGAGGAAGTTTTCAGTTCATTTTACTTTCAATCAGGTAGATGCAGCTCGCTCCACCTATAGTTGATCGGCGAGACATCATTCATTGTCCCAGCTACCAGAAGTTCCAGTTAGTGCGAAAGTCTCCGTCGGGGAAAGGTCTCAGCGAGAACCTTGTGTCTCGCTGACTAAGCACGTCGGTAGGAGTTTGTGTGGTGGGGAGATGTCCTGGTGAGATCTGAATGTCTTGTTGATCAATGGGAAGAATGCTCATCGGCGAGAGATTTGTGTCCTCGATGAAAGTTCTCATCGACTCCCTTGTGTCTCGCCGAACAAGCATATTGGCAGGAGGTTGATCTTTGGTGTGAGGTCTCAGCGACATCGCGAGGTCTTGCCAACCCTTTCCCCAGCGTAAGGTTTTCACTTTCGGCGAGAGGTCTCAGTGACTTCCAAATGTCTTGCCGACCGTCAAGAGGCGAATTGGGCCTACGTCAGTGTTGGCCATTGGATTTTAATTTTAGCAGCGGAGACAAGACGGAGCTCTGGAGGCCGGGGCCTGGGAGGGGCGAGGCCGTTTTGAGTTCAGATTGGGATTTTAGCAGAGAATGGAGGCCCGGGGCCCGGAGCGCGGAGAGATGTCAGGCACTCATCATTCGCGAAGGCGAAGATCACGCGGAATTGCCAAGAGAAATTGATATCATCGTGATGTCCTAGCAATGGAAAGAGTCCTACCAACAAAGGGAGCCTTCGGCGTAATATTCCAAGTTAGAGAAAGGTCTCCCTGACACTGTGATGTCTCCCCAACCTACTTCGTGTTCACCCAAGGATGAGGGGGGGTCAGCGTAAGGTCCTGGTGAATACATTATGTCTCACCGATGAAAATTTCTGTTGGCATAACCCTTGCCGACATTATGAAGTCTCCCCGAAAAAGATCCAGGCTCGCTAAGAGAAAGGTTTCGCTATGAAGTCTTGGCGACCAGAAGGAGTCTCACCAAAAGTGAAGGCTTCGGCAAGAGTAGGAAGCTCACTGGAAGGTCTCTCTGAATAGACAAAGTCTCCCCGACAAGAAGGGCACTCGACGGGAGCAAGGTATGGTCGGCAAAAGGTCTCACCGAAAGGGGAGATCTCTGCAACAGGACAAAAGAATCAGCAAGACAAAGGAACCCGCTATGACCTCTTGGCGATGAGGTCTGTCTTGCCGACAAGAAGACTTCAGTGTGAGAATTACAGTGTCTCGGCGACCAAATACAAACACCCAAAATGCTTCAGCGAGACACAGGAAGATCTACATGACATCTCACCAACCTCGAAGGGTCACAGCGACAAAAAGAATAGAGCTTGATGAAAGCAAAAGTGCTAAGTGGGAGGTCTCGCCGAAGGACGAATGTCTTGGCGAAGCAAGATGACCATCAGTAAAAATACTGAATCTCGCCATGACCTCTTGGTGACTAGGGCATGTCTCACCGACTGAGTAGCTCGGGGAGAACAAGGTGTGGAAATCTAGATGAGGAATCCCGGGGACCCAGGCCCGAGAGAGCTAAAGGCTATTTCAAAATTTCTAGTTTGTCGCTAAGTTCTCAACGGGTGGAGGGAGCGTCCGGGTCCAAGAGGCATGAATTCTCCTGCAAAGAACGGCCGCGTGGGGATAAAGTTTTGAATCAATCATGAGGGTGCTACGTTGGTTTTCTCAATTCTCAAGGTCATGGGTTTTGTTCGTTGTGCCACATTTCATCATTCTCACATCCTTTTCATCATTCTTGTTCATTTTAATCTTTAGAAATCATGAAAACATTGTTCAAGAGGGTGAACGGAGAACCTACCTCGAACACTCAATGCGGGGAGGTATGGAATCCACTCTCGATTGGTGGAGTGACGGTGAGGGCGATGAGCGTGAAGGCCTTGAAGATGGTGGGCTCCTCTAGCAAGTTCTCTGATCGCTCTCTATGATGCTGACAAGTTAAAATGACAGGCCTGCACAAGAAATTTATACCCCTAACTGCCATTAATGGCCCTATTTAATGCAGGTATGGCGAGCAAGGAAGTTGGTGATTTTGAATTCACTGACGGCGGTGGGAGAAGTAGGGTCCAGTGACTGGGAAGATGCAGGACAGTGACCGTTTGACAAGTTTCACTCGAAAATCACCGATGGCGAAAGGGAGGTCGGGGCTCGGAGGGCGGAGCTCTGCCCGAGATCCGCCATCAGGAACGGTGAAACACATGAGGAACCCCGAAAGCGAAAGTCCGGAGTCTCGGGCCTGGAAGGTTCGAAAGCAGCCAAAACTAAGAATTTCATCGAATGGAGAATGAGGGTCCAGACCCTGAGATCCGGAAAGGTGCAAACCATCCGTTGTTACTGAACGGCGGACACAACAGGGAAACCTGAAGGGTCGGGCCCGGCAGGGCCTGAGGTTGCTGGCAGAGGCAAACTACTAGGGAGTCCCCGTGAGGCACCAAAACTTGTCAAAATTAAAAAGGGGGGAGGTGCAGTCAACCTATGGTGAGACATTGAAGGAACATTGACCACCTAGGACACCAAAAAAATGGCACGCAAAATGAGGGGGCAACAAAATGACCCGACAAGGTGAAAGAAAAGAGGGTCCCCATTCATAATGGGGTGTGTTTGTTGAGGGCACAACAAGTAGTCATTTATTTTAGTCATGGTAATCATTTATTTATTCATTGTAGTAATTTATTTTAGTCATGGTAGTCATTTATTTAATCATGGCTTAGTCATTTATTTGGGTGAATCGTTGATTCAATTTACAAATCAAATCTAAATTAATTAATCCTCACAAATTTATGCATATAAACTTCAAGTATCATAGATATTCAAATTTTGAGAGAAACACCATGAAATGAAGACTAAAATGCTTGAACAATGATTGATTACAAATAGATCACAAATCAAAGGAGCCACAACACAATATTTATGAGTCTGAAAATTTACTTCATTAAGCCTCATTGGCAAATCAAAACCTCAATGTTTACAACCCCACTAATTGTTTTACAATGAATTTATTTTCTTGAGAGTTTCATTTGGATTTTAAACTCAAAAACCAAATGAAACTCAATAACGTTGACAATAGTTATACTTTACCAATCTTTGCAAATCGAGGCTTTTGTTTTGCATATATTCATACACTAGAAGTCTTTCTGGGCCTTGAAAAAATATCCTAGTGAATTAAAAAAAATCGATGATGAAAATTTGAGATGAGCTTCACTTCAATTTCAAATTAAAGTTAATGCATGGTTAAGCTAAGAATGGACCCTACAATCAAACAAATCATCAAAAAATGGACCCTTCATGTATGTAAATTTTCCAGTCACAAAAGAAAGGTCATTTCTAACATTTCATATTTAAAAAATGCATCTAGGTGTGAGTTGCAACCTAAAAATAAGATTTGGAAAAAGGTTTTAAAGCTTGTTTATTAAAATAAAATTATGGCCAAGATCCAATATGCATTGGCTTAGCTGAATGTCTGTCAAGAGAAATCTGCATAGTGTGTCTGCCATTAAGCCTTCTCACATGATCCAACATAAATAAAATGGGATCAATAGAAACAAATGCATATATTTTGGAACTCTATAACCCATATTTCATCCAACATAAATAAAATGAGATCCATCCATTGATGAAGAAGAAGAAAGATTGAAAAAAAAATGCAATACTAATAGTCACTGGTAATGGTGTGCACAAATGGGACTATAATGTACAATTTTTGAGTTGGGATTGGTCTTGTGCTTATAGAAAAAGAGTAAGGGGAGTCGGTGAGCTTAGCCATTTTCTCCTAGCAGTTGATGGACAAGAGTGAAAGAGAGAGTTGTAGTTGCTCCCTACTCCACGTATTAGGTTGTCGCCTCCCATTGGCAGGAAATGAAGAAGAGTAGAGCACAGACCTCAACCCCAAAATAAGTTTGTTGAGTACAAGTTATTTTCCACCAACCCCAAAGCAAGGTTTCCTAGTCCAAGTTGAATTAGAATCTTGATACCATGCAACTGCATAAGGGTGTGACTCATATTTCAATCTGCCTCATTGTAACAAGGAAACACATAACCCTACTCCACATATTGGGTTGTGGCCTCCCCCTGGCAGGAAATAAAGAAGAGTAGAGCACAAGCCTTAGAAATAGAAAATACAAACCTCAACCCCAAACTAAGTTTGTTGAGTACAAGCTATTTTGCACCAACCCCAAAACAAGGTTGCCTAGTCCAAGTTGAATTAGAATCTTGATACCATGCAACTGCATAAGGGTGTGACTCATATTTCAATCTGCCTCATCGTAACAAGGTAGCACATAACCCTAGCATAACGTAAATAACCCCACACCACTTTAAAGGCATAAAAAACATAAGAAAGCCCACATTGGAAATGATAAGGAGACAAGTAGAAGCGCAAATATAGCTTGAGTAATAATAATATTTCCTATATCGTTTATGACATGACTAATCATAATAATAGTTGATAGTTTCAACGAAATAAATTTGCAAACCAAAACCCTAGTACAAACCCTAAAACAATTAAAAAAAGACTAACCAAAATCAATAATCTTAGAAAAAGAGCGCAAAATACAATAACATACACATAATGCAAAATCAATATTTCAAATACCGAGGAAACTTATGCCAACTATAGCAAGCAAATCATTTTTTCTAACAACGACATTAAGCATCCAATTTAAAGCACTGGACTAAATCCTGACAAAAGTTCAAAGACCTCAGGCATTGCAATTTACAACAAATAAACATGTTCTAAGTTATCATACCTGAGAGAAGCATATTGAATTGATCATAGAACAACACCATGAATATAGGGAAAACAGGATGATAACAACTCCAAACTCTTCCTCATTAGTATTGACCTTTCACTTCTCCATTTTGGCGAGTTGTAGCCTGAAAATATCCAACTGCCCATGCATTAGGGTTAATTTTCCTATGCAAAAAATGTTTTAGAATGAATTTGAAAAGTAAGTAAATTACAAATAATAAAATCTCTTTCTTTTGTAGTATATAAATATTATATAATATTATATTATAATATAATATTATAATATATATTATATTATAATATAATATTATAATATATATTATATTATATTATATTATATTATATTATAATATAATATTACATAATATCATATTGTCTAATTTTTATTTGTGACTAATTATTTAGTTGTGATTTTTACCCGTTGATCAAATTAGTCACTTATGATGATCAAATTAGTCATTTATTTATTCAGTTATAGTTGTGTTGCAAAAATAAGTAGAATTTAGTTATCTTGTGACTAAAAGTGTTCATCACATAGCCATTTATTTGCCAAATTCTACTAGTGTAAGGATTCGTTGTTAGGATTTTTGACCTTATGAGATGAGGAAGCCGAATCTAAGAAATGGGGGCAAATCAGAGACTGCTTTTAAAGCTACAAAAGCTAAAGATCTGGATGAAGAAAACTTTGATGAAATATAAGCTAACTTTGTAAGAACAATGAGAAAAGGCTTTGGTAAGTATGAAGGTAATTTTCCCTTTAAATGCTTTAGTTGTGGAAAAATAGGTCATTATGTTGCAAAGTGTCTAGAAAGAGCTCAAATGAATAAAAAAAGATATTAGAAGGAAAAGAAAGGAAAGAAAATTAACAAAGCTTACTATTTGAATAAGAATGCTAGTATTTCAAATGAAGATTCAAAATATGAAGATCTAGATGAAAATGAATTATTTTTCTTGGTGATTAAGGATGAACCTACTTCTACTAATTAAGATAAACAGGTAAAGGAGAGCCCTTCAGAGAAGGAGAAAGGTAAAAATGAAGGTACAGTTATCTCTGCCCTACATGCAAAACAAGAAAAGAATTTTTGGGTAGTTGATAGTGGTTGCTCACATCACATGACTAGTGATAAGAGTAATTTTGTTAAGCTTGAGAAATATGATGGAGGCTTGGTTATGTTTGGGGATGATATTGGTGCTAAAATTTGTGGGATATGTTCAATAAATTTTGATGGCAAGCATCATACTGATGATGTTTACTATGTTAAGGGTTTGAGACATAATTTTCTTAGTGTTGGTTAGATGTGTAGGAAAGGACATGATATTGTGTTTAAGGATGAGAAATGTGAGATTTGGAAAGGATTTAGAACATTGATTTCTACAAGAAAGAAATCTAAAGGGAATATTTATCAACTTAAGGTTGTTGATGGATAATGCTCTATGACTCACTTAAATGACAGCTGGCTATGGCATAGGAGAATGTGTTACATGAATTTTGATAACTTGGAAAGGATTAGAGTTGTTCAGGCCATGAGATATTTACCAAGAATTACAAAGCTTGTTAATTCTATTTGTAGGAATTGTCATTTTGGGAAGCAAGCAAGATATCATTACAAATCAAGGGAACAATCTACTACTGGACTACTAGATTTAGTTCATACTGATCTTTGCAGTCCTATGAGAGTCAGAAGTTTACTTGGTGAAAGGTACTTTATGTTTTTAATTGATGATTATTCTAGATATACGTGTGTTACATTTCTTAGAGAGAAATCAGATGCATTTGATAGATTCAAGGCATTCAAGGCTATGGTTGAAAATGAAGTGAATTTGAAGATAAAATGCTTAAGATCTGACGAAGGTGGAGAATTCACCTCCCATGAGTTCAATATGTTTTTTGAAGTGCATGGAATAAAGAGGTAATTATCTGCTCCAATAACTCCTCAACAAAATGAAATTGTTGAAAGGAAAAATAGAATAGTTCAAGAGACTACTGGGTTGATGATTACTGAAGCCAAATAAGTTTACTGGAAAGAAGCTATTCATATTGCTATTTATGTGTCCTATCTATTTCAAGCAAGAGAAAACAATACAAAGACTCCCTATGAACTATGGCATGAAAGAATTCCTACAGTTAAATATTTCAAGCTATTGAAAAGCAAATGCTATGTTAGAAGAGATGAGGAAACTTTAGGTAAGTTTGATGCAATAAGTGATGAAGGAATATTTCTTAGATACTCTACTAAAAGCAAGGCATATAGATGTTTCGATAAAAGATCGAGGAATATTTTAGAGAGATTGAATGTGAAGGTAGATGAGATAGTGAAGAACTCTATTAATGTTGATGGATATGTGTCTGATGAACATGATTGTGTAAGAATAGAAGAAATTATGGAAGAGTAGGATAAAGATGAGTGGAAGAAGCAAGATGAACAGAATGAAAGAGAAGAAGATGCTCTATTGATAAATTATAGGACACCAAAATATGTACAGAGGAATCATTCAAAAAATTAGATTATTGGAGACAAACAAAAGGAATGTTAACCAAAAGTAATGTTGTTGTTGAAGTTAATTTGTGTTTATTCTTTGAGATTGAGTTGAAGATAGTAAGTGAAGCCTATAAAGATGAACATTGGAAGAAAGCAATGAAAGAAGAAATTTGCAGATTGAGAAGAATCAAACTTGGGAATTGGTCCCAAGACCAATAGATAAAAATATCATTGGATCAAAATGGGTTTTTAGAAATAAGTTGAATGAGAATGGAGAAGTTGTTAGAAATAAAGTGAGGCTTGTGTGTAAAGGCTACTCACAAGTAGAAGGAATAGATCTTTAGAAGACTTTTTCCCTAGTAGAAAGAATTGAAACTATAAGGATATTGTTGACATTATTTTCTTATAAAGACTTCAAAGTCTATTAGATGGATGTCAAGCCAGCATTTCTAAATGGTGATCTAGAAGAAGAATTTTACATAGAGCAACTGGAAGGATTTCAGTTAACAAATCAACCAAATATGGCATGTAGATTGAAGAAAGCTTTATATGGACTGAAGCAAGCTCCTAGATCTTGGTATGCAAGGTTAGACATGTATTTGATTCAACAAGGATTTAACAAAGGTATGATAGACAGTAATTTGTACTAAAATGACAAAGTCTTGATTGTAGTTGTATATGTTGATGACATTATCTTTGGAGGAAATGAAAAGATGTGCAAGATGCTTGTGGAAGAGATGCATAAAGAATTTAAAATGTCTATGTTTGGGGAGATGAATTTATTTGTTGGGATACATATTAATCAAATAGGGAAAGGAATTTTCATTTCACATTCTAAGTATGTAAGAGAGATGTTGAAGAAATTTGGGATGGACATTTCCAAATCAATAAGTAATCCTATGGTGACTTGTTGCAAATCACGTAAAGATGTTGATTCACCTAAGGCTGATAAGAGAAAGTATAGATCTATGATTGGTGGATTACTGTATTTGACTACTACTAGACCAGATATTATGCATGTAGTCTATCTTGTGGCTAGAATTCAAGAAGATATGAAGGAAAAACACATGTTGTAGTTAAAAGAATATTCAGATATTTGAATCACACTCCAAATTATGGATTGTGGTATACTAAAGATATCAACTTTACACTTAGTGGGTGTTGTCATAATAGTGGTTTACAATTCCTGAGAGGAATGAATTTTAGCTGAAATCACATATTTTTAGAAAATATAATGATTTAAGCCTTAAAAAGTTCCATTTTAAGGATTCCAATTGAATAGGGTTTGATCAAATCACCTTAGATCAAACCCCCTTGGATAGAACCTCGCTAGTTTTAAACCATACCTATAAATGCGTCTCCTTTACACCTATCAAAATGCTGATAAAAAATCACTTTTGAATTAGATTTTGGGGGATCAAATGAATTCATTTAAAATTTATTTCAAATTATTATAGTATTCCTCAGAACAAGCTATCCAATGGATATAATTTTAATTTGTTTTGGTTTTGTTATGTATTTGTTTTTTAAGTTTTATTAAACATAGGTTTTTCATCGAAAATGAATTTCTTTGTTCTTCACATGTGAAAAAATAGAAGATTATCAAAAAAAAATTGAAAAATATGAGTGCACCAGATATTGAAGTCCTTGATCCAACAAAAAATAAAAATTGATATATACAAAAAGTTACGAAGTTATCACAAGATGGTCCGAATTGTAATTCATTTGACTTTGAAACTTGATTAAGTGAAAATATTCAAAAAACTATCTAACCAAGTGGAAGCACTAGATATCAGAGTTACAAATCTAAATTTGAAAGAATTAGAATTTTATCCTTCATGGAAAAAAGCTATGCTTATACGGTGTGCATCACTTTTTAAAAATGTTGTTTTCTAAAAAAAATCTATTTTTGTGGGAGATGGAAAAAGAAGTGCAATTTGATTCCAAAATTTTGAAAAAAATTTTTAGAATCTACAAACAAAATTTGATGAGACTCTAGTTTGCACCATCTTCAAATTCCTCACAATTTAGCCACTATAGGTGCCCGAATGTGAAGATTTAGTTAAAAATAATAATTTAAGTGTCCAGTTTGGCCAAAAATTGTAAACCACTATTATGGGATCACCCTAGTGCATATACAGATACATATTGGGTTGGATGTGCATATGACAAAAAGAGTACAAGTGGTAGTGCATTCTTTCTTGGATGGATATTGATGACATGGTTTAGTAAGAAGCAAGATTCAGTCTCTTTTTCTACTGTTGAAGCTGAGTATATTACTGATGTATCTTGTACACAAGTTTTATGGATGAAACATACATTGAAAGATATCACAGTGTTATATGATGATCCCATTTCTATCTTCTCTGATAATACAAGTACAATTAACATTTCAAATAATCTTGTGATGCACTTGAGGATGAAGCATATATCTATTAGATATCATTTCTTGAGAGAGAAGGTCATGGAGAATGAAGTCAAGCTTGAATATGTTTTGAAAAAGGATCAAATTGCATATATATTTACGAAGGATCTTCCCAAATATAATTTTGAGTATCTCAGGGAGAAGTTAGGAGTTATTGCCCCTCCTTTCATAAAATAAGATGCATTTGGAGATGCATCAGTTTGGTGGATTCATGGTTCTATATTTTTGGACTGATGTTTTGGTGGCTACCCCTTAGGGGGAGCAGGTAGTTATCAAGTGTTTTCATTGTGAGTATTTTGTTTTCATGTCAAAGGAAGATTCAATGAACATATCTTTTTCCTTTGCCATTGATGTCAAATGGGGAGAGAAATCATGTGAAAAGGAGAAAAAGCTAATAAGAGAAAGCAAGTAATGAAGAAGATGATCAAGTCTGAGGGGGGGGAAACAAAAAGAAAAATCTTGAGAAGTATATTAAGATCTAGTATGGTGTCTTTGATGGTTTTTCACATCTTGTGTTGCCATCATGACAAAGGGGGAGATTGTTGCAAGAATAGAGAAAGGAATGAAGGTGTTGTCATTGATGTCAACTGGTCAACTGGTTATCTACTAGTTGCTATTGGTTGTATATGTTGAGGATATTGAGAAAAATATATTAAAGGAAGATTACAGGTATTGATTTGTTGCTCTAGTATTTTCCCATGTGTTCATGCGGTTCAGATATGATGGTCATGATTGTTGAATATTGTTATATCCAAATGTTTGGCTGTTGGTTCATTGTGAAGTTTGAGTTGTGTTCACCCATTTTGAACTATGTTTCTCTATGTTCTGATTGAAGTATGGGAAAAAGCTTGTTCTGAATTTCTCTTTGATGAATTGTTTTGACTTGTGGTTCCAAAGTTAAGATGTTTTGATTGTATTGAAAATATTTTTGTTTTTTGGAAGTTCCGAGCTTAATTGTTCCATGTGTTTTACATTGGTATGGTTGACCATGTGTTAAGCACTATCTTAAAACTTAATGAAACATGTTGGATCTATTTTTGGGTCCTGGTGAAGCACATGTTTGGGTCACCCTCACTCTAATTCCATCCTAGGATGTTTGGCACTGAACTAATTTGAATTTGAAGTTGGATGGCCCACTTTGTATCTTTTTCAAGGTTGGACAGAGTATAAATATATGATGAGCTAGTAATGAAATCATACAAGAGAAAAGAAGATAAGTGAAAGAGTAGACATGAATTTGATGTTATTCAGAAAGTGTGTGTGAGTTGTGTGTGGGAGATCAGTGTGAAGCTTAATGTTGAGTTTCTGGATGCAGTGAGTGGGTATGTGCAGGATCATCATGGAAAAAACAAGCCCTTAAATGGCAAAAATTCAGAAAATCAGAGTTAGGAAACTTGACATAAAAATTTGAATAAGTTATCTATATTATTTAAAAATATGTAAGAATAGAACTGTAGCAAATTGAATGTAGTTTCTAAGCTACTAGGTTTTTTTTTTTTTTTTTTATAAATCTATTTGGTGAAAATTTGAAATTTCAATGTAGTAGTACTTAAATTTCAGGGAAAAAATAAGAAGTAGGTGTCTGTCTAACCACCCTAACCACAATAAAATGATAATAATTTTTTATAAGATTTTAGATATAAGTAGAGGACTCATGTTCGGATGTGATGCATATTTTTTTGTAATTTTTTCCAAGTAAATAATTAATTATGGTTTTTTATTACAACTTTTAAAAAATATAAAAACTTGTACTAACCACCTTAGCTTGGTAAAAATTCATGAATTTTTATTTTTTTAATCCTATAGTATTTGAATAATAGAACGACACATGTTTTAGATTCAAAAAATGTGATCTTGTTTGAAAGCTATAGATGTTTTTCAATCAGCCTATCAATTAGGACTTTAGTCATGTAATTCAAATAGAAAATAAATAATAATAATTTATTAAATTCAAAGTAAGGAATAATTTATATTGGTGGAAATTTGAGAATCTCCTTTAAAAACCCTTTTCGTTTCATCAATTTTGGGTAAAAAAAAAGTCACCATCCACAAACCCTACATATACCCATTATATTGCCACTTTTTGGCCCATCATGATCCTTCACATACCCGAGTAGAAGGTGAACTATATCATTCATGCAAGTTGATCAAGTAACTATGTTGGAATCCTTTGTTGCATTGAGATTGTAGTCTCGTCGTGGCAAGTCTTCTTTGTCTTCTTCATATCTCTGTGGCAGTGAGCCCTGTATAGGTTGTAGCCCTATGGATAGTGAGTTCGGATAGTGAGTCCTTATCTTAGGTAGCGAGCCTTGTTTTAGGCAGTGACCCTTTTTGTAATTGGTTTTGATATTTTCTATAGTGTGAGTTAATCCTCACCATGGTTTTTCCCTTATTGAGTTTACCATGTAAATCTAGTATTTTTGTGATTATGTGTTGGATTTGAGTTTTTGCATTGGCATTTGATGATTAATCATTTAAGTAGTTTTAAGTATTAGTTCTGACTATGATTGAATTAAAGGTTAAAATTTGTGACAATTGATTCACCCCTCCTCTCAATTGTCCTATTCAACATGTCACAATTCCACCACCAATCTCTTATAAAAGACCAAGAGACAATCGAATTATTCCCTCACTGGTAGATTTTGACCCATTTTTCAATGACCATCCGTTAGAATTTTGACAGATGTTTGTCGCTATTATTGCATCAGAATTTTGACCACATTTGAAATGTCAAAATTTTGACCCGACATTGGAATGCCAGGTCAGAATTTTTACATTTCAAATGTCGTCAAAATTCTGACACAATAATAGCGACAAACATCCATCAAAATTTTGATAGACGGTCGTCAAAAAATGGGTCAAAATCTACTAGTGCCTTTGTTCCTTCAAAGATAAAACAAGTGTATAGACCTAAAGAGATAGTTGTTTCCCAACCCTCGATGGTTCCTTCAATTCCTCCCTTAAGTGGAGAAAAGAAACCAATGGTTGAGAAACCTACTCCTACCCCATCACAAATTAAAAATTGTTCAAGAAGAAACTAAAATTCTAAATGGCGTAGGTGTAGGAGTCCAACACTTATTCTGTAAAATTCATCAATTGGAAGAAAAGAATAAAACAATGCATGATAATCCAACACCTATGGAAACAACTCAAGAAGAAATACAAATTTCACCAAAACTTGAGACATATAACCAAAATAAGAAGTGGAATAAGAAAATTCAATTGCAATTGTCATAAAACCTCCCATTGTGATCAATTTGGATGATGAAGATGAAATTGCTAAAATTGATGAACAAGTCCAAAATGAGCTTAATGTTTTATTTTAAAAAAAAATGAATTTAGATGTGGGCAACCATGGTGATCCTCTTGATGAAGGTGACCCATAATGTGTTGAACTTAGAGATGCTCATAGTATGACACTTGTTGTAGTCCCTTCAACTAGTTGTCTTACTTCCTTATATGATGTACCTGATTGGGATGAAGATGAATTGCTTTAGATTAGCTCACATATGCGATACTCCTTTATGTTTGTTTCATGTTTCCTTTGTGTTTGCTTGCACGTGATGTGATCTTTCATATTGTGCTTCTTGGCATGCCTCTATGTTTGTGATTTTTCTTTGGATGACCCTTGTTGCTTCATTGGCATAATGATACAAAGGAAATGAACCCATTGTGACATTCTTCTATTTGTTTCTCTATTCTTCTATATTTTGTAATCTTTGTCTTCAATTTTTTTATTTTATTCTCCTTTTGGGGATGATGCAAGACATTGAGACATTTATGTATCTTCCATTTTGACCCAAAATTTTGTTTTCTTTCTCTCTTCGGATTTCATTCCTCCATTATTTTTGTTGTTCCACTAATATTTGGGGAATGATGTTAGTTCCAAGATCTATAATATCACTATAGGAAAAGATGTTTACTGGTCCCTTGGATCCATGGATCCCTTATGTGTTCATATTTTATGTTGTTAGTTTTATTTCATTTGGGGGCGACACCTTATCATGATGTAGCTTTATTTGGAAACATATCTTTGGCATAGGTCTTTCTAAATACTTGCTCTTGGAACCTTTTATCAAATGAAATTTATTATTTTTCCACCTTAAGGTAATTTCTCACAACATGGTGTTTTGTAATTTCTTTAAGGTGAGGACATACATTAGCATTATTTTCTTCACTTTGTTTACAAGCATTCAACTTAGTGGTTTGTAGAAATTTGCATTTTTTCTTCACTTTATAGTTCACTGGCGTTGAACTTAGTGTTGCATTAGCATAGCATTTTGATCATTTTGTAGCACCCTATCAGACTTATCAGCCTAGAGTATAACTCTTGGTATGGTTGTCATGGGTATACACCTAGTGAAAATTGGTCCTCACTAGACCTAGTGTGTTTCTCATTTTTCTACCTTGCCCTAAGGGATCACCTAGTGATTATCGAACTTCACTAGCCTATGTTTCTTCCATTTTACAATTCACCTAGCAAATATCAAACTTTGCTATTCTATGATTCATGAATGCCTTGTTGGAAACATGAGCATGATGGTGTATGGAGTTTTCATTGATGTTAACCCACTACATATTATTTATGGTCTATTAGTCTTGAAAATACCAAGTGTTTTTGGGAAAGTGGATGTGTTTGATTAAGATAGTGCATTTTTTAGAGATAGTGCATTTTCAATGTTACAAGGGAACATTTTTGTAGTCCACATTGTTCTGCTTTGCATTTTTTTATCATGCAGTTTTGAGGTAATGATGGTATGTATTGGAGGAGTCCACATCCAAAGTTTCAAGGCTTTATTTCCTCCATAATATCTAAGATATTAATGGCAGAGTATTGGACTAAGTTGTGATAGAGATATTGTTGTAGAGTGCATGTTAGAATTCTTTGCATTCCATCATGGATGATCATTATGCTCTACGAATTTCAAGAAGTTTTTAGAGATGTCAAATGTGTTTGCACTTTGAGTTTAATGGTGTTTTCATGGGTAACAACTAACTTGGTGTTTATACTACATACGATGAATAAATATTGTTTAAGGAAGCATGTGGTTGTGTATTGTTGGTGATTTGGGTCCCAAATAAGTTTTGATGTGGTTTGAATTCACTTCTGCCCACCATGAATTATTTTTGGCATTTACCTAATTTGAATTTGAACATTTGGGGTGCATAGATGACCTTGGATAAGGTTTCAAGGTTGAAGATGGTATAAGTATGAGTTGAGTTGTTGAAGGATGCACGAATATATATGTGTAAGATGCGAATGATGTGAAGTGAAGAGTTGTAGAGTGTGAAATTGAGCAATGTAGTATGAGCTTTCATGTGTTAGTTTACTGGATGCAATGAGAAAAATATTGCTACAATTCTTTAATCAAATTTCAAAGGTGTTGAATTCATTATGGTGGCTTCCTTGTTGCATTGAGATGCTTTTATCTATGTAGCATTCCTTCACTATCTTCTTTCTATTCTAGTAGTGAGATTTCTAATAGTGAGCCTTTCTTCTTTGGGTAGTGAGCCCTCTAAAAATGAGCCCTTTTGTATTCAGTATTGCTATTACTTATATTGTGAGCTAATCCTCATCATGATTTTTCTCTTCTTGGGTTTTCCACATAAATTTGGTGTTCTATTGTGTATGGTGTTAAGTTGTTTTAGTTTCTGTTATTTTATTTTCAAGCTAATTCTTCATGACAAATTTAAGGGTTTAATGAATGAATGTGGATTTGAATGTTAATGAGGGTTTTGAAGTGTTAAGGTACAACTAATTCACCCCCACTCAGTTGTCTTGTGTATTCAACAATTGGTATTAGAGAAAGGTTCCTTAGATGAAAGCTTAACCACTTAATGTAGATTTGGGATGGAGCACAAGAAGGAGATCCCTATATTTGATGTAATAGACTATGCATTCTGGAAAACAAGGATGGAAGGCTTTCTAGAATATTTGGGATATGATATTTAGAACTCAATTAAGGACAAATACACTGTCTAAAAATGGTCTGAACACTAAAATTGAACTCAAAGCCTATGAAACCAATAGTAAAGCAAGGTATGCTCTCTTAAGTAATCTTACAATTTTTTAATTGGTGAAAGTTATGAATCTAAAAATAGGTAAAGCAATTTGGGATAAGTTGGAAAGTATTTATGAAGGAGATGATATGATCAAACAAGCTATATGGAGAATTTAAAGATCAAATTTGAGAATGTGTCGATGTCTGAAGATGAAAACATTACAAGCTACATTCAAAGGGTAGATGAAGTGGTCAACTCCATTAGAGGTCTTGGAGGAAAAGTCAAGGAATCAAAAGTGGTAAATAAAATTCTTAGAACCCTACTTAAATCTTACAGTCACAAAGTTTTCTCTATTGAGGAATTTGCAAATCTAGGTCAGTATTTGAGAGATCAATTGTATGGTTCTTTAACTACATTTGAAATGAGAGAATTTGGTCCAAATAATGGTGCAAAATGTGAGACTACTTTTAAGGTTGCAAAAAAAAGAGAAGACTGAAGAACCAAATCAGGAAGATCTTGATGATGTGGAGGCTAAATTTGTGAGAATAATGAGAAGGGGTGCTAGAAAGTAAAAAGGTAAGCTACCTTTCAAATGTTTTAGTTGTGGAAAAATAGGTCACTATGCTTCAAGATGTCCTTGAACAGAGTTGTAAATGATAAAAACAAGAAGAAAAAAGGTAAGATGATTAAGTAAATTTATTATGTTAGAGAGGATCTAAGTATTTCTAATGATGAATCTAATTATGGAGATGATGATGATGAATGCATGTTCATGACCATAAAAGATGAATCTATTTTTGCTAACTTTGAAAGATATGTGAAGGAATTCCCTTTGAAGAGAAAGGATAAGATCAAAGGTACTTTGGTATCTACTTTTCATGCTAGATAGGATAATAACAATTGTATCATTGACAATGGTTGCTCTAATCATATGATTGAAGAAAAAAGTAAGTTTGTTAAAATTGAAAAATATGATGGACTTGTTAGATTTGGTGATGATTCAGGTGCTAAGATATGTTGAATAGGTTGAATCAGTTTTGATGGAAAGCATAATACTGGAGATGTTTACTATATTAACAGTTTAAGGCATATCCCTTTGAGTGTTGAAAAAATATGTAGCGAAGGATATAATATTATGTTTTAGGATGATGGATGTGAGATCATAAAAGGGTACAAAACTATGTCTGCTGCTAGAAAAAGGATAGATGGAAATGTTTATCAGCTTAAGGGTATTGATGGCCATTTTTTTATGACTCGGATCAATGAAAGTTGGTTATGGCACATGAGGATGTGTCACATTAATTTTGATAATTTGGTAAGAATCAGTTCAATTCAAGCAGTAAGAGATTTTCCAAAGATTACAAAGCCTATTAATGTTGTCTACAAGGAGTATTAGATTGGAAAGCAAACAAGAAGAAGTTTCAAAGGAAAAGAATAATCTTCTACCAAATTACTGGAATTGGTGCATAGAAATATTTGTGGTCCTATAAGAACAAGAAGTCTTCAAGGTGATAGGTATTTCATACTTTTTATTGATTATTATTCAAGAATGACATGGGTTACTTTTCTTAAAGAAAAATATGAAGCCCTAGATAGGTCCAAAGCATTTAAAGTTATGGTTGAGAATGAAATGGATATGAAGATCAAGTGTTTGAGGTTTGACAGAGGTGGATAATTCACCTCCAATTAATTTAATATGTTTTGTGAGAATCATGACATAAAGAGGAACTTTTTTCCCCCTAGAACTCCTTAGCAAAATGGAGTAGTTGAAAGGAAAAATGGGACTATTCAAGAAGTTGCAAGGACTATGATGAAATAAGATAACCTATCAGAATTTTACTGGAGAGAAGTAATTCATACTACTATTTACATACTTAATAGAATTCAAGAAAAAGGAAATGATGTACAGACTCCCCATGAGTTGTGGTATGGAAGGATACCTACTATTAAAAACTTTAGAGTGTTTGGAAGCAAATGATATATCAAAAGAGATGAATAAAATTTGGGAAAGTTTGATGTAAGGCATGATGAAGGAATCTTTCTTGGATATTCTACTAAAATCAAAGCCTCTCGGTGCTACAACAAGAGACTAAGAAAGAATTTTGAGAGTGCAAGTGTCAAAGTTGATGAATATTTTTAGAACTCAGTGATGATAGATGGATATGAACTAGATGAGTCTGATTGTAGAGAAAAAGAAAAGGAAAAGGAAGTATAGTTTGAAGAAGAGGAAGAAGCTCTAGAAAAGACCCCTACAAATCCTAAGTATGTGCATGGGAATCATTTAGAAGAACAAATCATTGGAGATAAAAGAAAAGGAGTAAATTAAAAAGAAGGAAAGTTGTTGAAGAGGAGGTAAATTTGTGCTTACTTTTTGAAGTTGAACCTAAAATAGTCATTGAGGCATGTAAAGATGAACATTAGATAAAGGCCATGGAAGAAGAACTACTACAAATTGAGAAGGATCAAACTTGGGAACTTGTCCCTAGACCTACAAAAAAAATATAATTGGATCTAAGTGGGTGTTCAAAAACAAACTAAATGAGAATGGAGAATTCGTATAAGAAAAAAGGCAAGTCTTATGTGAAAGGGTTATTCACAAGTTGAAGGAATATATTTTGAGGAGACAATTGCTCTTGTGGCAAGAATGGAAGCTATCAGGATATTTTTAGCTTTGTAGCACACAAGGATTTCAAATTCTATCAAATGCGTGTGAAGTCTGCTTTCTTGAATGGAAAATTGGAAGAAGTATACATGGAACAAACTGAAGGATCATTTCAGTTATCAAATAAACTAAATATGGTTTATACATTAAAGAAGGAATTATATGGATTAAAGCAAGCCCCCAAAGCTTGGTATGCACTAGGTTGGATAAGCATTTGATACAATAAGGATTCAATAAATGTACCACAAATAATAATTTTTACTTTAAGGATGAAAAAGATCAAATCTTGATTGTATTTGTGTATATTGATGACATAATTTTTGGAGGCAATGAAGATATGTGCAAGAAGTTTGCAGAAGAGATGCAAAAAGAATTTGGGATGTCTATGTATGGGGAGATGAATTTCTTCCTTGGGCTACAAATCAATCAATCAAACAAAGGTACATTCATTTCACATTCAAATTATGTTAAAGAAATGTTGAAAACATTTGGAATTGAAGACTCTAAATTGTTATGTACTCATATGATTACTGGTTGCAAACTAAGCAAGAATGATGAATCTCTTAAGGCTAATCAGAGCAAGTATAGATCAATGATTGGTAGACTTCTATATATCTAACTGCTACTAGGGGTATGTGGAGGATCATCATAGAAAAAATAGGCCCTTAAGTGGCAAAAATTTCAAAAAAATTAGAGTTAGGAAACTTGACGTAAAAATTTGAATAAGTTATCTATATTATTTAAAAAATATGTAAGAATAGAATATTTAGAAAATTGAAACTTCCCTAGCAACTCTTTAAAGAAATTTGCATACTATTGTTCACAGTTTTCTAAAGTAATAGAATGTTCAAAAATTTGCTTACAAATTGGTTCATTCTTCTTCCATACCACATTATCATTCTTAGGCAAGAAATTTAGAAAATACATCATGGTACATATGACCAAAGTACAAAACTTGAAGGGGTAATCTACTTCCATTGTTAGTTGCACATTTTCCATCAATTGATCTTTTAGTAAACTGCATAGGTCAAAG
This sequence comes from Sequoia sempervirens, assembly GCA_007258455.2. Classification (NCBI taxonomy): domain Eukaryota; kingdom Viridiplantae; phylum Streptophyta; class Pinopsida; order Cupressales; family Cupressaceae; genus Sequoia; species Sequoia sempervirens. The sequence goes on from VDFB02281492.1 coordinate 1,033,685,659, forward strand.
TATTGACCCTCCATTATCATTTTATGAGATATGTAAACTACACTTGCCAAGGTTGTGCCTTCCTTGTTTCTGAAGAAAATTTTATATGAGATTTCATGTGCAATGTACCTTGTTATTGGATCTTTGTCAAAATTATCAGTTCCCTTTGATCTCCTATTACTCTAGTTAGGGTTTCGACTTCCTTGTTCTGAATTGACTTCTTTTTTGTAATATCGCCAACATTGCATAATCTAGTTAGATTCCTAATCACCTCCTTCAAAATGAGATAGGGTTTATCCAAAGTTAGGATGTCATCATACAATCTATTTAGGGTAAACCTAATAACTTCTGCATTGCCAAAATGAGGAAACTCATTCCAAATGTCCAAACTTCTATGTTTCACACCTTTAAGCCACTTCAATTCATCGGCTGACAACATATTTCTCACATCCCTGATCTTTTTACTACTATATTAATCCAAATTCACCATTCCTTTGATTTGCTTCATTTTTCTTTTTGTATAGAACAGGTTTTTCTATCAAGCAAAAAATTGGGAATTCAACAAGCAACTAAAATACCTGATAAATTCGTCATTGAATTGACTTGAATCCTTTAAAATTCTATTGCAGAGGCTCTCCTTCTATTCTTTTTCAATGCAAGGTGACAAATGAGGGTTCCAAATACCCTTTTATAACTTCCCACACCTGACCTTTTTGTCGTATTAAAATTTTTTCCCTAGGAGTTCTGGTTACTCTATTTTCTTAGACAACAAGAGAAGAATTCATCTGCAGACCTTCTAGACCTCAATTTTCTACACAAGCAATCACATATACATTTGTACATTGATAGCTCATAGCTACTGACAATTTCTTGCATTCTGGGGCGAACTACACATAGGGGGCAAAGGATTTTCTTAACAAACTCCCCCTAGGCCAATGGCCTGAGATCAATTTCTGGAGGAATTACCGAAACCTGCTTCTAGTACGGGCTTATTTCCTTCATCATATTCACTCTTCTTTATCCATGTTTTCTTCATTTGATCTCTCATTTCTTCCATAGTCACTTTTCCTTTTCCTTTACCATCTTTCTGTGAAATTCTTCCTTTGTATGTACTGGACCTCTTCTATCCATGTTTTTGTTCCTGCAGAATCTTGCAATGTGACAAGATCTGCTATAATTGTAACACACCATATTTCTTTGTCTAGACCATTCATTCCATTGATTTCCTCTTGATCTACACTGATTAGCAATATGCCCAAATTTTCCACAGGTATATCATTTAACATTCCTTACACTAACAAACATACTTTTACATTCAATTGACTTGTGACCAAACTTATTGCAACTAAAATACTGACCAAAAAATGATGGACTTATTGAATTTATTTTACTTATAGACTAAGAAGCCATATGACCAAATTTATTACAAGCAAAGCAGTAACTATTAAACTTCTGAGCATTGGGTTGTCTTATCAAATACTTTCTTCCTTTGTTTATTTGATTTCTTTGTCTGGAATCCTTATGTTTAGATCCAGAGCATTCTCCCTTCTCATAGCCCAGACCTCACTTATCATTTGCATCCTTCAGTCCTTTAGTCATCTCGTCAAGCTTATCAGAACTACTCCTAAAATTCTAATTGTATTCATTTGCAATAGTGAGTTCATCTCTAAGAATAACTATTTGTCTTTCAAGCTCTTGTTCATTATTTCTAGATTGTTGCAATTCAATCTCTAACTGAATGAATCCACTATTAACTCTATTGCATTCTTCAGAATTTTCTTTTAAGGACTGGGCCATATTTTCCTCATTCTTCTTTCTTTCTTCAATCTTCTTAGTTAGCTTCATCGCCACATATTCCATCTCAAGCTTTAGCGTAGCATTATTCCTAGCAATTTTTTCACATTCTTCAGTAATTTCTTTTAGGTTTTGATTCAGGTGAAAATCTTCCAAGCTTTTATTTTCTCTCTGCTTTAGCTAATCATATAGTTCCTTCCTCTTTTCTCTTGACTCATTGATTTTATCCTTAAATGATTGAATGAATTTTTTGGCATCCACAAGATTTTCTTTTAATTCCATGACTTCTGCTTTAGACTGATCAAGATCATCAAGTGCCACCATAAGCTATTGTTGAAGACCACTAGAGTCCATTGTATTCCAAGATCCACCTCAAGCTGTTAAAATTTCGGTAGATGAACCTGCTTTGATACCAATTGTTGGACTCAAGGAACACTAAGAGGGGGCGGTGAATCAATGTTCAACAAGATTTTAAACTTCAATTCATATCTTAAACCATCTACAACATTTAAATAGAAATGATGATGCAAGCATAAGAAAGAAACAATAAAAAAACCATAACACCAAGATTTTTATGTGGAAACCTTGTTAGGGGAAAAACCACGATGGAGATTAATCCATCATTTATACTCTATTAAAAGTATGAAGAAAAAAGGAATGCACATGCATTTAGGAACACTGCCTAGAGCTCACTGCTCAAAATAAGGAAGGCTCGCTACCTTACAAAATGTTTGTGATTACAACAAAAGTTGAACTGAGAAAGTAGCATCTACAAATGCTTGCTATTAGTTCTGGTGAAGCTCATGTATCAAATTCTGGATCTGCTACACTTCACTCTGCTCTGCCTTAATTCACTTCACAAAATCCACTTCTACACAAGTGAAACTATGCCAAATCACTCAACAACCCTTCTGCTATTCACACACTTCGAACATACACACTCTCACACTTCAAAATGAATTAACCAATCTCTTACATATATCTACTAGCAAGAATTGAATTGCTATATGTCGGCTTTAAAAAAAATACAAAATATTCTTCAAATGTCAGTTCAAATCATGAACAATCTTTAATGCACATCCATCTAAGTTGAAAAAACCATAGCTGGGACCCAAAACAAAATAACCAACACAAGAAAAAATTAAACAATTACTCCTTATAGATCCACAACATGCAACATTGACTAGGTCGACCACCATGAACAAAAAAACAAAAAAACATCCTGTCGGATCTCCTAACTCATACATAAATTAAAGAAACATTATAAGACTTAACAATAGCATAACATATATGTTCAACAATCTATCTCGGGGATCCACAACTCAAAATGATGATTTGGTGAAGCATACAGATCGACATACTAACGAATACCCCATTCTTTCTGCTTTCTACCGGTAATACTTTGTTCTTTGCTTTGCTTGCCAGTATGAGAAAATTTTAATACGTGGACTGAAATAATGACTTCAATTTCCATCAATGAAAACACTAGAATCCATATGCTGACATGCCCTACACTGTTGGATGCTCCTACATTAGGTTCACAAGTCATCCATAGGTTTGAGGAAGCGTGTACTTAAAATTTTAATGGTGTTTGCACTGGTAATGGTTCATCTAGTATTTACACTACATACTATGAATAAATATTATTTAAGGAAGCATGTGGTTGTGTGGTATTGATAATTTGGGTGGACAAATTAAGTTTTGTTGTGGTTCACATTCACTTCTATTTGTCACAAAAATGTTTTGGCACCGAGCTAATTTGAATTTACACATTTGAGGTGCATAGTCAACCTTGGAGAAGGTTTCAAGGTTGAAGATGGTATAAGTATGATTTGAGTTTTTGAAGAATTTGAAAATAGATTTGTGAGATGTGAATGATGTGAAGTGAATATTTGTAGAGTGCAAAATTGAGTAATTTAGTGCGAGCTTTCATGTATTAGTTTACTAGATGCAATGAACAAAAGGTGGCTACAATTCTTCAATCAGACTGCGAAGGTGTTGAATTCATTGTGTTGGATTCCTTGTTGCATTGAAATTGTTTTCTCTGTGTAACATTCCTTCTCTATCTTCTTTTCTATTTTGGTAGTGAGATTTTTGGCAATGAGCTCTTGTGTAATGAGCCCTTTTGTATTCAGTATTGATATTACTTATATTGTGAGCTAATCCTCACTATGGTTTTTCTCTTCATTAGTTTTCCATGTAAATATGGTGTTCCCTTGTGTATGGTGTTAATTTGTTTCATTTTTTGTTATTTTCTTTTAATTCTAATTCTTCATAATATATTTAAGGGTTTAATGAATGAATACATATCTGAATGTTAATGAGGTTTTGAAGTTTTAAGGTACAACTGACTCATCCCCCCTCTCAATTGTCTTGTGCATTCAACAGAAAGATCCACAAAAATCTTACTAGGATTCATACCTAAGGAGTTCTTGAATCACAAGCTAACAAAGTTTGATATTTTCTAGGTGACCCATAAACCAAAGTATCACAAGCTGGTGAAGTTTTATATCCACTAGGTGATCTATGACAAGAAACAACATAGACTAGTGAATTCTGATATTTAGTAGGTGAGCTTTAAAATAGAACAACACATGGTAGTGAAGTCTGATATTCACTAGGTGAGCTTTTGCAAGGTAGCAAATGAAAAACACACAAGGGATAGAGAAGTCCTATATTCACTAGGTGTGTTTTCATGTCTAGCTTCACTAATGAAATATCTTCCTTAAACTTGGTGATTTAATCCTTCATATCATTAGGAGATATCTCTTTAATATCTATATCCTCCTTTTTTGGAGATTTTCTAAGTATGACAAGATTATTTTACCTGTTATTGAAAGCCCTGCCATGATGGAAAAATAATTCTCTAGTAAATTATATAAAATAAGTTGAATAAATCTAAGAAAATTATTATAACAAGTTAATAAGGTCTAGATCTCACTTATCATGAAAACACTCCAATAGGTTTTTTGATTTATAGCCTTGGGAGTGTCATGAAAAAAAATATAATTAATATGTTTTTATTCTTGGAAGTGAATTTGGTGGAAACCCTATTTCTACAATAACTCCTTGAATTTGGCTCTAAATTCCCTCAAATACATGTTGTATCTTCTTTAATGTGACCTTTGAAAAGTTAGGATTTTTTCCAAGATTGTTTTTTTTTGAATTAGAGAGATATACACTTTCCAACATAACATCCAAAATTTGAAGAATTTCTTTGTTTCTTGCATTCATGGTGCTAATTTCATGCTTTAATACTACTTGCCATGAACCAAATTGCACAAAAGAAAATATCATAATTTATCAACTAGATAATATCAAACCTGCATCTACTAAAACTAACATGATTTAAGAATAAAAATGTGCAATACATAATCATAATGTTGAAATAAAAATACACATATACAAAGTCACATATCATCATGAAATATTGAAATTCAAGTATTATTGAGTTCAACATATAAAATTCACACATATATCCTCTATATACAAATCCCATACACTTTGGTGGGAATCTATATGAGCATCATTGACAAGTGTGATATAATGTCATTGTTGACTAGAGTTAGGCATCTCATTTTATCTTATATTTGGAGAAATAGAGGCAAAGTTGTCTTTAATAATCTTAGTGATCACTAGGGAGTTGCACTTTCAGGGCTTTACTCCAACATTTTTTATTGTCTGATTTCTCTCTTTTCTCATCTATAGGCTGAGGCTGAGAAGAATTTGAAGATTGATTTTCAAATCTAGCAAATCAAACTCCAAGTTAATCAGTTGTTGAGCGAAAAAAAGGTTATTGTTGCACAAGGGTTAAAGTCTTACTTTCATGATTGATTTTCAATGTTCGTGATTGGTCTTCTCAGATTCCATTGGTTGATCAAGTTGATATTGTCATGTTTTATCCTATTGTAGTTGTCAATTTTGATAGATGTATTCCCTGTTGGGACTGTTATTGGACTACTATAGTTTTTATGTTTTGTTTTAGCTGGTGTTTATATAGCTGTTGTCATTTGCATATGCCATGTAATTGCTCAAACTATTGTAGTTGTTGCTGGTTCATTTCTTCATGCCTTTTCTGTAGTTTAATATTGCAACTTCTTTGTAATTCGCATATTTTCAATATAAAAAAAAAAAAATTCATATATGATAATCCAAACATATGATCCATACATCTTGATAGCAACCCCCCAAAAAAAAAACCGTTATCATTAAGTATACTATTATATCAACATCAAAATTACCAAATGTAATAGTAGGAGGTGGATATGCCTAGCCATTATATCAACATCAAAAGTACCAAATGAGTAATAGTAGGAGGTAGATACGCCTAGGCACTCTAATGCGGGTATAGAGGTTCTCCACTTTTAAGCATCACTTATATTGTAGTTGTACTTCTACTTCCCATCAACATTAGCCTTAGTGTTCAACTACCTTTGACAAACATCATCCTTGTTTTAATTTGTAGATAAACTCAACAATTTTTTTTTATATATAATGTGTATTACATTTATAATTATAGTACAATTTATTTATAGCTTCATTCTTAAACTTACCCTACATCTTCACAATATATTTTCGAGAATAACTAACAAAATTTATCCACAAAATATAATATTATTTTTCTCTTAATATATATTTAGTTAAGAAGAGTTTAACAATAATAAATGTTGGAATAACTAAACAACCACATAAGTACATTTTGTAAATAAAATATAAAAGAAAAGTATTATCTCAAATATCAATTTGTATTTAAAGGGTTGAGTTTAATTGTTTAAAGCATTGAGTTTTTATTGTGGAAAATCAAGTTCAAATTCTAAATAGACATCTAATATGAAACTTTGATTTGTGATATTTGGTTTTTATTGTGGAGGTGGTTTGTAGATAAGTAGATTGCTAAGTTGTGACTCTTGGTCTTCTATAGTTGGCTTTTAGTGTGGAGGTGGTTTCTAGATAAGTGGATTGCTAAGTTGTGGTTCTTGATCTTCTATAGTTGGCTTTTAGTGTGGAGGTAATTTTTTAGATAAGTGGATTGCTAAGTTGTGGCTCTTGGTCTTCTATAGTTGATTTTTAGTGTGGAGGTGGTTTCTAGATAAGTGGATTGCTAAGTTGTGACTCGTGGTCTTCCATAAGTGATTTCTAGTGTATTTACTTAATAAGAACTAATATTAGTCTCATTATTATACTTGCAAAAACTTATATTGATCACATATTGATGCTCATATGAACAAAATATTTATAAACCATTAACAATATTAAAAAAAATCAAATAAATTTTTTGTAACAAATAAATTTTTTCTAACAAATCATATTTACTCTAAATATGAGGAACACCTAATCTAGAGACATATCATCCTCTCATTATCATATACACTTTTAATGCTCGATACATATTGGGTTTAAACATAACCTTTTTTGAAGTGAGCAATACCCAATCCAGAGACATACCGTCCTCTCATTGATCATATAAACTTGCTCGATACACATTGACTTAAACCGGATTTTTCTTTTTTCAAGAGTCAAACTAGGCATTAAACATGGAGTGCTTATGTTCACACTTATCTGTATGAGATTAAAACAAATTTTAAGAAAACTAAAAACACGACGCCAAACTACCATGGCTGTCCAGAACATTTCATTGGAATGGGAAAGCAGAAACAAAGAATGTTACTATGAAAATGTCAAAATATACACCTAATAATATATTATTGAGTCTATAAAACACAGTTGCAACAGACAAGGGCATATCAGATTCAAGAAGCTTTCCACAAATGTGGGTTTTGTTCAGGGTGGAGGCCCTCCAAAGGGTGGACAGAAAAATCCACAGCATTCTTGTATCAGACAGCAGCAGCACAGAAAGTAGAGACTGCATCAATAACAATATTCCCATATCAGTCCATAAAACCTAAATGCAAAAAAACTATTTAAAATAAATAAATTCACTAAATACATAAAGCCACATATTATAAAAATATTGGATAAGAGAAAAAAAAAAGAAAGTGAGTGAAAACAAAGTCACCATTGTTGAATGCAGCCAAACAATCCTCCTCCAGAAGGCCCCCAGCCAGGTCCTCCTCCAGGAGGTCCCCAACCAGGTCCTCCTCCCGGTCCTCCAGGACCCATGATTCTAACTAACTAATCCCCCAAAGAAAGAAAAGACACCGTCCTATAGCAATTGCACAGGCTTGATGAAAGAGACCAAATAGTTTAGATGCTTGGAGGGAGTGGAGCTTGGCTTATATAGACCGTTACTCTGTCTAAATAAGCTTCTTCACTCTGAGTTAGTTGAAACAAAAATGGGTTACTTGGAAATGAATTAATGGTTCCAACTCAGACCAGTACAGAGAAGTTGCTCAACTACTAGTTAAATATATCTTCCATTCAAACTTTTATTTTTGAAGTCCCCACGCCATTATTTGAGCTGCTCCAACTACCGTTTATGTTATTGTAATGGTGCTATTTAGCTATTATTTATTGTGACATTATAGTTTAATATATTCTATATTAATAAATTATGTAAATGTGTATAAAATTAGGTTAATTTTTAGTGTTTCTAGTTTAAATTATTTATACATTAATAAATAGTATAATTATGCAAAAAATAGATTTGTTTTCTTAGTTTTAATCTATTTTCATGTATAAATACTTTTATATACTTATTTGCATTTCATTTATATGTGTACAATTTTTTGTATAGACTACATCTATTGTACCATCCATGAAAAACATTCAACTTGTACACATTGTTCATGATTTATTACCTAAGTCATTTCTATGTACACCACATCAACTGGATCTTAGCTTGATAATTTCAATTTCAAATTTAGCTCATTCCTACCAATTCTACAAGTCATTGTGAGTTGACTACACACAATTTACCCAACTTGTTATGTCTTGGTATTTAAAGCCATTAAATTGTATTGAATTATTATTATCAAACATCAAGGAAGAATAATTTATATATTATCCGATGAACAATTGCATTGGGGCACTAAAATAATTTTAAATTTATACAAAACCATTATAGAGCATTTGCATGACTAAAGCTTCTTGTAGATCCTTTACATAATTTTTGAGAGGTTAACCTAAGAGAACATGTCTCTTAACGACATACTAGAAACCATCTAAAGGCATTCTAAATATCACTTGCCTTCAAAGTAGGGAAAAACATGGAGCAAATACAAGAAAATTCAATGAACCAAAGAGTAGGAATTCAAAAACCAAGGAGATCAAATTTGAAGACAATGAAAATACAAAAGTCATGAAATCATAAGATAAAGAAAATTCAACTCATTTTCCTTAAACCTTACCTTTTCAATCTTTATGACTGAGTTGAAGTGATGCACCCTTGTCACTTGATTTTCCCCTTTGATAGTCACAATGTGGATTTCTCATAACAACATAACCTTGGTAAGAGGAGACTATAGTATTGATTTTAAAAACATAAGTTTGGAAGGCATGGATTGATGAAGATAGAGGATAAGGCTTCAATTTATAGATTTTTTGATGGTGAAATGGAGGGTCAAGATTGCTTTGTAAGATGGAGGTCCAAGATTGAAGAAGAGGGTGAAGACTTAGCCAAGGTGTAGATTTGTGAAAATGAAACTTAGCATGGGGAAGAGGGCCAGGTGTGCTCACAAAGGTATGAACACACATTGGGAGGAACAAGGCCTTAACAAGTGGAAGCATAAGTGGCAAGATGGAAGAGAGAGAAAACCTAGGAATGTGACAAATGGATAAAAAGGGAAAGTGTAGGGTGGCTACATAGGGAAGAGGATCTCACACATGTGTGAGCATCTAATGAGGAGACTTGTCAAAGAATGAGGTGGAATAGTGAGGGTGAGATGTCCATGCAAGTATTTAAGAGGGGTAGAGGACACTTGTCACATGACTACAATTTTTGGAAATTGAGAGAATTTAAAATTGGAAAAAATATTAATGATAGTTAGGGAATAATTAGTTAATTAATCATGGATTAATCAATTAATTGTAATCAAAAGAATTAATGAAGGTGGGGACTAAGGTTAAGTTAATTATATTAATCAACCCTTAGAAGAAATAGGAAAACATAATTAATTAAATATGATTTAATTAATTACAAAGGTAAAAAATAATTAATTAAATCAATTTATTTAATTAATTATGATATCTGAAATCAAATTCAAGGTGTCTAAATTTTTCCCCTCTTTGATATGTTGTCACAACTAAAAAAAGTGACATCGTATAAAAAAATGCCCAAGTTGATTAGAAGGGATCATAAAAAGAAGGGTGGTAAGATGATAAACCCTCGAGAGGTTGCCCAGAAAAATATTTTTTGGGGGAGCTCTTGAAAAGAAGAAAAGAAAGAGATGGGGATTACTAGAAAGAAGATAGAAGAAATGGGGCAAGAAGAGTGAAAAGGGGATGAAAAAATTAGGTTTTATGCCCCTACATTAAGATTAATGAGACCTACTAATGGACCTAAGGGGGTTTGTAAGATGCCATTTTCACTCTTGACTTTGGTGTATTGGAGCTTTGGTTTGGAGGAGTCTTAGGCAAGATGGCAAGCATTCCACAATATACACATTGCACATAGTGGATCTAGAGGTTCCAACGACCAAAGGAGGCAAGAGAGCTACTAGGCATTAAAAATTGAATCCCTAGGCTTAGGTTAGAAAGCATTAAATTCTAGATGAAAAGGGGGAAAATGAAGGTACTAATTGTAGATTTAGTGCTTTTGATGTAGGTTTAGCACTTTTATGTACTAGTTTTAGAACTTTTGTTAGGGATGAATATTTGTAGTTCTTTTTCTAGCTAGGTTTAGCATATTTTCTAGGTGAGTGCTTTGGATGGAGTGGATTAGCACTATCACTTTGTTAGCGCTTTTGTGGTAGGAGATTAGTGCTATTGCTCTATTAGTGCTTTTGAGTCATGGACTAGTGCTATCATTCTATTAGCACTTTTGAGGTCATAAAGTAGTGTTATCACTCTATTAGCACTTTTGAAGCCATGAATTAGTGCTATTTCTTTGTTAACACTTTTGAGGTAGGGGTTAGTTCTATCACTCTATTAGATATCTTGATGTCATGGATTAGTGCTTTTGTGTGGATCAAAGATAGGTGAATGATTTTTTTGGTTAGGTATAGCAACTAAGTTTAGATGGAATGTAGGAGATGATACCAATACTACAATCACAATAGAGACATCCTATAATGATGAGGTTGGGTGCACAACTAATAGATATGGATCAAATTTTCTATGCTATTATGGGGTTAGAGGGAATTGGTTGATGGCCCAAGATTCGTGCACATAGAGCTACAATGATAGATTGATGGATTATTAGGATCCTAAAACTAGTACCTTCTAGCTACCTATGGGGGAGATGACAATCACCCTTAGGATGTATGGATGACCCTTCACATCCCAATTTAAGGGGATATGGTGGATTGTGACATTGCAATAGGGTCAGGCTATCTAAAGAAGATATTCATTGAAATGGAAAGGACAAACTCAAAAAGCCTTCCAAGAACCAATATGCACCTTTAGTATCTTATGTTTCTTTAAAAAATTTAGATATAAATCATCTTGATGCAAGCACATACTACCATGCCTTAAAGCAAAAACAAACAATTTAATTTCCCATACATCAACCCTTCTAGGAAAGTTGATGTAGTTTTAGATCTAAGAAAATTTCAGCAGCATAACGACATGTAAATTAACATTTCAATAATCAGAAACACAAAGAATAGAAGAAATATAGACAGAAGAGAAGAAAACATGATATACGTGGGGAAAACCCTTTTGGCTAAAAAACCCCACACTCCAAAGTATCATTCACCAATGTATTAATCTGCAACAATAAGGTTACAATACACTTGCAGGCTCGTAGCCTTAACATGGAGACTACATCTTGCTCTTCTGGAGGAAATCCAACAACACTTTGATACCTATAGACAAACTATGCATTCTACAATGCAAGGCATTCTATTTATAGAAGATACAAGCTTGAAGAAGCTTCTAGAATAAGTTAGGCATCCAAACCCATGTGGCAACAATATTTCACACCATAGGCATGATTTGAAATTTTTACAACATTCTCTTACACCTCTTATAGTTTCATAACATGCAAAACATCTCTCCAAGCTTGGGCACCTAGTTCATGCTAATAGTGGGTTATGACAGATTCCATACAACTGTCATAGAATCTATCGGGTATGTGCAGGATTATGATGGGCCAAAAACTGGCGATATGATGGGTATGTGTAGGGTATGTGGAGCTAGGTAAAAGTACAAAGTTATGTCACACTTTTGGCCAACTTATCAACACAAGTGAATTTTAGTATTTATAACTAAAAATCAATTTTAATCAAACATATGATCTAGTAAGATTCATTCTAGATAAGTTAAATATGTCCACAACTTTTCCAACTAAAATTGTTGGCTAAATGCATATGTAGCACCACTTTAAGGCCAATTTACTAAAAAAATAAAATTATTTGAAAAAAAAATGTTTCAACAATTCCTACTCATATAAATAACATATTTTTAAAAATATAAAAATATCATTTTGTAGATCTGTAAGTCTAGTTTTCAAATATATATTTATTTTAATAATTCAATTATTATTATTATTTTATTTTTATTTTTTACTAAAAGTAGGTTATCAACACAAAAATATTAGGTTGATTACCATTTCAAGAAAAATACTAAAACTTATTAAAAAATTTTTTAAAAAAATATGATGCCCTATATAAAAGAATCTAGATTAAGATAGTATAATTAGTTTTCTATTTTAGATAATTATTCAATATAAAAGTTGACGTTGAGTGGAAACAACCATTTTTTGATACACGCACATTTAAATATTTATTTAAAAATATATACTTATTAAAATTGTAAAAAAAATCCATGCCCTAAAGTTTCATGTTATAAATATACACAAAAAATTTGAAGGAAAAAAAAGAAAATTTACCATATAAAGCTTGACGTCGAGAGTGGAACATCATTTTTCAGCATTTTACCAACAACTAAATTATAGTGTTAATTTACAAAAAACTATATTCAATAATTTTTTAGTTTTTCAAAAAAATACACATAAAATATACTAAAAAATACACATTTTATTAGTTTACATCATTTCAAAATTCAAAACATATATGCCACTTTATAGTTATTCAAGTTTAAAAGTTAGATCAGTGTTGGTCGTTTCCTTTATAAAAGTGTGACATCTTTGTACTTTTACTGGGCTGACGACTTTTTTTTACCCAAAATTGATGAAACGAAAAGGGTTTTTAGAGGAGATTCTCAGATTTCCACCAATATAAATTATTCTTTACTTTAAGTTTAATAAATTATTATTATTCATTTTCTATTTGAATTATGACTAAAGTCTTGATTGATAGGCTGATTGAAAAACATATATACCTTTCAAACAGTATCGAACATTTTTTGAATCCAAAATATGTGTCACATTCTATGCTTCACATACTATAGGATTAAAAAAAATTGAATTTCATGAAGTTTTGACCAAGTTAAGGTGGTCAAACATACGAGTTTTTATATTTTTAAAAGTTGTAATAAAAATTCATAATTAATTATTTACTTAGAAAAAATTACAAAAAATATATCACATTGGGACATAAGTCCTCTATTTATATCTAAAATATTCTAAAAAAATTATCATTTTATTGTGGTTAGGGTGGTCAGACACACCTACTTCTTATTTTTCCCTGAAATTTAAGTACTCTGCATTGAAATTTCAAATTTTCACCAAATAGATTTAAAAAAATAAAATAAACCTAGTAGTTTAGAAACTACATTCAATTTTCTATAGATTCTATTCTTACATATTTTTGAAATAATATAGATAACTTAATAAAATTTTTACGTCAAGTTACCTAACTCTGATTTTTCTAAATTTTTTGCCACTTAAGGGCCTATTTTTTCCATGATGATCATGCACATACCCTGTCATAATAGTTTGTCACACTTACAACACTTTCAACAAACAAAGAATACTATAAAACATGACTATCACACTTATTCTCTCACACTTTTGTCATACCCCACTAAGGCACCACACTTTCTCCATGCAAAATATACCTTATGATGCATCATAGAATATGTCATAAAATGACATCACTTGTCTTAGGTCCATGATTCCAAGATGGGACGCCTACCTCCACTTGTGATGAAGATGTCTCATATAGTCACCTCCAATAGAGATGCCACCCAACCAATGGGTCCCAATTAATGACATGACATTGTAGGCAATTAAATAAAATAAATAAATACAACAATACATTAAATAATTCAATGTAAGGACTCTAAGGTTGAGACACCTTATTCCCAACATTCTCCCACTTGTTTAAGACCTGCCAAGAGTCATATTAAAACATCTATTGAGGGCCCTAAGGCCCATAGAGTCAAAACATAATTTTGAAGACAAATAATCCTACAGAGAACAAGATAAACCATTAGCTAGACCAACAACCAAACCAGGTTTCTCTCATCTAACTGATAAACCCACGAGATCGGAAATAAAACCCACAACAACTGTTGATCCATCCAATCTGCCATACCTCAAAGGTATAAAAAATAATAGTAGAACTTATGCCAACATATCCAACCCATAAATTGCAATCAAAGGCTCCATGTGTCAAAACTGTCACTAAGAACACACACATCCAAGAACTCCCACTACATGGGTAATGTCAAATCTGAAAAAGATCAAGGCATACCAAGTCCACCAATAGCATCATATAGAAAGTTTAAACAACATCATGTAGTACCAAGAAACATCCACAATGATATGCAAAACCTGTAAATGAGTAACTTGTAAGAGTAACTCTCACCACAAGTCTCCAAAGCTCTCCCATGTTCTCCACACTCAACAAAGGAAAAGGATAAAGAAACCTCAATGTCATCACCTAGGAACATAAGTGAAAACACATTAACCAAGTAAAGGTACCAAATTTTTATGCTTAACCTTTCCAATAGTTTCCATCCAAACTTCAAAACTAGTGTAATGTGAAACCAAACATCCATGAGGATAAACAAGACCAAAGAGAGAAACACTACACATCATATACCTATACAAAATCCTTCTACATACACCTCTAAATGCCAACTATGTCAAGTATGATCTCCTCCACAACACCTCAAAATAAAATCCATAACAACACCCAACCATTCAATCGCCAAGATAAAACATAACATATGTATCATGTAATCAACATGGATGTAAGCTTCTCAAGACAAAGAAGGTCAAACTAAATATCCATTCCCATATCAGGAAATAAGCACAATACATCTCCTAAACTCAACATCAATGAATTTTCTCATAATTCATAAGGAGATAAACATGCCAAAATTCCTCAAGTGAATCCTCCAAAACCATATATCCTTAGCTCAAGATCCATATGCATGAGAGGACAAAGCATAACATAATACACTTGAAAGGAACAATGAGTGACACCTCTCAAGTAGACTATCGAGTAGGCAAAGAGTGGGGAATGAGAATGCTCCTCCAAGATATCCAAGTCATCATGAGTTATCCAAGAACACTCTCCTCATAGGTCCATGTTGAACTCATGTCCAACCAAAGGTGTAGGCTCCTCAGGCTTCCTATTGAAATCTCATCAAGAGTGACCATCTCAAAGCATGTCTTTAACTATAAGAGAACTACAAGCCTCACCTAAGTCTCCAAGTATCCATGAGTACCTGTACCAATCAATCCATGCCAAACTCCAAATGCAACATAGCACCATCATGAATTAATCAATCAAATGATCAATGTACTCAATACAAAGAGAGCCACCAAGATCAATGTCAAAGCTCCAATCATGAAATTGAAACATAAGCATGACAACATGATCTAACCATATCCTCCTCGGAGATCACATAAAACAATGTATACATCCTAGTCTCAAGAGAATATGTACCATACCAAACTCTAATATAGAATCAAGAGACATAATACCAAAATACTCTAAAGAAAGAAACAACATCTCCAATCTTATGGAGATAACCATCTCCAAACAATGTCCATGCAAATGCAAAAGAACCCTTCTGCAACAACAAGGTATAAGAGCTCCTTCTAGTAATTTCTACAACATTAAAAATACCATCCATCACCAAGTGATGAATCCATATTCACTGCTAAATCTCCTATTGAATAGTGATATCGAGCTCTCCAAGCATCATGACAACCATCTCCTTAATGAATATTCTTCATGGCTCTAATAGAATAAAATGCAATATCAACAACACCATATAATAAGTAGAACCAAAATCTCCAAGCCAAGAAGATAAACAACATGCTACAAGTACCATAACTGACTATCCAAGCACTCAATATCATCCATCATCTCATCTCAAAACAAAATACCAATGCACAAATGACCATTGACAAGGCCAACTAATGAAATTTGCATCAACACTGAATCAATCTCATGGATATAGATAATCCACATCTGAGTCATCCCACTGCAACCAATGGGTAGCTAATCCACAAACTACATAACTCGTAGATCCTAAACATTGAAGCATGCAAACTCATCATCACATTAAAGTAACATACAAAACTGAGATATCAAAGAAGATAACATGTAGATTTCAAGAATCAAACACTAGATCACAACATACCTGACTTTCCAAACAAATCCACTATTGAGTACCACAGTCAAGGAACTAATCATGCATTCCTACATATCTGCAATTGTTCTCATCTAGAAAACTCTAAGAGTCAAACTAATATTTTCCACTGATCTACAAACCACATTTTTGGTTAACATGAAAAAACCTATAAAAAAATCATCTCCATGTAAATCTAAGACCACGTAAACATCCAAAATAATAAATGACACATATTTCATCTGAACAAGTGAATACTCTAGAGCTACACAAACCCACAACTTTTAGAACACATGAAAACTATAAAACCTTCAAAGGAAATAGGTGGTCTAGAATCTTATAAAATATAAATTATCCCAACTCCTCAACACACAAATCACTAATGGTAAAACATATACCAACATTTCCTCAATGAGAAAGCTGCAAACCTCCTCAAAACATGCACAAAGCATACATGCAAACTTGTAACTATCTTACATGGGTATGTGCAGGATCATGATGGGCCAAACAGGCCCTTAAGTGGCAATGAAAATTCAAAACAATTAGAGTTAGGCAACTTCACGTAAAAATTTGAATAAGTTATCTATATTATTTCAAAAACATGTAAGAATAGATTCTGTGGGAAATTGAATATAGTTTCTAAACTACTAGGTTTATTTTTTTAAAAACAAAATCTAGAATATAATGAATATGCATAATCATAGATTTTTAAACAAAAAATCCATAAAACCCTCAAATCTAAGGAACATGAATATGAGCCATGCAAGTACAAACATCCATTAGGAAAGAGAGGTCTAGGAACTTCTAGGCCCATTTGCAAGCCAACTCCACCACCAACATGTACATACATCCGAAAGAGAATTAGGATATTCCAGAAGCTTCCAAATCATTCGATGATCAACTCCATAGCCTACATGCATTCAAGGTTATTCAACTGTCATATAGGAGCTTCAAATCAATAACATCATGGGTATGTGCAGGATGATAATGGAAAAAACATGGCCTTAAGTGGCAAAATTTTAAAAAAAATCAAAGTTAGGAATCTTGACGTAAATATTTGAATAAGTTACCTATATTATTTCAAAAATATGTAAGAATAGAATCTGTAGCAAATTGAATCTAGTTTCCAAACTACTAGTTTTTAAAAAATATATATTTCCAAGGAAAATTTGAAATTTCAATGCAAGAGTACTTAAATTTCAGGGAAAAAATATGAAGTAGGTGTCTGTCTGACCACCCTAACCACAATAAAATGATAATATTTTTTTATAAGATTTAAGATATAAGTAGAGGACTCATGTACAGATGTGATACATATTTTTTTATAATTTTTTTCCAAGTAAATAATTAATTATGAATTTTTTATTACAAATTTTAAAAAATATAAAAAAATTTATGTCTGACCACCTTAACTTGGTCAAAATTTCATGAAATTCACTTATTATTATTTTTAATCTTATAGGATGTGAAGCATAGAATGTGACACATGTTTCGGATTCAAAAAATATGATACCGTTTGAAAGCTATAGATGTTTTTTAATCAGCCTATCAATCATGATTTTAGTCATAATTCAAATATAAAATGAATAATAATTATTTATTAAATTCAAAGTAAAACATAATTTATATTGGTGGAGAGCTAATAATCTTCTTTAAAATCCCTTTTCATTTCATTGATTTTGGGTAAAAAAATGGTCGTCAGCCACATACCCATCATATTGCCACTTTTTGGCCCATCATGATCCTGCATATACCAACATATCAAATGTAACCACGTGATCAACTCCTTAAAACTCTATAGATCTTCTCCATCCTTCACAATGCCTATTGTTTCTAAAAAACAAGATCAACTGCAAAACTTTCACTCAGACAAGGATTAATAATTCCCTCAAGTTTTCCAAGGTAAGAAATCACAATAGAAGAAATACCTAGAACCCCAAACACCAAATGCATCACCATGCGAGCACATGCAACTAACATGCAAGTTCATGCAAGTACATGCAACTTACATGCATACACATGCAAGCACATGTAAGTCTAGAAATGGGCTGTGATACCAAATGAAAGGGAAAGGACGAACTCAGAAAGCCTTCCAAGAACTAGTATGCACCTTTAGTATCTTATGTTTCTTTAAACAAATTAGATATAAATCATCTTGATGCAAGCACATACTACCATTCCTTAAAGTGAAAACACACACAATTTAATTTCCCATGCATTAACCCTTCTAGGAAATTTGATGTAGTTTTAGATCTAAGAAAGTTTCAGTAGCATAACAACATGTAAATTAACATTTCATGAATGAGAAACACTTGAATAGAAGAAAGATAGACAGAAAGGAAGAAAACACGATATATGTGGGGAAAACCCTTTCGTGTAAAAAACCCCACCTCCAAAGCATCGAACCAATGTATTAATCTGCAACGATAAGGTTACAATACACTTGCAGGCTCAAAACCTTGACATGGAGACTACATCTTGCTCTTTTGGAGGAAATCCAACAACACTTTGATACTTGCAAACAAACTATGCATTCTAAAATGCAAGGCATCCTATTTATAGAAGATACAAGCTTGGAGAAGCTTCTAGAAGATATTAAGCATTCAAACCCATGTGGCAACAATATTTCACACCATAGGCATGATTTGTACATTTGTACAACATTATCTTAAACACCTCTTATAGTTGTCAAAACATGCAAAACATGTCTCTAAGCTTGGGTGCCTAGTTCATGCTAATAGTGGGTTATGATAGATTCCTTACAACTGTCATAGAATCTGTCATAACATTTGTCATAATAGCTTGTCACACTTACAACACTTTCAAAAAACAAAGAATAAGTCAAACATGACTATCACACTGATTCTATCACACTTTTGTCATACCCCACTAAGGCATCACACTTTCTCCATGCAAAATATACCTTATGACATGCCATAGAATATGTCATAAAATGACATGTCACTTGTCCTAGGTCCATGATTCCAAGAAGGGACACCTACCTCCACTTATGATAAAATGTGTCATACAGTTACCTCCAACAACGATGCCACCCAGCTAGTGGGTCCCAATTAATGACATGGCATTGTAGGCAATTAAATAAAATAAATAAATACAATAATACATTAAATAATTCAATGTTAGGACTCTAAGGTTGAGACAACTTATTCCCAACATTCATGAATAGATATCTTTTGATATGAGGAGTAGAGATGGACTTTTAGCCAATGATGGCTACACTTCCTATATTGCAACTATACTTGGAAAGGTTGATTATCCTAGATCGAAGATCTTAGGGAATTTCTATTGGATGGGGCCATCTGTTGTATCATGTGCTATTAGGAGGTACATAATTGTATGGTTGGGGTTATTGTATATTAGAACACATGTATCAAGATATGCATCTAATTGTGTGTAGAGGTGGTAGGATCATAAGGTGTGGTGTGGCCTTGCTACATATATGGGTATTGGAGCACATTCTTTATTTTAGATTGGTGGTTGTATGGTAGTAGGCGATCAAACAACCATGCATGTATCTTTATGTTGATGTGATTTTTCATACCCATATGAGAGACATGTGGTATTGGAGGAGAATGATTGATGACATATATGAGGTGACATGGAAGCCATGGTGACTATGTGAGGGATGGCTAGATGATGATCATCATTTTCCATATATTCAGTTGACATGTTATTTGATTTGCAATACTGCACATTTTTTAGTAGTATTTTCCATTTAGGGTGTTGTGGCAGTTCGAGGAACATCAAATGTTATAGGGGTCAAAGGTGGTCGTATTCATATGAGTGATATGAGAGATTGATCTATGGGGGAGGATGATGGATCCATTACTTGCTAGGGGATCATGGATACAAATGCAAGGAGTATATTTGGTATTTTCAAATATTAAGAATGTAAGGAGAAAAAATGAATATCTTGTGTGGTGGGCTCATCATAAACTATCATAGTTGAAACCTTTGGATGTTGAGGGGAGAGAGGAGGGAGAGGAGATGGTAGTGGATTATTAGGGAGGTGGGGATGAAGAGGATAGAGAGGAGATGGTATTTGATGGTAAGGGGTTGGGAATGGAGAGGAGGAGGAGGACAACATTCAAGTGAGGTTGGGGAAGGTTATGTCCCAGTTACAAGAGTGTCAAGAGTAGAGGGGTCAAGCATAGATGGAGTTGGTAGAGAGGAAAATAGTGCAAGATAGTTTATATTCTAAGCTTGCGAGGGTGTCAGGATTATAAGGATAGGGAGAAAATTATTCTTGGCTAGATCAAGTGATTGTGGAGCAAAATCAGGCCATTATAGATCATGACCTAGCTAGGAGTGTCGAGAGTAGAGGGATCAATCATAGAGGTAGTTGGTAGAGAGGAAAACATGCAAGATATTTTATATTCTAATCTTGCAAGGGTATAATGATTATAAGGATAGGGAGTGGATTATGATTGGCTAGCTCAAGTGATTGTGGAGCACAATCAGGCCATTATAGATCAAGATTCCTTCAATGTACTAATTGAAGTGTGTAATGTAAATGAAAATCATATAATGCTTAATGGCTAGGAGATTATTCCATGTATTTAGTGAATGTATTGAGTGTATTTAAATAAATGCACGGTAGGTATGTGCATGATCATCATGAAAAAAATAGGCCCTTAAGTGGCAAAAAATTAGAAAAATCAGAGTTAGGAAACTTGACGTAAAAATTTGAATAAGTTATCAATATTATTTCAAAAATATGTAAGAATAGAATCTATAGCAAATTGAATGTAGTTTCTAAACTACTAAGTTTGTTTTAAAAAAAAACTCTATTTAGTGAAAATTAAAAATTTCAATGTAGTAGTACTTAAATTTCAGGGAAAAAATAAGAAGTAGGTGTTTGTCTGAGCACCCTAACCACAATAAAATGATAATATTGTTTTATAAGATGGGTATGTGCAGGATCATCATGGAAAAAATAGGCCCTTAAGTGGCAAAAAATTCTGAAAAATCGAAGTTAGAAAACTTGATGTAAAAATTTGAATAAGTTATCTATATTATTGCAAAAATATGTAACAACAGAATCTATAGAAAATTGAATGTAGTTTCTAAACTACTAGGTTTGTTTAAAAAAATAAAATTGTTTGCTGAAAATTTGAAATTTCAATGCAGTGGTACTTAATTTCAGGGGAAAAATAAGGAGTAGGTATTTGTCTGACCACCCTAACCACAATAAAATGATAATATTTTTTTATAAGATTTTAGATATAAGTAGAGGACTCATGCCCTGATGTGATGCATTTTGGTAATTTTTTTCCAAGTAAATAATTAAATATGAATTTTTATTACAAATTTTAAAAAATATAAAACTCGACAGCCCCACCACCTTTAACTTGGTAAAAAATTCATGAAATTCAAATTCTTGTTTTTTAATACTCATAGTATGCAAAGCATAGAATGTGATGCATGTTTTGGATTCAAAAAAATATGGATACCGCTTTGAAAGTTATAGATTTTTTCAAATGTACCCTCTTAACTGTGAATTTAGCTCATAATTTGAATAGAAAATGAATAATAATTACTTTCATTAAATTCAAAGTGAAAGCATAATTTTATATCGGCGAAAGCTAAGAATCTCCCTTAAAAATCCTTTTCATTTCATCAATTTTGGGTGTAAATAATCAGAATACATACCCATCATATTGCCACTTTTGGCCCATATCATGATCTCACATACCCAAATTTTACATATAAGTAGAGAGGACCGTCTCGATTTGATGCATATTTTTATAATTTTTCCAAGTAAATAATTAATTATGAATTTTTATTACAAATTTTAAAAATATAAAAACTCATGTGTCTCAATTAATCTTAACTTAACCAAAAATTTATGAAATTGAATTTTCTTTTTTAACTCTATAGTATGTGAAGCATAGACTTCGACGCATGTTTTTGATTCAAAATATGTGATACCATTTGAAAGCTTATAAATGATTTTCAATCAGCCTATCAATTAGGACTTTAGTCGTAATTTGAATAGAAAATGAATAATAATTACTTATTAAGTTCAAAAGTAAAGCATAATTTATATTGGTGGAAAGCTAAGAATTTCTTTAAAAACCCTTTTCATTTCATCAATTTTGGGTAAAAAAAAAGTCATCAGCCACATACCCATCATATTGCCACTTTTTGGTCCATCATGATCCTGCACATACCTTGCCAGCAACATATCATGTGAACATGCATACATACTCTAGTCTAAGCAAGAAGGGAAAACTACAAAGTTGGCCAAATTGAAGTTATTATTTATAAAATTTGGATGGGATGAATCTATGACCATAAGAACATTTGTGCAACCACAAATATGTCCTTAAAAATGAAAGAGAATAAACCATAGTGGTTGTGTGTTTGGAAGTATGTAAGAAGCATGTACATCCATAAGTGTGATGAATAAATGGATAGAGAATGTATAATTATATGGATGAGAATGAGAATAAGAGTATAAAAATGTTTGAATAATAAGATATCCAAATAATAGATAAATATATAAGAATATGAGCACATGACTTAAGAAGAGACGTAATTGACATTACTTTTCAATATATTTATATATCAATATACTCTACTTAAAATAGACAAAAAAATGAATGAAAAATGAGATGAATATACAAATTTCAATGTTAATATGGAGTAATTAGTTGATAGGATTTTTCTAAGTGGACTTTCTAGTCCATATTTCACTAAAAAACCTATCTCATGCCTGATAATAAGTTTAGACTATTGTCTTGAACAGTCTTGAGATCACTATAAACCTATCATCAAACAGTCTTGAGATCATTGGGAAATTTGTCTCACTTTGTTAGTAGAGGCAGAAGATTTGTATAAAAGCTATGTGATTCAAATATTCCTCATGTCACACCTAAAGACAAATTTTAACTCCAATGACTCACATCTAATATCTTAATGGTAAAATCTTGCAAAAATCTTGTCTCACATGTAATATTTAAAGAATATGATGAACAATGAGGCAACTAGAAGAGGTGGTTCAAGAAAAATATCTTGGATGTGAATGCATTAATGTCTTCGCATATGTTTTCCCCCTTAAGAAGATATTTCCATTAATACATGTGTTCTTGTCTACACTAATGCTTTCTCTGCCACCATCATTGATCACCACCCAAATTTTAGATGGATACATCGACTCCTAATGTGTATTGATCAATCCATCAGTGATCTCTGGGGTAAAATACCCATGGAATGAAGACATTTTCTATCATTTCTAGCTTGGCAGATATATCATCGGGCTCTAAGTGGTGTAATTCCCTAGTAACTATGATTGTCTATAGTAACTAGTGCAATTGAAGTTCCATGATCTATTCTTGTAATTGGTTTATTATCTCACCACTCATAAATAGAAAAACATGTGACCCAAGCACCCCAAGACTGGGGCGTCTCCCAGGTTTGTACAGTGAAACCATTAAAACATGCATACCCAAATTAAATATTTTGAATATTTTCTATTTGGGACAATGGTTTTAAGGGTTTGGGATTTTCTTTTGAAGATGATAAATCATGATATAGATCTTTCATTGTTGGAGAGGTTTAAAGGGATGTCACAATATTTTTTTTATCTTCCTTTGAATGAAAAAGGAAGACATTGTTTAGTAAAGCCCAATACTAATATGCTTGAAAGCTATGGATGCTTCTATGACATCTTAGATGACATAGTATTGGATTGGGTTGATTCCCTTGTTCATTATGTCTCCCCAACCTCTGTTAAGGCAGTAGAACACTAGCCAAAAATAACCCTCACATACAGGTAAATAAAGTTAATTACAACATACATAGCCAATTCACAATTTAAAGCATGAATTGATGCTGAATGATTCAGGGAAACCTATGCAAAATATGGAGAAGAGGTACTCAAGCTTATAGATAAATTGTAATGTATACTTTTTATATGGAGAAAAAATAAGATGTATAATGAATAGCATATTTAATATATAGTGTATATTGTGTTCCCTTCATGAATGTCATGTTTAATATCATTTCATTTGGTGTTTTTGTTCAATGAGACAAAAGTACTTACAAAATCTAGGGAATTTATTCAAATTGCTCCGTGGAACATATTAGATTGTTTTGTTAGTAAGGCAAGCATTTTCAACATGCTCAAGTTTCAAGTTAGTTGTTGGGATTTTCCCTTGTGGTAAGTCAGGGCCCATAGCACCATGACATTCCATGTTCAATACTCTTTGTGCTATGGTTTTTAGTTATTAAAACTTCTTCTTTGACTACTTCATTTTCTCTTAACCTTTTTCTTTGTTTTCTCACTAATCTTTGCACAGACACATTTTAGTTAATGTGCTTTTATTTCCCAAAATAACATAAGATCTTTGTAGAAGTATTGATTTGCATAGTTATCCAAGGACTCATACAATGGTCCAAGTACTTGTTTTCCCTATCTAAAATATGCCCATCTTGGAGTTGTGTATAAAGGCATCTTGAAATATTCAGAAACTTTAGATGCTATAATCTATAAACAGTTCACACACACAAATTGTACAAAATCTTGAGGTAAGTCACTTGCCATGGTTTCAGTGATTTTGTTTTTGAATATTTACACGGTCAGATCATTTTGGTTGTTTTTATTCCATTTGAAAATAATTCTATTGTTATCCATTAAATAAATGGAATTGGTTATGTGGTTTTATCTATGGTGGTATTCATATATGATATTATTGTAATATCTATTTGTTTCTCCACATTGATATATTTTGAATTGTGAAATGGATTTTGGATTTATTTGGTGGATTTAATATTTTTGTTTATTTTGTTTTTTAGGTTAATTTTGACAATTTTTTTGAGAGAATTATTAAGTTGGTATTGAATGGATAAATGCAATGGCTGCCAAAACTATTTTCACATAATAGTGAATAGTGGAGATCAGACCATCTTCCTATATTAAACTTTTCAATGAAGTCATATGCTACTGTGTATCCACTCTATACTTCAAATGTTGGTGCATCAATTGCATTTCTCTAACTAATTTATCCTTTCACTCAATACAAAATTCCCATTTTCACCTTCTTTGGCAAATTCTCCTCTCATTGACTACTTGTGTTTATTAGATTTTGTTTTTCTTTGCACTCCTTTTTTTTGCATAGATGGCTGCTTAATATGATTGATCACCTATAGGAGTGGTATTCTTTATGTAGAGATGTGTGATTCAGAGTGAGAATTAAATATTCATAAATTAATCCTTGATTCTATACACAACTTTTTTCAAAAAAAAAAAACTTCTAAAAGATGGCATGTATGATTGAGTATGCATGCACATTGCATTATCGCTAATGTTAATCCAAATGTTCAATTTGTTGGTAGAGTATCTTATTATGGATAGAGAAATGAAAGAAAGCATGAACTAGAAAAATACACTTAGGAACAAAAGAAAACTAAGCTTCAACTATTTTGTATTGTGTTAATAAGCTTATACTATAATTACCAAGTTTAAAAGCAATATGTGACTGTATGGCAATAGTCTTATTGTACACATCTAATTGTAATGTTGTGAAAGATGGAGATGAACTGTCTCTCATCTCTCCAAGCAATGGAGGTTGAAATTGACTTAAGTTCCACACACGTTTATTGTGGCCAAGCATTTCATTTTTTATGTAAGATAAATACTTTACATTGTTAGTGTTATTGTAAGCCACCAATTTATATAATGTCAAATTTTAAGGTGATTCTTGGTTTTCTATTGGTAGTATCCAATAATAAATATTAATATTCATAAGGGGTTAATTTGTTGGTCTAAATGATGACTCTTACTCTTCCATTGTTGACTTCTAGTGTTAATAGATCTAATGTTGATGTTCACAAGGAGCTAAATAATATTAATGCTCATAAGAAGCTACTCCAATATTTGTAAATTATCTTCAAATATAAATAAAATAAAATAGATTGTTATATTACCTCCTTCATCTTCACAATTGTTGCTACTTCAAAGCTTTACAATTTGATTGCTTGTTTAGACTTTGCAATAAAGGTTCAACATAGTCTCCAATTTTTTATTAGCTTTACATCTTGAGTTGAGAGGATAGACATCTTGAATTTATTTTATCGATCTATTGGTATTGGAAGCTCGGATCATAGACACATAGGACATACACATACTAGGTCATGAAATTAAAACCAACAAATTATATTAAAAATAAAAACTTATATGATAACACTAAATAACACATTTACAAAAAAATCAAGTTAATTAAAATTTGTAAGGAATTTTTGAATAATATAATATAAATAAAAGGTTGAATTGAAAGTGAAGTCCAAATTTAGACTTATATACAACACAAGCCAAACCCTTCCTTATTGTGTTTATTTAAGATCATTCATTCTTCTTTGGTCATATAACTTTTTATCTATTTGTTTGTATGCTTCTATTAAATTTTACCTTTAATTTATTATCTGTGTATCCCTTGAATCTCCTAAAGATGCAAGTGCTAGTTTATTCTTATAAACCCCAGCTTTCTACACAATTCATTTTTAGTAACTAAAAACATGTCTAAGTATGAAAAACTAATAAGAACATGTTAAGTTTCATCTAAGTATGAGAAACGCCCAATACAGAGGCATACTGTAGCCCTATCAAATCCATTTGCCTTGCGTCCCATTAATCATATACACTCTTAGTGCTTAGCACACCTTAACTTGAACCAGATATTTTTTTTTGCAAGAATGATATCAGGGTTTGCACCTGGTGTGCGTATGCTCATACTATATCTCTATGAGATTCAGATTAAATTTTAGAAGAAAAAAAACAAACATTACACCAAACTTTAATTACCCATCGAGAACATTGCAGAGGGAAACTCAAGACAAAGATCTTTACTATGAAAATGTCAAGATATACAAGTCTCACATTATTTAAGTATATTTAAGGAGCTTACTTAACA
>VDFB02281492.1:1033713075-1033811384 GCA_007258455.2 Sequoia sempervirens
TTTTTCAACCTTTAGGGGCAACAACTATGATTTCTTGATAGATTTCATAATCAACATACGTATCCCTTCTTGGATAGATCATCTCAATCTATTGATCTATGTAGCAAAATCTTTCTCTTTATTTCCTCATAAGTGTTATCATATATTATTCTTTAGTATAGCATTTCATTGTCCTATGCTTTTATCTCAAATTTTACAATTCCGTAATAATTCTACTTGATAATTAATAGAACTAATTTATCTTTTGAACTATATATATCTTATCTCATTTCTAAATTCTATGCTTTCTTTTTGTCTTAATATTTATCTTTTTTTTTCTAGAAAAAAATCACAACACAACCTTTCAAATTACTCTTGGTAATTTTATTTCTCATAGGAAAAATAATATTTTATACTCAAAAATATTTTTCTAAATCATTTTTCTAAGCAATTAATTCATTAGGATTCAAACTACCAATATAAATGGAATATCTATTATATTTAAATTCTTACAAATACTAGAGATAGTTATCAATATTATTTCTTCTCTATTCACTTATTCAAAATGTTCAAATAGATTTGATTTGTCAACTTATTTTCCTTATCACTTTCACCAACTTTAAGACTTGGAACTCTTCTATGGTTTTCTTTTACAACACTCAACTAGATCTAGACATTCTCATTAATTAAAACATTTCATCAATACATTCAACACTATGGAGTATACTTAAATCTCTGTCCATTGTTCTAGGAGGCATTTTAAATCTATAAGGGTTGGTATATAATTCTTTATATAACCATGTAATATTTGTCTACAGAGGTATAAAAAATTATATGTACCATCTCTCACATGGTACCATAGCTTGTGGGATTATTTTTTGTTAGGATTTTTGAGAGATTTAGGTTGTAAGGCTTGATAGATCTTGAAAATGGAATGTTATTTTCTTAAGTGATACAATGAACTAGAGAATTACAAAAACTTGATAGAAATACTAATTTTTTTGGGGTTCCTCTCTAAGATTGTATAGTATTGTGGGTTCATTTTGGAGCATGTTCATCCAAATATAACTCACCATTGAATTGAGGCTGAAGAAAGCTATTTAACCTTTTAATTTTTAGAATTAAATATTGGAGGAAAGATCTAAAAAGGGTTTTAATTTGGGAGATGGTTGCCTTCTAGGGTCAAATCTGCCTATATTGTCACATCTAAAAGGCCCAAGAACTTAAGGATTTATTGTCAATTCATCAAATTTAGTCACTTTTTCCCTAATTCATCAAGAGAACATTGAACACTTGGAATATTGAGAGGGGGGAAAATCCATATTCTTTGAAACCACTTAAGCATTTAAACATTCATTCCACATACCATATTCAAATTACAATAAGGAAGGAAATAATGAAAGCAATCATCAAAGCACATTTAACAAATGAACACCAGATTTTTACATTGAAAACCAAAAAAGGGAAAACCCATGGTGAGGATTAGCTCACAATATATTATAACCCAATCATAACCTATTACAAAAAGCCTCACTACCAGGTGGACTCACTATCTAATAGACTCACTGTCTGGTGGACTCGTTGTCAAAAGAATAAGAGAAAATAGAAAAGAAGGGTGGCTCACTACCAGGATTTGAACTACTACAAATTCATCTAATCTATGTTGAAAGATATAGTTACACTAGATCTCAAAATATTGAATCAACACACTTTATACTAAACCACTTCCATACTCTACTCTGTTTTACATCACATCACATTTGCATGCTCTACTTAGGAATTTACATCACACATTTTCTATAATAAACATCACATATCTACAACACTAAAATGAACTTATATATTTATACACATTACATCCACAAACACTTGCAACATTAATTAGGCCATCCTAATTAGATGCACCGTGTATAACATAACTTGTTAGATCAATATTCAACCAAATACACTTCATGGCTTAATTCAAAACTTGTAACACATCCAAATAGGTCTAAAGAGACCCATCATAACTCCATAAGACCAATCAACACTTTCTTTAACTCCTCATGACCCTAAACTTAGTAGGTTGGCATTGCTGGTATGACAACACCAAAATACACCAACTGATTATCCACAAGATGACACATAGACCTCCAAAACAAATGCCACTTGGAATAAAACCCTTCTAACACCTATAAATACTCCCATAAATCTGCATAACCAAATATGCTTCTGTGGTGGAATGTAGACCAATCCAAACATGCACTCTATTATGATTATACAATAATTAGCAAACCCAATATTTTTTCAACCATAACTTTTGCACCGAAGGACATAAAGACATGAAACTTTTTATTTAAGGTCCTCAAACATGTACCAAAATTTCCTTATAACCATAGAAAAAATACCCCAAGGAAAACCAATGTGAACCAAAAAACTGATGCTTTGTACACTAAAAACTGCATTATAGACAGTAAAATATTCAACATATTTGTTTTGCACCAGAGAAAAAAATCTACATATCTATGCTAGATTACCATCTTCATGCTCACTCATGCTTCATCAACCAATTATACCTCAATATAGAGTTCCATTCAAACCACAATGTTGACATCAATGACAACATTATATAAGATCATGGTCATGTTTTCAATAGCCATACCAATGACAATATCCTCAAACTTCCAACAATCTCCCCCTTTGTCATTGATGGAAACATGCATCAAATATTCTCCATGTCTTCTCCCCCTCCAACATCAAGGGCAAAGGTTGCACAAAAATTTCCTATTCTATGCTCTACCTTTGACATAATTCACATATACTTTATTTTCTTTCTCCTCCCCCTTTCATATATACATGATTTTACCTAACCTACTCACATACTCCCCCTAAAAATGTTATCCATCTAAACTGATCAACAATTACACTGATATACTACTAACTTCTACATATATACAATAAAATTTGAAATGCATAAATTGAAAAAGATATACACAAAGTATATGACACCTTCAATTTAGCAAGGTGCACTTCCCAATCCTTCTTACCATCTTCCTAATCTTCCTTGGCCATCCCAAGCATGTATTTCTGAGCCTAAAACATATGAGGAGTTTTTCTCCTTATTTGAAGTATTAGGTACAGGATTCAAATTTTTTGCTTTCTTTGCATTATTTAGAGCACCAAATATGGGTGTGAACTTTTCATTCACCAGGTCTCTCAGCTATCCAAACTACACTATAATCTTTTTTTTTTGTTCCTATACTTGGAAGAATTGTTCATGTAGATTTTCAATTACTAATCTTGTCGATCCATCTGCATCTTTTTCCATATCATAGGCACTGGAAGCTTTGTCAATATGTGCCTCAATGGAATCCATCTCAAACTTAATGTTCTTTGTTGAGTCGGGCCACTTCAAGAAAAACTGAAATAGATCCTTGGCTTCTTCAACATAATTTTGTACATCCTTAAGGTTGCTTTGTATTTTTTTGTATGCAATGGAACATTTATCTATGATATCCACCAACCTTTTCTCATTCACTTTCTTGCTCAATTCCTTCTCCAATTTGTCCTCAAGGCCACTAGAATACTCTTTGAAAGAATCAAGAAATAGTTTGAGGTTTTGTACATTGGATAAAGAATTATTAATACTACCACCAAGAAAACTCTCCTGCAACACCTTCACCACCTCATTTATCAACTCTCCACTCTTTTGATGTGTTTGTAAGATCTCCTTTCTATTGGAGGCATGAAATGCATTGATCACCTATCTATGATTTTTTTAGTGGGGACATCTTGTCCACATCTACTTGATTGGATGTTGCATCAAAATTTGTAACAATTGTGTAGAAACAACTAATTTGAATTGCAGTTGCATCCTCAATAAGCTCTTCAAGGAATCTTTGGAAGTTCTAGAAGATTCACCAACTATCTTCACATTTTATGCAACTCTCTTCTCCTCATCTTTCTTATTGTCATGAATGCTATCTTCTACTTTTTCATCTTTCTTCTCCTTATCAACAATACTGGACATATTCTTAGCCTTTTGTTGTTATCTAGAGAAGAGAAATTTTCTATGTTATGTGCCTTAGATATCTCTAGGTTGTCTTGTACAACCTCTTCTTCATGTTCTACATTCTTCCTTGTTAAAAAAGGAGGTGTGATGTGCTCTATTTTTGTATCCTCCTTCTACATCCTACCAAAATTTTCTTTTTCAACAATAATTTCTTATACAATCAGAGGGGTATCTTCTTTCTCATTCTCTTTTTTTGATCCATGCTCATCTTCAAGAGCATCTACATGTTGTGCATCTTTTAAAATATTAACTTCTAGGATATACATATCATTATATACAACTATTCTTCTCTATCTAGAGTCATACCTAAGCTCTTTTCCAAATTGGAGACCTTCTCAACTGTTTCATTCCTGAGTCTTTCAAAATCATCTTTATCTTTGGTCATAAGTATGGTGACCCTTTGCTTGGTATTGAACTCTTTATTATACAATTGAGCTAATTTAGCTCTATCCTCATCAGTAAAGGTAGCACTAAATTTTCTCCAAGGAAAATGGTCTCAACTTTACATCTTCATTTATTGCTTCTTCTCTTCTTACAAGTAATGCACTTTTCAAATATTTAGGAAATTGGCCTTCAATATCCTTCATGCTAAAATCAAATGTAACTATGTATCTAGCTATTGCCTCTTCTATTGTAGACTTATCAATATCATCCACATTGGGATACAAGATACTAATCTCTTCCAACATTTCATGCTCAACTATACCATTAAAAAATGCTTCTAATTCAGAGGGCTATGTTTTCTTTCCGGGAAAGACTTATCCTTCTCCTACTTAGCTTTTGGAGCTTTTTCTCCTTTATCAAACTTAGCTTTATTTTCCTTCAAAATTTAAATCCACTTTTCTCTTTCTCCACCTACACTTCACTATTAGTGTCCACAATATCAACCTTAACCTTCTTTGTACTAGTTTCTTCTTGTGATATTTTGGATTATCTTTTTATTATGAGAGGTTCTTCTTCTTTTTCTTCATCAATACTCATGTATCTCTCTCTTATAGCATTTTCCTTCACTTTCCTCTTTCGTGGGGCACTTTTTTGCTTCATTGAAACACTCTTTTCCTTCATATGCACACTTTGATGTTTAATCAGAGTACTGGTTGACTCATTTCTCTTTGTTCCACTAACAGAGTGCATAGTTCCAGAGGACTTGGGGGAAACTTGAGAGGGTGTAGTTTTTCTACCAAATATTCTTATGCTGGATGCACCTCCCAATGAGCCATATATGCTTTTGGATTTCTCCACTTGATCCTTTGATAAACCCATCATCTCTTCAACCTATGGAGTCATCTTTCAGTAGTTTTCTTTATTTGTTTTTCCCTCTACTCCATGTGCACAACTCTAGACTTCTCCTCATATGTTCCAAATATTTCCTTAGAGGTGTCATTTGAACCTTGGACAGGGTCATTCCATAACCTCAACAACATCTAGGGTATACATTTCCCAAAAAAATGAAATTAATTCAAAAACTAGGGCAAATAGAAATTGTAAATACCTTTTGATCACTGTCAGTTAGGGTTTTGTACACAAGAATTATGAAACACTTCACTTTGCTCCTTTGTTTCTCTTCTCTCCTCGAATTCTCATTTGTAAATGACTTAGATCAAATGTGAAATCACTTATAAACCCTTTTGGAATGATCTAATTCACATTGAATTCTTGATTTGATAAAGTTGATAAACCCTAACTATAGTTTACATTCGCCTTCAATTGCTTTGCAAAATTTTTCATCTTGATATTTTCCATTATTTTTTTACCAATAGGTCAAGCATATTGACCTACACCTCATATCCACATGTTAAAGGAATCAACACCATACCTTTGGTAGGGGCTTAATGATTGTTAAAATTCCCCTTGATCCAAAAATCTTAACTTAGTTTCCAGAGGAAACATCTATACTAGAGATTGGCACAAACTCACTCTTAACTTTGCTCTCTTCATTATTTTTCCAAATCTTTCTCATCTATTTCTTCATCTCTACAAGATCATCCTTCTTCACTGGATCATTCTTCTTTACTGGATCAACCTTTACATTATTGCTTTTGTAAAACTTAGTAATGTGTCCTAACTTATTATATTTGTAGCATTTGACATTTTGAACAAGCTTACTTCCACTTTACATCTTCACACATTATCCTTATACCAAAATCCATTGCATGCATAACAATAGCCATTGAAAGATTGAAACCTCATTACATCATTATAACCATTCATCATATGATTTCTACATTTACTAGCTCTATGACCAAATCTATTGCATGTAAAGTACTAAATGGTAAAAGATTGAATATTCTAATTCATTCTTCTTCTACATTCTTTAGCTCTATGTCCAAATCTATTACAAGAATAGTATTAACCATTGAAGTATGAGTACCTTTGTGCATTTGGTTGTCTGACAAGTGGTCTTTTGAAGTCTTTCCTCTAATTCCATACTTGCTTGTCATTGTCCTTCTTGTCCTCAATCTTCTTTTTCTCATTGTTCTTCTTTTCAAGACATGGTTTTTGACATGCCTTTGAATTTTCTCCTTTCTCAAAACATAATCCTTCTTTGTTTTTAGAATCCTTCTAATCTACAATCATTTCATCAAGTTCAGGATCTCCAATCTTTATTTAGAAGGAAATTCAATGATAGTTATAAATGCATGCAAAGAAAGAAAGGTCCAAAATTGGAATTTAAGATATATTCTACTTAAAGGGTGGGAATTGCTAGATAAATTCAATGCCTCTATAATCTCTCACACTTATAGAAAAGGAAATAAAGTAGTAGATTTTCTTGAAAACCTAGGTAGTGAGGCTAAGGAGATCACAGTTTTACATGACATAAAACAATTGAGAGCTTATCCACATCTGATAGATTTGATAAATCAAGAGGCTAAAAAAAATCACTTATTTGTTTGAAATAAATTTGCTTCTACTTCAAAATAGGGGAATGCTAGGGAGCGGAAATCACTTAGTTGTTTGAAATAAATTTACTACTACAAAATAGGAGAATGCTAGGGAGTGTTAGTGATTGTGGGTAATTGTGTCTCTTCAAATATACTTTCCACCAAAATCTGGGACTCATACTTCCTTTGTCTTAAATCATGATTGATAATGTTGATGGAAAATGTGCCTTACACATTTCAAGATGCAAAATGTTTTCCACACATTAAGTTATACTTTTGTTCAACAAGAATTATCAAATCATGATTGTGAGCTATCCAGTTTTGTGCAACCATTTCACTTGGCTGGCAGGTTTAAAGAGTAATGATGTGTTCATTACAAAAAAGTACTGGGCTTGACATCATCTAAGCTCAGTTTAGTAGTCGAAGAATGCATCATGGAATTTCCACGAGCCTAAACAAATGGACACTTGTTCATCTCCTTTAATTCCCCTAATGTGAAGTTTATATGCAGGTACACATATTCCTTCATCAAATGTGCAAATTAAATAAACCTGCAATAGAAATGACCTCACACAAGCCAAATGGAGGAAAAATTCTCATTGAATTTTGGGCTATACTTGATATGGAAGCAGTTAATAAAGGTAATATGCTTTTAAATAGCAGCTATACTGGGCTCTATTTTTCCAAACACATTGTCATTTGCTTAGGAGGTTTCTAGAAAACAAAGAGCCAAGTTATCTATGTGTGAAGAAGATTAAAAATGTTGGCACAACCATGGAATTTCATAGTGCCATGTTTAGTAAAAGAATGGGAGGGTATGTTTGAGGAGCATCTCTCCCATGTGTACCTATTTTTAATTTTTTATGTATCTTGTCCTAAGGTGGAGGAGGCAGTGAGGTCAATTCTGGCTGTGGAAGTTGCTATCCTGTGAGCCAGGAGGATAATATACCTATCTTTGGTACTTTCAAGATTTCTCTCAAACACCCTGGATTTCTTTCAATCTCTAGTAGAGCTTGAACAAAAGAGTGGTAAATTTTGTTAAACCCCAATTAATTGATAGGAATGCACTGTCAAAAGTGGTACAAGAATATATTTTTTTCTCTAGGGATGGGTATGTAGGGGGTGTTTTTCCAAGGTAATATCTCAAAACTAAACATGGTTTTGATGAAATTTTTGAAGTGGTTAGAATAGCACTACAATACATAAATGATAGTGTGTTGTTGAAAGCCCTAAGAAAGAACTGCAAGCACTCATGTCTTGCCATTTCATATGATTTTAAAGAGAAATATTTTTCAATTTCCCTTCTACGTGAACACAAGCCCAATATGCATATTGTTCCCCCTATTAATCTGAAGGTAGAAGAAGTTTAGCCTGAGCCATTTTCCATTAAGGAGGAAGTGATGCCAAGCCAAAATTCACCCATCCCTACTATGCAAGAGCATCAAAGTTACAATGTAAGGTTTTTGCCAAGGGAAAAAAGTGTTGAGGAGCCAATAATTGGCTTTAAATTTTTTTCAAATGATTTGGGTCTTCACGATGTTCTGGAGGTGTAGGATGAAAACTCTGTGCAAGGTGGTGAATAAATGGAGGAATAAAGTATGTTTTAGTTTCATTTTTTGGGATTTTTTTTGGTGATTCGAGTATATGGGTGTTAAATTTATCGGCATTGTAATGTATGTAGTTGCTAAGTTTTGATGGGATAAGTGTTTGAAAAAACACTATTTTAAGATTCATGTAAAATCAGTATATGTACTTTATTACTAAGATAGATTAATAGGATTTTGATAGTTCCCAATAATTGGGATGCTTTTGTATCAGTTTTGTAACTTCACGAGCTACAACCAAAGGTTTTCTTCCTAGTTCTTTCTTATCGGTATGCTCGCCTGAAGTAGGTTTTGTAAGTCATATTTATATTTATATTAATATATTATAGTGGTCTACCACTTTTATCAAAAATAAAAATAAAAAATTTCATCAAGTATTGTAGAGCTCTTCTTCAATTTGTCTTCATGATTCTTTTCTTTTTCCATATTTGATCTCAAAGTCACAAATTCTTCAACTGCTTCAACTGCTCATTAACTTTCTCAACTACTCATTAACCTCCTTATGTTTTGTGCCTCTTGGAGGCATGTTACACCAATTGAGGATTATACAAGTCTCAATATCCTTAATATTCAATTTCTAGATTATGTATCAACACTGACATTGGGTTCATCACCCTATGTACTGTGAAGGTATAATTATAATATTTTTATTTATTATAACTATTATTTCTCTAGCTAGGAGTGTTCACATGTGATGTGGTTTCATACATGACCCCTACCGAGACTCAAATTTAAATAAGAAACCTCATGAATTTGTGTGAGTTTAAACTATTTTTTAGAAACCACCAAGGTCTTGTCTATTTATTGCATCGTCTAATTCAATTCCTTAAGTTTAAATCATATATATGGTGATATCTCCATGAAACTTACCAAATAATAAAGAATACTCATTTAGTCTTATGTTCCTAATTGCAACTCAAGATCTTCAATATTCATTGTCACACAACTCTATGAATCCTAGTTGAATGTGTTGATAGATATGCTTCTAGATATGAAACAAAAAAATGCAAAGGAATGTGTTGTTCAAAAGCTACTATATGCTATTATAAAACAAATAGAAAATATCTAGAATACTTAGCAAACAAAAAACCATTAAAGGAAAATATTATTAGTGAGACAACATCACTTATAGGCCAAGGGTGTTCCCACATTATAATTGACAACCCTCTAAGGGTATTCACAAATACACCATTCCTTAATAGTAGAGTAGAGAATGACCAATTTAAAGAAATAGGAATTAGGAGTGCACATTTTTCTAAATAAGTTTTATTGACAAATATCATATCCATGACTATAGAAAAGATGTAGATATATGGACTTGACCCTCCTTTGAACACAACCTATTCAAACTTTGGGGCAAAGTATTGAAAATGACATCATTTTCAATCCCAACATATCTTGATTTCAACATCCATCTTCATATCAAAAATTAAATACCTTATGTTTCATGTTAATTTTTCTAATTTCATAATATCTATACCCACAATTTTATTATATGAATAATCATCATATTTGCATTAATTGATGCATAAATGATAACTTTGAATATAAAATAAATTTTTTACATATTTATACACTCTTTTAAATATTTATGAAGAGATTGTTAATTATCTACAATTAGAAAGTCTGAAAAGGATCAGATTACAAAATATCGATTAGAGGGTCAGTCCATAATAGAGTTGTTTTCTTCCTTCATTTGTCAGATATAAATGCAATCAACCACGGTTATTCCTTTTACATTACACCAAGAAATCAATAATCTTCATGATTCCAAGTTATGGGTAGGTTTGAAAAAACCTGAAAAACGAGCATGTGGAATGGTAGTTAAGCATGGTAGTTAGTTGACTATTTTATTTAGGTTGGCAACCATTAATGGGAAAACAAATATATCCTTGGCAAAAGGCCATTGGCCACATGGATTCAATATTTAATCCTCCAAAGAATTGATCTTGTTCAATTTATTTTCCCCACCTATTTGCTCAGATTCACAAAATTAGCCAGCAGAATACAAAATTTTGCACAAGTATTTCTTAACAATGCACACGTCTTCTGACGATTATTTTGCAAGTTTCATGGATCGTTTTCCCTTTGTGATTAGGATTTTTTATTTTTCTATGTTTCAATGAACTCTCAATAACCAGTTCTGTGAAAAATTCAGAACCCAGGTCCTCAAACAGTACCTGCAG
The DNA here is from genome assembly GCA_007258455.2 of Sequoia sempervirens. Lineage (NCBI taxonomy): Eukaryota > Viridiplantae > Streptophyta > Pinopsida > Cupressales > Cupressaceae > Sequoia > Sequoia sempervirens. The sequence continues at coordinate 1,033,723,778 of VDFB02281492.1, forward strand.
AGCTCCATTGTAAAGCATCCCCATGGAAAGCAACAAGACAACTTCTTCTCTCATCTAATCTGTGAAGAGTGGAGGACAGCAATCTGGAATTCCACAGCAACAGAAAATTCTCTCTAACCTGCACCAACAATCAAATGTAAGTATCAGTATCATAAAATTCCCCATCAACATAAAACTTGAAGCCCATAACATATACAGTACACTAAAACAGAAACTCTGTAATAATAAATACCATCTTCTAATGAATGATCTTGGAGTCCTCCTAGTAGTTGACCACTCAATATCATCATCATCTTCAGCTTCATCTGGAGGTGTAGCAAAGTGCGGGAGGAGTGGCGAATACTCAGTGGTAGGAGTATATGATTTTGAAGGTTTTTTATCAGATGGAATGGATCTTGCAGGTGGTGGTATTGTTTCGTATACCTGTGGCTTACTTGGAGAAGAACTAGGGGGAGAAAATGGTGGAGAATTTGATGGAGATGAGGGGAAAAAATAATGCTGGTAGCCTGGGCCTACACTCACTGGTAATGGAGATGGAGGAGTTGGAGGCGAAGAAGTTGGGGTTGGATGCCGCTCCTCCTCTGTGTTCGGAGGAACTGTGTCCAATTCCCTCTCCATCCAAAGTCTTCTATCATCCATATAAGAGCTCTCAAATTTTGCATTCAACCTTTAGGTCGAGGACCCAACAAGGCCAGATTTTTGCATTCAACCTTTAGCTCAAGGACCCAACAAGGCCAGATTTTTTGCATTCAACCTTTAGGTCGAGGACCCAACAAGGAAGAGCACTCAACCTTAAGAGACCATTAGGTCGAGGACCCAACAAGGTTAGATTAGTGTGAGAGCACTCAGCTTTCGGAGACCATTAGGTCGAGAATCCAACAAGGCTAGATTAATGAGAGAGAATTTGAGAGACTCTTAGGTCGAGAACCCAAAAAGGATAGATTTGTGCAAGAGCACTTGACCTTCAGAGACCCTAATAATTTTAGGGCTTAACTACTAGAAAAACACTTCCTCCAAGAGATAGAAGGTTGAAGACTTCCTTCTATCAGGTAGAGAAACCCAGCCCAATTGATGATACTGGGTATAAGTACACACATATGTGTATTCATAACCTATAAATAAGGAAACCTTCATTCAAACCATTGAATATCATATAAATAATAATAAGACTCCAGCTCATATAATCTCTTAATAATTCAGACTACCATTGAAGCTTTTGATCCTCTATGAAATAATCTCTTCTGTAAAATCCTGTTATCTACTATGAGAACTTTTTGGGCATGTGAGAAAAAAAGCCCAAGTTCCAACAACACTGATTATCAAATGAGCTTGAACTGACCTGGATATTCTCTCTGTATAGACACTATCTGGATCAAGCTCAGAAAGTTGGAGTATATGTTTGAAGATCTCCTACATAACAGATCATGACAACCAGTAAAACTCTTGACACAGCAACTCTTGTCCGTCTTACATTCTTCACGTTTTCAAGGTCAGAACGCTGCATCTACCATTCAGAACAACCCGCTTGGCGAAAATCAAAGAGATTAACAGATGGAGACCTCGACCCACTTCGCGCTAATTCTTTTATTTATTTTCTTAAAGTTTGAAAAAGGTATCACCTACCAGTCTTACGTAGTTTGAACTGGTTGCATCGTAGCATGAACTATACGTATATCTTCACCATTTTGAATAGTAGTTCCGTTACGTGTGTGGATTCTTGGACAAAGAATTAAATTGGAATTTAATGTTTGAGAGAAAATGTGACGCAAATAAATAGATGGAATCGTGGATATGAATTGTTGGCGTGTAGAAAAACGTACAAGAGTGTCTTGTTTAAACTTCAATAAAATTAAAATATCCTACCAAATAAACGTCCTTTCAAAGCAAGCTTCGATGTAAGGGTAGAACTCTCTCACTCTATATATATAAACTTCTGTAGAATTTATGGTTATGGATAGGAATCGATTTATCATCTGAATAAGAAAAAAATCTAAAGATAATGTTTAAGAAGTTATATAAGTGTAAAAGATGTTGATATGAAGCACATTTCTATTCGTTATCTCACTCACTCTATGTTATTTTGTGTGGATGTCTTTAATGAATAGTTTTACTACTTAATTGTTTACTTTTAGCACACTTAATGACCCTAAACATGTATATAATACTTTGTTATATCACATCACTTAGTTCATAGCATCTACAATGTATTTTACATAGATTTTTGAATCCTACACTAGATCACATTTACATTTTTGTACCTTAGACTAAACCATGGCCATGATCTCGTCCTTCTAATTTCAATTTTAACAATTTCAACTATTCACCTTTTTAGAATGTGATTGTTATCCATTAGATAACATGTCAAATATTTTGAACCATGTGCTTAGATTTTGTATTCAAAGGCATCAACCAAATTCATTCTCATGATAATTGAAAAACATTAATTAATAATTATAATAACATTTTTTGTATATTAGTCATTGAACCTTATATTTTCAACTATCAACTACTCTTTCTACATCAACATCCTTATTCTTTATTTATATCGCTATTGAACTATTCTCAAGGCTTGATTCCTAAAAAGTTAGTCAAAAACTATTCCCACTCTTATAGTGAATCGCAACAATTTATCTTAACCACTTGGTTTTTATTTACATAGATAAATATTAGGTGAACATATTTTGCACATACCAAAAATTTATTTCTAAAGAGGATATGATAATGTGATAAGGACAAAATTATGCTACTTGGACCAGATTGATATAATGTAATTGGATCTAAGGATCTTAATCTCTTAGGTCTTATTCATCTTAAGAATCTAACATTAGATATAAATCCAACTTCTATTTCTATTTCTTAATCATAGTGTCTTAAAATTACTTATCCACTATATTGAATTTGGCAGAATACATGATTTTATCTCACTCTAGTCTAATTTTATGATATTGCTATTAGGATTCAAGTGTGTGGTTTTTGATTCAAACTCATTGTCCTAGTATGAGTTTGACTCAAAAACCACACAATTGCATTCTAATAGCAATATTATAATTTGATATGCTATGGAAAATACCTCCTACTTATCAATTTCTAATTTTAATTTTTTATATTCATACTCAACAAAAAATTGACCTTCCAAACCCTCTAGGGATTTTTCCTAGGGTTTCTTGACATCTTTTACATTTCTAAATTTTTATCTACCTATTTTGATTATCCTCTCTTTGTTTTGATCTAAAACTTGCATGTGTTTGATATCATTTGTTATGCCCTCTTTTGATTTCCACTTTTTGGTTCACATTTTGTTGAACCCCACACTTCTACACCTATTTTTTTAGTGTTAAATTTATTTTTTCATATTTATTATTTGATGATATTTAATTTTCCTTCTTTTCCAAATGTAAATTTTATTTTAACATTTAAACATATATTTGCACTTCTTTATGTTTATCCCATTATCAGTTTACTTTTTTCAATCCTTGTTTGTGTGTCTCATGGCTTAGATCATAGTCACATGGTATGCCTTATCCTTCATTATAAAACAATAACAACCCTTACAATTATGAGTGGTGGCGATGATACTTATTTTAGGGTATATGATAGTAATTTAATTCTATATGTATTTTTTAATCATACAAATACATCTAAGGATGATGATACTCCACCTTATTCATCTATCATGATGTTATAGTGTGATATAGTGATGATGCTATATATCATGTAGTTGATGATATTCCTTTATATTCATTGATTCATGGTCTATTAATGAGGTATTAAGTGAGTATTTTACTAACTCTTACTTAAGAAATGACTATATTCAATCATCACTCACACAATATTGTTGACACATCCTTATTTCAAGATTATTTGGCTCATGATATTTCTAATAAAAAAAAGTGTTTAAAATGCCAATAATAGTGAAATTTAGTAAAAATGAAGATGCTATGTTAGATGTTAGATTACTTTTTATATTTATGATATGAGCATATATATGATGATGATGATACATTAATTAATGCATTTAGAGGTTATCTTCTTGATAAATGATAGATATGAAATGGTTTGATTCATGTCATGATTACTATATATTTGTACTATTGTAAATTGTCACCCTTAACAATTTCACACTAGGTTTTTCTCCCTCTAATTTATTGAGCCTAATTAGGTCCCTAATTTTCTAAAATTATGCATTATATAGATCATTTATACCATTTTTTGAGAAATTGCAAACATTGAACAAATGACTCCAATTAATATTTTTCCCTCGACACTTAATATCCTAGGGAATAGGCTTAGGACCCATTCGCCCAAGGGTGAATGGGTCCTCCTATTCTACCAAGGATCAATTTTGGACATGTCAGAGTGGCCATCTAAATATTCAAATTTCAAATATCAGATATTGGGATTTAATTTTTAGAAAATTAGAGAAATGCCTATAAATACCTAATTATTGCATCATTTGAGATCTAAGTGAAAAATAACAAGCAATCATGTGAGAAATTTTTTTATCAAAATCATTCAAGAGAAAATCAAGAGCAACATTTCAAAGCTTTATTACTATAATTCAAGATCTTAACATCATTTCAAATTCTATGAGTCTATGTGTGTTTATATTATCATTGTTTTATGAAGGCTAATACTTTTGTAGGTCTCCAAAGCATTCAATAAAATTAAGCAAACAAGATCCAAGACCTTGAGGTGATGTGTATGACTTCACTCTTTCAAGGAATCCATTGAAGGGTGGTGAGTTGTAGCACTCTGTTATTTCACAATTCCTTCCTATTCATTAATCATTTTATCATTAACATTGCCATTATGGAAGTAGAAACACTTACATGGTGTTTGACTGAGGCAAGCCCCTAAATAGCTCAAAAATTTCCCTCTCTTTGAATGTGTAGGTTTTAGGTTTGAAGAGGATTGAGGGAAGCTTGAAGATAAATTATCCATTGTTGCATTTGAAGCCTTTCATCTTGTCAAAAAATAGAAACTCACCTATAGAACTATCTAATTAGTATTCTAATAATTCTATAACTAGAAATCAGAAGCTTAGATCTACCATTAGAGGAACCCAAAAATAAAGTAGAAGCATCATAAAAAGACCCATTTTCCCCAGGATGACCCAGTTCTACTACAAAACTTAGATCAAACATTTGGTGATCAATACATAGTCCTCTACACTTTCCATATCTACTTGCAAGTTGTTGCAATCTATGCATTGTCAAACTCTTGCATTTTCATAGTAGGTCATATAGTTAATTAGGTTAATCATAGAAAATCAATTCCAAATCATTCCAATCCTTAGTAAGGATGGAGGTTCAAGTATGATTGTATCACCTTCATGTTTGAAACTTAGTCTACTCACCTTGTTAATCTCTATCTTAATGGAACATAAGAAAAAAATACCCCTAACCATGTTCCAATCCTAGATTTGCATAGTAGGCCTAGGATCCATATTTTTCTTTGTTTCATTTTGGTGAGCCTAACCTATTAGTATTACATACCTTTTAAAAATTGCATCCTAAATCTAAGATTTGCGTTGCATTGTTTTGCATCTTTCATTTAGGGTTTCACTTTTGCATGATAAAAAGATAAATATTCAAAAATTTACATATCATTTTACGTCATAGATTGCATTAGGATTCATTTCAGTTATTTAGATCAGATCTACATTGAAAATTGCATTCATAATTTTCATTTGCATTGTTACACATTTGCATTTGCATCATATTGTCTTAATTTGAGAAAATTTTAGAAATACTAAATTATAGACCTATTTGCACATAAAAATAGAACCTTTAGACAATATAATAAATAGTCAAATTTTGAATTTTCAGAACCCCTATCAAGGACTCGTACGGCCTTGGGTGTCCCTATCCTTGTACACTTGCATTAAAAATATTTTCACACTTTTGTGTCTCTTTGTCTTCAGTCTGTCTATGCTTGCTGAACTATGTTTTGAGATTCTTAATTGCATTCATGTAGGCATCTTTAATTTATCCCAAAAATGGATAAAAAGTAAAAAAAATCCATTTTTTATAAATTAGAATTGCATCAAAATCATCATTCTCAAATTTAGGCATCTTAAAATAAGTCAATTTGTGCAATTTTAGATAAAAAAACTTGCATTCAAAATTCATTTATTGTTCACATACTATTTCAAACTTGCAATGGCATCTCTAGTTAGACTAGCATTGCAATTTTCATTTATTGTTCATAGTTCTTCAATAGTGCCTTACAATGTCAAGCTTTGAAATTATAGATACCATGTCCAAGACTTAGATACCCCTAGGTGCCTCTGTCCTATTACTATTTCCTGAACTAATTTTACACAAACCTATATTGTGATATCATTTTTCCATTTTTTCTATCTAAATATTATTTCTAGATATTTTACTAGGTTTGTTAGTCTAGTGTTCATAGTGGGTGCACTTAAGTGTTTTAAAACTCACATGAGCATCAAGTCTTGGTGTCCTATTGTCAATACTTCAGTGAGACATAGTTCTAGACTTATGGAATCCCACACTATTGTTACATATGTTATGGATCCAGAGTCTAATTCTAATCTTTCATGCAAAGTGTTGTCAATACTCAACCAATTTTGGACTTTATCCCCGATGTTACTATACCAATGATAACTTTAAAAATACCCATTTTCATAGATGTTGAGACTATGGTTTCCCATGTTCCCAAATACAATCTAAAAAAATTGGGCAAGGATTTAATAGTCCTTCAAGACTATATTCAAGTACTAAATCTCTAGCTACTCTTGTGGTCCCTATGATAGATAACATGAGGAAATTGATTAGTGATGCTCATGTATTAGAGTTTTTTTGTGGCCTAGCCCATGTAGTTGATGTTAATGTACCTACAATGGCTAGTTGCACTCAAGCTTTGGGATATACTCAAATTCAAGGAGGAAATCAAGTCTCCCTCTTGACAACTATAACCTCTATTCCTACATACATTAACCCAATTGTCAATTGAACAATACAACAATGCATTAGTATAACTCCAACAATAGGTCTTTCCATTGGAAATCCTTATGGTTTTGGATCCTCACATGTGACACCTCAAGTTTCATCCCCTCACATAAATTTGCAACATAATAGCCCACCAAGCACATACACATTTCTACCATATTCACCACATTCCCAAAAATGTATGTCAATCAATGATTATGTGATCAACCAACTTTTGCAAACTGTAACTTCACTTGAACAACAAATTTCAACCTTGAGCCAAAACCAAAATGGACAACCATCATAATATACAAAAGGAACCCATTTTCACTTGAAATCTTGAAAAACACCAATGCCACAAAATATGGAGATACCTTGGTTTGGCAAGTATAATGGTAAAGGATACCCTAGCAATCATATATCGGCATATACAACCTTGTTTAGTGACTTCATCTTTGAGGATAAACTCCTAGCTAAACTCTTTCCTAGGTCATTGAAATACATGGCTTTGGAATGATTTTGTTCATTGTTGAATAATTTAATCCACTCATTTAATTAAATTTTCAATGCATTCCTTAATGATTTCCAACTAAACATTGGTCCTAAGATTAACCTAACTGATTTTATGTGATGTAAACAAAAGAAAAATGAAAAGGTCACAAATTTCATAGACCACTATTAGTTTCTTTATTCAAAGACTAATCTTACTCTTCCTAATGTGGATGTCCAAAGAGTGTTCATTAAAAATTTACAACCTAACATAAGGGACAAAATCTTATTAATTAAATTTCCATCCTTCATACATTTGTGTACAACCCTTCATGATTATTAGAATTCAGTTAGTCAATATGAAGAGATATCTTCATCAACTCCTACTGAGAAGTCCAAATCTGTACGGGTAAAAGTACAAAGTTTTGTCACACTTTTATAAAGGAAGCGGTCAACACTAATCTAACTTTTAAACTTGAATCACTAGAAAGTGGCATATATGTTTTGAATTTTTAAATGATGTAAAATAATAAAATGAGTACTTTTTAGTATATTTTATGTTTGTATTTTTTTGACAAAAGGGTATGTGCAGGATCATGATGGGCCAAAAAGTGGCAATATGATGGGTATGTGGCTGATGACTATTTTTTACCCAAACTCGATGAAACAAAAAGGGTTTTTAAAGGAGATTCTCATTTTTCCACCAATATAAATTATTGTTTACTTTGAATTTAATAAGTAATTATTATTCATTTTCTATTCAAATTAAGACTAAAGTCCTGATTGATAGGCTGATTGAAAAATATCTATAGCTTTCAAATGGTATCCCATTTTTTGAATCCAAAACATCTGTCACATTCTATGCTTCACATACTATAGGATTAAAAAGAAAAATTGAATTTCATGAAGTTTTGACCAAGTTAAGGTAATTACGAGTTTTTATATTTTAAAAAATTGTAATAAAAATTCATAATTAATTATTTACTTGGAAAAAATTACAAAAAATGCATCACATCTGGGCATGAGTCCTCTACTTATATCTAAAATCTTATAAAAAATATTATCATTTTATTGTGGTTAGGGTGGTCAGATAGACACCTACTTATTTTTCCCTAAAATGTAAGTACCGTTGCATTGAAATTTCAAATGTTCCCCAAATAGATTTTTTTTTAAAACAAACCTAGTAGTTTAGAAACTAAATTCAATTTGCTACAGATTCTATTCTTACATATTTTTAAATAATATATATAACTTATTCAAATTTTTACATCAAGTTGCCTAACTCTGATTTTTCTGAATGTTTTTCCACTTAAGGGCCTGCTTTTTCCATGATGATCCTGTAAATACCCAAAATTAAAAAATTATTTGAATTTATAGTTTTTTTATAAATTAACATAATAATTTAGTTGTTGATAAAATACTAAAAAATAACGTTACATGAGACATCAAGCTTTATATAGTAAATTTTCATTTTTTTTCCTTCAAGTTTTTTGTGTATAATTATAACTTGAAACTTTAGGGCATGGATATTTTTTTTGCAATTTTAACAAATATATGTTTTTAAATAAATATTTAAATGTGTATGTGTTGAAATATGGTTATTTCCACTCAACATCAACTTTTATATTAAATGTTTATCTCAAATAGAAAACAAATTATACTATCTTAATCTAGATTCTTTTCTCTAGGGTGTCATATCTTTTTTAAAAATTTAATAACTATTAGTATTTTTCTTGACATGGTAATCAACCTAATATTTTTTATGTTGATAACCTACTTTTAGTAAAAAATAAAAGTAAAATATAAATAATAATTGAACTATTAAAATAAATATATATTTAGAAACTATGCTTATGGGTCGACAAAAGAGTATTTTACATTTAAAAAAAATGTTATTTATATGAGTAAGACTTGCTGAAACATTAAAATTTTCAAATAATTCCATTTTTTTAGTAAATTGGACTCAAAGTGGTGCTACATATGCATTTAGAAAACAATTTTAGTTGGAGAAGTTATGGGCATTTTTAACTTATCTAGAATGAATCTTACTAGATCATATGTTTGACCAAAATTGATTTTTAGTTATAAATACTAAAATTCACTTGTGCTAATAAGTTGGTCGAACGTGTGACACAACTTTGTACTTTTACCTATATCTCAAAACAACTATCAACCATTCAAGAAACAAAACAAGAACTTTATCAAGTTTCATACACTTCAAACAACCAATCACATTGAACCTTAAGTTTTTTCCAAAGTTCAACCCTATACCAATTTAGACCAAAGGATAGATAATTGATGTAGAACTTTACTTAACAGGGTCCATTCAATCATGTTGCAACTTTTGAGTAAGAAATTAATTTGATTTCCTCCTGTTAGACCTATGGACACAACCAAACCTTTATCTCCAAGCTATAATCCAAATGTCTTTTCTCAATATCATCGTACAAGTGGACATGATATAGAATAATGCATGCATCTTAAACATCAAGTTTAGGACATCATCAATTCTAATCACATCTAGTTGGGTGGTGTTAATGATTAAGGGAATAAGTTTGTTGCCCCAACTAACCAAAACACACATATTTTTACCAATCCAATTCCAAACCGTTCATCCAACTATGTGCAATCTTGTGGTGTTAAGAATGATAAGATGAATATTTTAATAAGATTAATGATATGAGTGATTACATGAATAATGATGAAAATAAAAATGAGAAGGAAGTAGATAGCATGGTTTCTTTAACTGATTTCCAACCTTATAAGGGCTAAACCACTGTGTTACTTGACATTGCTTTCACCCATAATGATGCACCTAGACATGCACCTGATGGTCCTCTCTACATTTCCAACTGTATAATTGAAAAATATATACAAGGAATAATCATTGATCCTATGTGTGTAGAGAATGTGATCATTGAGGAATTATTTTTTTATGGATGAGCTTTATCAAGATTCTTATGAACAATTGAAAGCATGGTTAAAAACTCATGATGGTTTTGCTTACCCTACAATAGGTTCAATCACTCTTCCTCTTAAAGTTTAATTGAAACAATTAGATGTATCATTCTCCATCATCCCAATGTCATGTGAAGATAGGCTACCCATGACTATGCTCCATGAAGGATGTCCAGTTAGTTATTCACAAGTGCATAAATTTCCCCTTTGAAAATGAGATATTTGCAGTGCATCATAGTGGGTTTAATCCTTTGTCTTACCATGGGAAATTTTCATTAGATTTATGTTGGCCTCAACCCATAGAACCTATTAAACATCATAACAAATTCTTTTTCCAATCATACGAAAATTTTAAGGCAAAGCACATAACAGATTTATCTCTTACCAATATTCCTAAAAATGAAAAGACCATGGTTATTCCTCCTCCTCCACCAGTTATGGATGAACCTTTTCCTAAAATAAAGACTCTCCCAAGTAACCAAGGTAAGTATGCCACTATTGCAAGAATAGAGAAAGGAATGAAGGTGTTGTCATTGATGTCAACTAGTCAATTGGTTATTTACTAGTTGTTGTTGGTTGCATATGTTGAGGATATTGAGAAAATTGTATTAAAGGAAGATTACAATTATTCAGTTGTTGCTTCAGTATTTGTCCCTATGTTCGTGCAGTTCAGATATGATGGGCATGATTGTTGAAGGTTGTTGGGTGCTGCCACAATAATGGGTTACACTTTTTGGGACATCCTGATTGAAATTTGGGAGAGAGGTTGTTGGTCTGGATTTCTCTTTGATGAAGTATTTTGACTTGTAGTTCTAGAGTGAGGATGTTTTGGTTTTATTGAATATATTTTTGGTTTTCAGAAGTTTCGAGCTTAATTGTTCTATTTGTTTTACATTGGTTTGGTCAACTATGTGTTAAGCACTATATTTGAAGTTAATGAAGTGTGTTAGATCTACTTTTGGGTCTCAATGAAGCATGTGAGGTCACCCTCATTCTAATTCCACCCTAGGATGTTTGGTGTTGATCTAATTTGAATTTGAAGTTGGATGATTGACTTTGTATCTTTTTCAAGGTTGGAGAGAGTATAAATATATAGGATGAGCTAGTAATGAAAATAATACAAGAGAAAAGAAGGAAGATAAGCAAAAGAGTATATGGGTATGTGCAGGATCATCATGGAAAAAATAGGCCCTTAAGTGGCAAAAAAATTAAAAAAATCAGAGTTAGGCAACTTGATGTAAAAATTTGAATAAGTTATCTATATTATTTCAAAAATATGTAAGAATAGAATTTGTAGTAAATTGAATGTAGTTTCTAAACTACTAGGTTTGTTTAAAAAAAAAACTATTTGGTGAAAATTTGAAATTTCAATGCGAGTACTTAAATTTCATGGAAAATAAGAAGTAGGTGTCTGTCCACCTTAACCACAATAAAATGATAATATTTTTTTTATAAGATTTTAGATATGAGTAGAGGACTCATGTCTCGATGTGATGCATATTTTTGTAATTTTTTTCCAAGTAAATAATTAATAATGAATTTTTTATTACAACTTTTAAAAAATATAAAAACTCGTATGTTTGACCACCTTAACTTGGTCAAAACTTCATGAAACTAAATTTTTATTTCTTTAAGCCTATAGCATGTGAATCATAGAATGTGATGCTTGTTTTGGATTCAAAAAATATGATACCGTTTGAAAGCTATAGATGTTTTTCAATTAGTCTATCAATCAGGACTTTAGTCGTAATTTGAATAGAAAATGAATAATAATTACTTATTAAATTCAAAGTAAAGCATAATTTATATTGGTGGAAAGATGAGAATCTTTTTTAAAAACCCTTTTCATTTCATCAATTTTGGGTAAAAATAAAGTCGTTAGCCACATACCCATCATATTGCCACTTTTTGACCCACCACGATCCTGCACATACCCAGACGAGACTTTGATCTATTCAAAAAGTGTGTGTGAGTTGTGTGTGGGAGATTAGTGTGAAGCTTAGCTTAATGTTGAGTTTCTAGAGGCAATGAGCATAAGGCGAACTCTCTCATTCATGCAAGTTGATCAAGTAACTATGGTGGAATCATTTGTTGCATTGAGATTGTAGTCTCTTTGTAGCAAGTCTTCTTTGTCTTATTTGTATCTCTATGGTAGTGAGCCCTTCAAGTTGTAGCCCTGCAGACAGTGAGTCCTTATCTCAAGTAGTGAGCCTTATCTTAGGCAATGAGCCTTGTTTCAGGTAATGAGCCTTTTTGTAGTCAATATTGATATTCTCTATAGTGTGAGCTTATCCTCACTATGGTTTTTCAATCATTGGGTTTTCCATGTAAATCTAGTGTTTATGTGTTGGATTTAAGTTTCTACATTGGCATTTGAAGATTAATCATTTAAGAAATTTTAAGTATTAGTTCTGGTGATTGAATTAAAGGTTAAAGTATATGGCAACTGATTCACCCCCCCTCTCACTTGTCCTATTCAACAATTGGTATTAGAACTTGGTTCCTTAGTGAAGAGCTTAACCACTTGAGGAAGGTCTAGGATGGCTGGCAAAATGATCTTTGATTATCCGAGGTTTGGTGGAACTAATTATGGCATCTAGAAAGTATTGATGGAAGAATATCTAGAGTATTGCGGATATGATGTGGAAAAATCTTACAAGAATCCTTACAATCCTCTTATTAATGGTCTGACCACCCCTAAAGAGATCAGAACACATGAATCGAATAATAAGGTGAAGTTCATCTTGAAGAATATTTTGGTACATTTTGAGTTGATTAAGGTTCAGAATTTAAAGATAGCTAAGGAAGTTTGGGATGCTTTAGAAAGAGTGTGTGATGGTGATGAAAGAGTTAAAGAGGTGAAATTGTAGAATTTGGAAACATAGTTTGATCTTATACATATGTTCGAAGATGAAAATGTTAAAGCTTATGTTCAAAGATTGGATGAGGTAGTTGTTGGAATGCAATCACTTAGCACTACTATAGATGAAACCAAGATTGTAAAGAAGATTCCCAAAACTCTTCATGATCTGCTTATAGGGAGAAGGCGAGTGCTATTAAGTAGACTATAGATGATAAGACTTGTACTAACACTAGTACATAAACAACAATAAATGACTAAAAAAATACTAAATATTAGTCATGTGACCTTTAGTTTGGTCATGTGATGATTAGTAGTTTATTACCAATCATTTATAACCTAACCAAATCTATTATTAAACCATTTTAAGTCATTTATTAATTGTTTTGATTGATCAATTTGGTATTATATTTAGTTGTTAATTTAGTCATTGATTGTTGTTAACTTGTCATTTATTTAGTCATGGTAGTCATTTATTTAATAATGGTAGTTGTTTATTTATTCATGGTAGTCATTTATTTAGTCATGGTAGTCATTTAATTAATCATTGTAGTCATTTATTTAGTCAGGATAGTCATTTATTTTAGTCATGGTAGTCATTTATTTCGTCATGGAAGTGATTTAATTAATCATTGTAGTCATTTATTTAGTCATGGTAGTGTTGATGTGTTTTTTATGCACTTCTCAACACAGGCAGTGCATAGTTGCACTACCTCTCTTGAAAGACAATCTTCCACAATCAAATTGCAGAACACTATCCCAAGGTCTCTAATGTCAGGTCTTGACAGTGCTTGGAATATCTCAATTGTTTGATATGATTTTCTAGAATCACAAGGCAGTTTTACATATGGGTTACAAAGCATGGGAAGTTGGGTCTTGAAATGGAGTTCCTAAGATGGAGAAGTTGTGCATTTGCTGTAGGTTCAAACAACAATCTTGAACTCCATTTTTGTCATTGGATTTAGCTTTACAATGTGCAATGAACCTTATAGCATAGGTCACTCATTAAATAAAATAAAAAAAGGGCAAGGAAGAGAGGAGGTTTCTAGATCTACAACTAATTGTGAATAGTGATAATGGAGTTCCTGCAATGGACAACTTCTTGGAAACAATATTTCCCTTCTGCCACGTATTCACCCATTTGTTCAATTTCTAAACTAAAGGTTTGACATATTGCAGAGCTAGGAGGTTGGGCTTTCGTTTGGCTAGACTGATCTTGGGATTGGCCTTGAGGCTGACTTTGCACCTGATTTTGAGGTCTATTTTTGTTGAGATATTAGATGGGTACATGGGGAAGTCTCGGGTTGTTGCTGGCATTAGGGTCAGGTGGGGTGGCGAAATTGTTTGGTAGAGTAGAGGTTGTAAAAGGTCCACCCACCTATCTATTCTTAAGGAAGTAGGGAGTTGATCTCTGGTGGAACATGTGGACCTCATCTATGAATGGCTCTTCTTCATCTATTAGACCATTATCTACTGAATCAAAAAGCTGAGCCAAAGTTTGTTCGTTACTTACCTCTTGCACTTCTTCACTCCCAATGGGAGAGGGTTCAACTTCAAGCATGTTGAGGTCACCCCGTGGAAATGACGCTCGGTTAACCATGAGACATGAGGAATAATAAGGCTCAGACGGGACGATGTCCCTGTAGCTGGCATTGTCAACTACATTTTGTACTTCCACTTGGAATATTTCAGTAGTTGTTTAGAATTCGAGGCAATCCAACTTAGAATGTTTGCTAGTTTTCTAAATATGGCACCATCTAGACAAAGTTGCCTCAGTAAGGTACACTCCACTAGTTGTATTTTCGTTGCTTGCTAGTTGGTCAAAAGGTGTAGGAACACCTCCATTGTTGGGCCTAGTATTCCACATGCGATTCTGCCTATGAGAAGGTCTCCTTTCTGAACTTTGATTAGCATTTGGTCCCCTATCATAATTCTGCCCAGAGGAAGTGCTTGCTTCATAGTTGTCCCTACTGTCCCTATTGTCTCGGTTATCCCAATTAAGATTGGCCTAAAAATTACGCTGGGAGGCTTGTAACTAATTATTCTAATTTTTTAGGTGTATCATCTCTGTGGACATTTTCCTTATCATCTCTGTCAGTTCCTCTAACTTATCTCTCTCATTCATGTTACTTGGCTCCGCCGCCAGACTTTGGGGAAAGGCGGGCGGAGCTGCTGACTGATTTTGGTACGTTGGAGGAAATTCTGGCCCTAATAGGTACAATGGTGCCTGGGGCTACTAAGGATGCACCTGCTGTTATGGAGCAGTTTGAGAATAGTTATGTTGTAGTTGAGGTTGCAAATGGGAAGGCATGGGAGGTATGTAATTCAGTGGCTATCCCGGATGTGGCATGATGGGCAACTGAGGCACCTGGTTCATGAGAGGGGTCTGATGAGCAAATGCCTGATTAAGCCCCTAAATCTACATCAGGTGAGCCACTGGCCCCAAAGAAGGTAGTAGGCCGGAGATATTCTGCCCCAAATCTGCACTGGCCACAATAGCCTCTTTATAGGTCATCACCAATGAGGCAGGTGGCAGTTGCATCCTTTTCACCAAAGTCGACGTGAGTTTGTCCAATGTCGCATAGTAGATTGGGAGAGCTATGACATCATTATGAAGGTATGGGTCCTGAAGTTTTGTGTAGACTCGATGAAAATGATCATTAAAGGAGCCAATAGGCTCATTTATTTCTCTCCGGACAGACATAAATTGCTGGTAAAGTTCTGAAGGACTGATGGGAATCTTGTATTTCTATAGGAAGACATTCTTCATTAGGTTCCATGAGGTAATGGATCCCCTTGGCAGATTGATGTACCAATAGAAGGCTTCTTCTCCTAACGAATGCGGGAAAAGGTGGCATGCAACATCCTCATGGTCGACTTGCATTTCGGTAATTGTTGTCTCAAATATTTTGATATGTTCTTCAGCTGTTCTTTGTGGGTCACAAGGATAGAACTTCGAACAAAAGCCTTCTAGATTCTTGGGCATATCATTGTAAGCAACAAAATGTATTGGCAAAGGGTTATGCACCAACCAAGCCATGGCAAGAGGCGGAGGTAGTATTTGCTGTTGAAAAACAACGAGTTGGGGTTGTACCCACAATAAAACAACAATCTAGGACTGCGCTTGAGCTATGGCTGTTTAGACTGTGCCTAGAGGAAGTGTTGAGAGAAGCAATCGCACGACTACAGGAGATAGGAGGTGCAAATGCAATTCTGGATGGTCAGATGGAGGATGAAGGCCAGTTGGATGAAGATGAGGGTGGAATGGAAATGGGTGGAATGAAGAGGGAGGAAGAAACAACAATAATTCCTTAAATTCATTTTGTCCTTTTAGGAGGCTGCAACTCTTCAAATTCTCCCTTATTTGGAGTTGACCGTAGAACTCTTTGAAATCTCTCTAGGGAGAATGATCCGATTTGATTCAGCTTCACTTTTAACCTTTAGCTTCATATTCCCAACATGTCAACCTCCTTCTAGTGTCAGTTCTGTTGTATTTTTTATGCACTTCTCAACACAGGCAATGCGTACGTGAACTACCTCTCTTGAAAGACAATCTTCCACAATTAAATTATAGAACACTATCCCAAGGTCTCTAATGTTAGGTCTTGATAGTGCTTGGAATATCTCAATTGTTTGATGTGATTTGCTAGAATCACAAGGTGGTCTTATGGATGGGTTACAAAGCATAGGAAGTTGGGTCTTGAAATGGAGTTCCTAAGATGGAGAAGTTGTGCATTTGTTGTAGGTTCAAACAGTAATCTTGAACTCCATTTTTGTCATTGGATTTAGCTTTACAATGTGAAATGAACCTTATAGCATAGGTCACTCATTAAATAAAATAAAAAAGGGCAGGGAAGAGAGGAGGTTTCTGGATCTACAACTAATTGTGAAATGTGATAATGGAGTTCCTACAATTGACAACTTCTTGGAAACAATATTCCACTTAGCCATAAATCTCACAGTCTCATGGAATTTGTGTTATCTTCTAAGGTTTGTGAATGTTTCATCCTTCACTCACCATATGCATGCATGAACAAAGATGAAAGTTTGGAGCAACTTTGAATTCAAGTCCAGACTAACTTTACACAGTTATCTACCATCAACAAACAACAAAAAGTATGGACTAAGAAGGAATCTACACTGTAGGGATTCTACAACCACAAAATAGCATTCCTAAAATCTATTAAAGCAAGAATACAACTAACTAAAACAACACAACAAATCTAAGTCAAGTATCTAACAATGGAGGTTGAACCAAGTAACATGTAAGAAACTCTAAAAATGCACCAAGTCAATGTATTTTCATTATAAATTTCTGCAGTATGTCTTTACAACAACTCAACTCTCTTTGCAAATGAGAGGAACCCTATTTATAGTGTCCAAAAGATCTAATGAATGGCCAAGATTAATTCTCATTGTGTGGCCAAGATTAAGTAAAAAATAGGGTTTCACCAACCCTCAATATATTACAATTTAAAGAACAACATTTGTCCCTTTCCTTATTTTGTCCTCTAGTGATGGTATTGTAGCAATTTTGTCCTTTAGCTGATTGTTGTTTTACTATAGTTACTCTTTAGGGGGTTTTCTATCATCTGTGGGGTTGTCTTCCTGCTTCATAGAGGCTGTGTATTCCATGAACTTCAGAATGACTGGCCGTAGTTTGTCCATCTCGATAATCTCGCATCTCAATGTTTGGTAGCTCCACTCCTTAGCATTATCTTCTAGCCTCTTCTAGTCCTCATCATACTTTGTACCTTGATCCCTGAACATCTCTGACTGATTGAAAGCATGGGAAACAAAACTCATGAACTCCATTGTCATTTTGCTAGACATCCCATCATCCATCTTCTTTTTGAAGTAAGGCTTCACCTTTTTTGGATCCATTTGTACTGCGGGCATGTCATATTCCATCATTAGCTTGAGGTACCAGGCACATTATGCTCTGATCTCTTTGATCCATTCGATATCTGGATCCACTTTGTTCATTATTTGTTCCAATCTTTCCTTCCAGTTGTCAAAGTCCCACCACGATACATCCATCAGCCAATGATCATCCTTGATAAACGCAAGCTCCTCTTCCCATGTGGCTTTTGGCAACTAAAGGATAGCCTCGATCTTTGGGAAGGTGGAGTTGTATGTTGCAGGGAAGTCGATGCATAGCCTCCTTTTACCTTCCAAAGATTGCTGCAAGTCCAAGAACTTGTTGGCTGTCTGAACAGTGCGGCTAATTCCCATGTTCCTGATGTATAAGACTTGTCAGAAGTAGCTTTTTGTAGTCCTTTCCAAGTTCTTTCTCCTTTCCATCTTATCAATCTATTCTTTGGACATCAGTTGGGGTGCGATTGTGGACATGGTGGGCAAGTCATCCACTGAAGACCATTGTTGAATGTAATCCGTCAAAGAAGCCACCTGCACTTTAAGCTCATCTTTTGAAATCTTGTCCTGCTTTATCAAGTGTACCACCACGGCCACTGACTCCTCAAGATGCCCTATCTTCTATTCTTTGGTGGCGGTCCCCAAGTCAATGGTGGAGATGCTATAACTCACACCAGCCTGGCCCACCATAGGGGCTGCTATTTGCACAGCTCGAGACCCAGAGACATCCATCGACACCCTAGATCAGATCTTAGGCTTCTTCTCCTTCTTTGTTGTGATCTGAGCTTGGGATAAGATAGCCTCTAGTCTCACCCTCGAGTCTTTTAGTATGGGAGTTTTCCTTTCGAGTTGTTTCTCTAACCACTAAGGCATGGCAGACTTTCCCTTAGGTGACTCACGGTCATCCTCGCCCCTCTTGGTCAAGGATTTTGTTCTCTTAACTGCCAAAACTCTCAATTCCTCCTTGGTAGCATCTCCTTCTTCCTCATCAGAGTCCTCGATGAACACAAGGTGCTTTATGGGAGGCTTGGTAGATAATTGTTGTAAGGGACTTTCTTTCTCTTCCATTTCCCCTCCCTCTCTCTCAGTTTGTGCAACCACGTGCACATGTTCCTTGAGCTGTTTGATTTCGAGGCTCCTATTTGCTTGAGCTTTACTCTAAGGTATAACTTCTTTTGGATTATCTTTTTGCTATTGTCCTTTCCTAAGAGGTGACCTTTCTACCTCCATCTTAATGCCCTTCAGCTGCGGGGCCAACTCTTCCTCAAGATCATCATCAAAGGCATGGACTATGACCTTACCACTGGCATCAACCTCCTCATCCCCACTATCATAGGAACTAGTTCCTTCTTCTTCGTAGGTAACCCTGTCAATAGTGCAATGTTCATACTCTGAGTGCTTGTGATATTCATCTGCTTCCTCTTCAAAGGGATTTAAGGCCTCTTGTTCTCGCCTCTCCCACTCCTTAGAGATTAACATGGTGGCTTCCATAGTCCATGGCCCTATCGGAGGTTGTGAAGGTTTGGCAGTAGCGAGGACTTGAGCTAAGGCTGCTTGAAGAGTGGGATCCATGAGTATCTGGGAGAGCTCGAAAGGGATATTCTGCATATGCTTCGAGAAGGCCTCAGGCAAGGTGGGAGTGGGCATTGGTGCAGCTACTATAGGTAACGGGAGTGACGTGGTGGGTGACACGGCAGTGGAGGAAGGAGGAGTAGTTATGGTAGAGGAGGAGTCAATTGTGATCACCAGCTCGGTCGGAGGTGAAGGGGCAAGATGGATAGAGATGTCCACCGTCGGCAGGGCTGTAGCGATCATAGCTAGAGAAGCAGGTGGTGCGACAGTCAAGGTAGGGAGAGCCAAGAGGGGTTCTACTTGATCTGTACTCTTTACTTCTTCCTCTTGGATTAAGAGCTGCTCCGTGGTATCCTCTATCTGTTTTATCCTCTTAGAGGGTGAGCCTCCCAGATCCTTCCTTGTACAAACCTTGGGGTTAGGAGACTACTCTGTTTCTATCTCCTTCCTCTTCTTAGACATGGTAACCAGAGGAGACTTAGATGTGCCACCCATTGAAGTGGTGGCAACAACATCATCCATGGCACTTGGTTCACTCTTGAGCCCTTCGACCGTCAGGACCACCCCTTGTTGTTTTAGTCAGGCCACCCGTTCATCAACCCACTCCTTGGTATGGGCCAAGATTGGCTTGGTTATAGTGTCAAGGTCATCGACCTCTTGCTCATCCCAGTCTATTGTTGGTATTGGCAGATTGGCGACTACAGGGTACCTAGGGTGCATTATGGTGCTCTCGTCTTCCTCGATTTGGTCCAGTATGGGGAAAGGCTACACCTTCCTAAAAAAATGCGCAGTCATCCACATATAGTGCCCTGCACGTACCTCTTTATCATCCTGGCAATCTCCCCAAAAGTCTTCAATGTGGTAGAGATGAGCGAATCCTGGCCCTAGCCCCTTCCTTACATGACCATATGGGTCTATCCATGGGAGAGCAGTGTGTAGGTTAAAATGGTAATCTTTTAGTTCTTTCTCAAAGTTACCAGCACACTAGGATGTTTGTAGTTTATAGATGCCTTGGCCAAGAGTCATAGGATAAGAGATCCCTGCTATGTGTTTGCCACTGAAGATCACCTGTATGTGTTGGAGCTACTGAGAAAGCTCCAAAAGGATGATTCAGTCATTGGGGTATCGAGGCAACTTGTTTGGCCTTTCAGTGAAGCCTTGGGCACAGATGTATGTGAATTTTGGGAATTGAATGAAGAGGAAGGCATATTGCTTCAAAAATTCCCTAGCACTGTGGGAAACTCTCCTTTCCAAATCTCTGGTGATCATTCTGACAATATGGTCGATGAAGGCATCATTCACTCTATAGTACTCCCTCTTGAAGTTTTAGTACTGGAGCTAGGGGTATCTATCATAGGCCTTGAGTCTTCGACCCTGCTCCTAATCGGGTGCCACAAATAACCTGTTGTACTATCTTTGGTCTGCCAAGGAGTACACAAGATATGACGTCATGTAGAATCTGGAGCTTTTCTTCACGTCGATGAACTGCCCATGGAATTAGTCCCTTATTATACCTCCCCAATCAAATGTGGTCTTTGTGGTAACGTCTTCAATCCCATGAAGGATTTGCTCAACAAAGTACACCATCCACCCCTAAAAGAAGGCCGCAGTAGGGAGGCCCATAACCCTACTTAGCATTGTGACCAAATCGTGGTAGTCTTCATAGAAATCACTGTGGAAGAGTTCATTAAGAACCTTCGTGGCACTACCCCGCTTTTCCTTGAGCCAATGCTGATTTATTAACTTCTTGCAGCCCATAGGGTTAGCATCCCACACCGCCTGGCACTCCTCAATGGTAGGTGTTTCCATTTCTTCAAACATGGGAATATAAAAGGTTCTTATGATTCCTCCAGCCGACATGTTGGTGAGAATGTTACCATCCCTATCAAAATTTGTCCTTGTGTCAGGTTGATATGCCTGTTGACAAGCCATGACCAATTCAGGGGCCACGAGGGATGGGGAAAGCCCGCAGCTTTTGCGATTCCACTCTGTCTTATGAATCTTGCATTTTTTGTTGTTGGATTGACCTTGACCCTTTGTGTAAATTCATCAATATTGACATGGCCTATGTTGGTGTCAGTGATTTCCTTCCAATTCATGGTAACCTTTGAGTGCAGAGGCTCACCTTGGAATTGGTATTTCATCTAGTCTTTGTCTTCTTTTCCTCGAGGAGTTTTTCTTGGCTTCTTTCCTTTGTCCTTTTCGACAGTTGCCCCCGAAGGTCTCGTACCTGATTCCATATATTCTGCAAGCAAAGGCATAGTAAGTGCAATTGATCATGAAAGTATTCATGTTAGTCAAAATCCAAAAGATGAAATCCATTTTAAATAATCTATCAAGCATAACATGATACTCTTACCCTCCCAATGTCATTGGTCTTTTGATTGAGGGCTTCGGGACAGTCTAGGCCCGGAGGGCCAGACTTCTCTAGCAGGAATGTTGTTTGAAAAGGTGAATGGGGTGAAATGATTCAGGGATTCTTTCCAATTGATTTTTCAATAATTTAAAAGGTTCACAATGGAGAGGACCAAGATTCAACATGTGGGTCAAGATCAGATTTCAGTTTTGGGCTCATTTGGATTGGTTTAAGAGGATCCAGAGGTAGCAAGCTAGGAGGCCGTTCGGAGATGGCTGTTTGGAACTTCAGAGCAGAAATGGAATTCTGAGATAAGAATTCCTGGATTCGGGGCCTGGTAGGTCAAAGGGCGGCTAGTAGTTTACCATTTTCAAGTAAACAGGCCTAGAGGGCCAGGATGCCGCAGTGCTTTTTCTGTTTGGGATGGCAGTCATCAGACGGAAGTTTGAAGTTTCAGGCCTGGGAGGGGAGGAATTCGTTAGTCCATTTTAGTTTCAATCAAGCGGATGGAGCTCACTCCCCCGATAGCCGATCAACAAGACATCATTCATTGTCCCAGCTACCAAAAGTTCCAGTCGGTGCGAAAGTCTCCATGGGGGAAAGGTCTCAGCGAGAACCTTGTGTCTCGCCAACTAAGCATGTTGGAAGGAGTTTGTGTGGTAGGGAGATGTCCTAGCGATATTTGAATGTCTTTCCAATCAATGGGAAGAATGCTCACCAGTGAGAGATTTCTATCCTCAGCGAAAGGTCTCATCAACTCCCTCGTGTCTTGCCAAACAAGCATATTGGTAGGAGGTTGATCTTCGGTGTGAGGTCTTAGCGACATCACGAGGTCCTACTGACCCTTTCCCCAGCGTAAGGTTTTCACTTTCTGTGAGAGGTCTCGGTGACTTTTGAATGTCTCACCGATCGCCAAGAGGCAAATCGAGCCTGGCGTTAGTGTTGGCCATCGGATTTTAATTTTACCGGCGGAGACATGACAGAGCTCTGGAGGCTAGGGCCCGGGAGGAGCGAGGCCATTTTGAGTTCATATTGGGATTTCAGTGGAGAATGGAGGCCCGGGGCTCAGAGGGTAGAGAGATGTTAGGCACTTGTCATTCGCGAAGGCAAAGATCATGCATAATGGCCAAGATAAATTGATATTGTCGTGATTTCCTAGCGATGCGGAGAGTCCTGCTGACAAACAGAGCCTTCGGCGTAATATTCCAAGTTAAAGAAAGGTCTCCCTGACACGGTGATGTCTCCCTGACCTGCTTCATGTTCACCCAAGGATGAGGGGGGTCGGCATAAGGTCTTGGCGAATACGTTATGTCTCGCCGATGAAAATTTCCATCGGCATAACCCTTGCCGACATTATGAAGTCTCCCCGAAAAAGATTCGGGCTCACCAAGAGAAAGGTTTCGCTATGAAGTCCTGGTGACCAGAAGTAATCTCGCCGAAAGCGAAGGCTTCGGCAAGAGTAGCAAGCTCGGTGGAAGTTCTCTTTTGACCAGACAGAGTCTCCTCGACACAAAGGGCACTCGATGGGAGTGGAGTATGGTTGGCAAAAGGTCTTGCTAAAAGGGGAGATCTCAGCGACAAGATGAAAGAATCAGCAAGATAAAGGAACCCACTGTGACCTCTTGGCGATGAGGTTTGTCTTGCTGACAGGAAGACTTCGGCATGAGATTTACAGTGTCCCGGTGACCAAATAAAAATGCTTGAAAAGCTTCAACGAGACACAAGAAGATGTACATGACATCTCATCGACCTCGAAGGGTCACAGCAACGAAAAGAATAGAGCTCGATGAAAGCAAAAGTGCTCGGTGGGAGGTCTCACCGAAGGACGAATGTCTTGGCAAAGCAAGATGACCATCGGTAAAAATACTAAATCCCGCCATGACCTCTTGGTGACTAGGGCATGTCTTGCCAACTGAGTAGGTCGGGCAGAACAAGGTGCAGAAATTCGGATGCGGAATCCCAAAGACCCAGGCCTGAGAGAGCTAAAGGTTGTTTCAAAATTTCTAGTTTGTCGCTAAGTTCTCAACTGGTGGAGGGAGCATCTGGGTCCGAGGGGCATGAATGCTCCTGCGAAGAACGACCGCGCGGGGATAAAGTTTCAAATTAATCATGAGGGTGCTATGTTAGTTTTCTCAATTCTCGAGGTCATGGGTTTTGTTCATTGTGCCACATTTCATCATTGTCACATCCCTTTCATTTGTTCTTGTTCATTTTAATCTTTAGAAATCATGAAAACATTGTTCAGGAGGGTGAATGGAGAACCTACCTCGAACACTCGATGTGGGGAGATATGGAATCCACTCACAATCGACGGAGTGATGGTGAGGGCGATGAGTGTGAAGGCCTTGAAGATGGTGGGCTCCTCTAGCAAGTTCTCTGATCGCTCTCTATGATGTTGACAAGTGAAAATGACAAGCTTGGGCAAGTAATTTGTACCTTTAACTGCCATTAATGGCCCTATTAAATGTAGATACAGTGAGCAAGGAAGTTGGTGATTTTGAATTCACTGATGGTGGCGGGAGACCCAAGGTCTGATGACTGAAAAGACGTAGGATGGTGGCCATTTGACAAGTTTCACTTGGAAATCACTAGTGGCGAAAGGGAGGTCGGGGCCCGGAGGGCGGAGCTCCGCCCGAGATCTGCCATCAGGAATGGTGAAACACATGAGGAACCCTAGAAGCGAAAGTCCAAAGTCTCAGGCCCAAAAGGTTCGAAAGTAGCCAAAACTTAAAATTTCATCGAACAGAGAATGAGGGTCTAAACCCTGAGATCCAAAAAGGTGTAAACCATCCACCATTACTGAATGACAGACACAATAGGGAAACCCAGTGAGGGAAACTTGAAGGGCCAGGCCCAGCAGGGCCTACAGCCGCTGGCAGAGGCAAACCACTAGGGAGTCCCCACGAGGCACCATAACTTGTCAAAATTAAAAAGGGGGAGGTGCGGTCAACCTATGGTGAGACATTGAAGGAACATTGACCACTTGGGACACCAAAAAAAGGGCATGAAAAATGAGGTGACAACAATATGAGCCGATAAGGTGAAAGAAAAGAGGGTCCCCATTCAGAACGGGGCATGTGTGTTGAGGGCACAACAAATGGCGACTTCATTGGGAAAGGCTCCCGAGCGTTCTAAGGATAAATATTCATTCGGGACCCAGAATCTCTGGTTTCACAGACTAGGAGTGGCTTCCAAAGGTGAATATGGGAGAACGAGATCCTTAATTGGGTCAGTTTACAGGACATTTCAGAAGTGTGTGCAATGAATTCATTCCTTTCCTCGAGATGGTGACCAGGAACTACTTATTCAACCGAGCAAGTTACATAAATTGACTAGCACCAAAAGTAACTTGGACATTGCTCTACTACTAGTCAGGTGTCCATAGCCACGATGGAGTTGTCGCTGCAATCCCATGGATATTGCTCTACTGCTGGCTGGGCGTCCATAGCCCTGGTAGAGTTACCCACACACACACACGGTCGATTCTTTTTTAGAATTCCTATTCTCTTTTATTTTGATATTTCCATCAATGTTCATTTTGAGATAACTTTTTTGCTCAACCAAGTAAGCACCAAAGCCTACAATGGGTTTAGGACCGCAGTGGTCACTGAAGCAGACTTGAGATTTTTCACTCACTAGGGTGTCATAGCAACCATGGGATGATCCTTTAGAAATGATTATTATATGTATTGTGCGAGATCCGAGATGTGTGAAAGGAGATCCAATTCAGGGTCAAATTCTGAGCAAAGTTCAAACAATGAAATCATTCACGGGCAACCTGTAGAGACAGATGGTCGAGAGTGAATGTTTAGCCAAAGGACACCAAGGATAGACAACAAAGTAAACCATTCGTTGAGCGAGCACGGCCACCGCAAAGGGGTGGGGAACATCTTTTTTGAAAAAAATAGCTGGGACACAAAAGCAAAAGGAGCGACGCAAAACAAAAAGACACAAGCAAATAAAAAGGGTAACTGTAAGTGTAGGAATGAGGAAAACGACTTAAACATGCTTCTACACTTCTAAATAGGACATTGCATCTAAAGTTTAATAAATTTAAACTAATTTAAACTAAAAAGCTTCAGAAATCTATCCTATTGCTCTCTATCTCTAAAGGATCTCTCTAATTTACTTTGCTCTCAGATTTAGAAGCCAATTAAACTATTGAAATGACATTTAGAGAATGAGAAATGAACTAATTCTATTCCTATGTGATTAAATATGCAAATCTATTGTAATGGCAGCCATGACTGCAAATGTTGGATGCTTGATTGCTGCTTGATGGAAGCTGGATGAATGCTTGAATGCTTGATTGTTTGGATGCTTGGATGCTTGAAAAACTTGCAGAGTAAGATTGCATAAGTTGGGATCTATTTCCTATAGCCCAAGAGTTGTATTTATAGCTTTCACGGCAGCACAATTGCATAGGAATACGGGATAAGGGGCTGTGATTCAATCTAGAGAATTGAAGGGCATGGTATGAGAAGATGGAGCTGATCATGGAGGATGGTTTCTCCCCATGAAAACACCAGGCAAGATAAGAGGGAAGGTGGGTGGAAGGTTGTTGAGAGAATTTCCTGCAAGTTTGTCCCTGAAGCTTTTCCCGTGAATGACAGTGCCATTAATTAAATTTTAAAAATTTAATTTTATTGGTGAGTGAATAGTGGTATAAAATTTATGCATAAATTTAAATAATTTTAATTTATTTAAATTTAGCAAAAAAGGAATAAATGATTTTAATAAATCAAACTATAGGGTTTGTTTATTAAATTAAAAGGAGAATGATAATTAAATAAAAGATTTTAGAGATCTTTATTTAATTAAGAAGAAATGTGATTTTAAATAACACAAATTATTTAAATTATGTATTTAATTTTAAGATAGAAGTATAAAAGAAGTAATGAAGATAATAATTAAATAAAACAAAGTTTTTAATTTTGTTTATTTAATTAAGAGAGAAATAATATGATGATAATAATTAAATAAAACAAAGTTTTTAATTTTGTTTATTTAATTAGGAGAGAAATAGAAGAATTAATAATGAACTTAATATAAATAAATATTTATTTATTTACTAAGTAGATGAATTTAAGATAAATTAATCAAATAAGTCGTATTTAATTAATTAGATTCTCCAGACCATTTTTAGGTGTCTACATTTTGCCCCTCTTTGAAGTGATGTGTTTACGTATTGCTTCAAAGAATGATTTTGCCTCAGCTGCCAGTATTGATGAAAAGTTTTAAAATATGCCCCAAAGTTGCCTTAGAAAATGAATTTCGAAATGATAGCGATATATGCCCCCTCGGGAGATAAATTGATGAATTTTGATATTTTTTTATGATTTTTCAAGAATTTTGAATTTTTCTGGTGATTTGATGATGAATTGGTGAAGAAACAATTTATCTCCCGACAAAATAGTCCAAAAATGCCCCGGATAGATAAGAATAATTCCTCAGAAGGAAAAATAAATAAATCTTTTGAAAATTCCACAAAAATAACCTATAAATGCTCAAAAGGTCATTTTCAAAAGTCATTTGTGCATTTGACTTTGACAATATTGTGATAGAGACCCTTAGAGTGCTTAGAGCTTCAGGATGCCGATCCCTTACCACAACCACTGACTTGAGCGCGTGTGACGTCACCAACATCCGGTCGACTATGGACCTCCAGTATGTACCCCAAATCCTCCTCGTGATTCGTGCTCATTCTTTTTGTGTCTTTTTGCATATGTTTTTAGTGTTTTAGCACACAGCGGACGCGGTTTAGCACGTCCGTGATCTGTTGTAGCACGCCATAGTTTTAGCGTGTTCGTGAAGTTTTGTAGCGTGTTCGTGCATTAGGATAGAGTGCCACAAGTTTTAGCGCGCAGGGTTAAACCTGTAGTGCGTCTGTGGGATTTTATAGCGCACCAGATTTTTTAGTGCATTAGGTTGATTTTGTAGCACTTTAGGTTGATTTTGTAGTGCTTTAGGTTGATTTTGTAGTGCTTAGAGGTATAGATTGATGAAAATTGTGCTTTTTGATTTTCGTTGATTTGTTGTTGATTCCATCTATTTTAGTTTGATCTTGATTAAAATATATGGTAAATGATCTCATGATGAGTGAGATCTATTGATTGATAATAATTACCCTCATGATAGGTGAGGAATAATTAAAATTTCTGAAAGAATGAACCCGATTGATAGATGAGGGTTCCTTGATAAATTGATAGTTTGATAGGTAAAGCACAATTTTTTTTTTTGAAAATTTGATAACCTCCTGATGTTTTGATATTTTGATTAAAATGTTCTCTTTGTATGATAACAGGAGCATTTGGATGTTATCCAGGTGCGAGAGTAGTTCCCTTGGCCATTTGATATGATACCACGACTCTCACCAGATGAGAGACATCATATTATCGATTGCGGTCTAGTGACGTTACTTGATATGCCCCATATTAGACTTAATAGGGGTCTATTGACAGCCTTAGTGGAGCGGTGGCATAGTGACCACAACACCTTCCACTTACCTACTGGTGAGATGACTGTGACACCAGAAGATGTATGGCCTATTCTTCATATTCCTTTTGTTGGAGAGATTGTAGTGCATGATTCAGAGGAGGTTGGTGGGGTAGAGGCTATGCAGAGAGTCTTTCAGGATCCTCAGATTGCGGGAGAGTGGATTCCTTGGGTAGAGATGCATGATTCATATGCTCCACTTCCTTCAGTTTTGGCCAGCTTTATTGGTGGATTCCTTTGTCCTGATAAGAGGTCAAAGGGTCTATCTCTTGGATGGGGTTGGGTATTAGAGGGTCTAGTAGTACACAAGACGAGATATGCTTGGGGCATGTGCATGCTTGCCCAGTTATATCATGATTTACACTGGATTGTGTACCTTGGAGGCAGCAGTTTATCGGTAGGGGTGACACTTCTTTAGGTATGGGCATGGGAATATATTGCTGTTACGCGTCCCGTGCCAGTGTTAGCGAGACTAGCGATGAGGCCTTATGTGTTTCGGTATAGAGGCAGGCCTACCTAGCATATGATGGGTAAGCTAGATTATTGGAGGCGGATTATTGATGATGTGGAGGCAGTGACCTGGCGTCCCTATTTGGACTGTGATGTCTGGGATGATGATGATATTGAGTTGGGGTTCTTGTCCGATTTGATGTATTTGATCAGGAAGAGCCCCAGGATCTTGGAGCGATTCCTGTTTCATCATGTATACAGGCAGTATGGTATCATACAGTGTATGCCACAGGGAGTGGCACATTACAGACGACGTTGGATAGATGTCAGTGATTGGGGCCCTAGCTTGCCTTACGAGGCACTTGTTGAGGGTTACCGTGCTCTGCAGCCATCAGCATGGGATGTTCGACGGGACATTGTCGAGGCACCTGTTACTCCCGAGTATGGAGAGTACTTGACTTTGCACCCTCCTCCATGTATTACTATTCTGGATGAGCCAGTACTAGCACTAGTGGTAGCACCAGCAGCAGCACCAGCAGGGGGTGTTCAGGTTGGTCAGAGACGGGGGAGAGATGATGATAGTGAGAGTAGCAGTGATGATGATAGTGAGAGCAGCAAGGAGAGTAGTGATGATGGTAGTGATGATGATGGCGAAAATGGGGGGAGACCGAGTGTGGCAGGTACCATAGAGCCATCTACTAGTGCGCCTCATAAGAGGCAGGCTGTTGCTTCTTTGTCGACAGAGCGATCAACGGTCGCGGGCTTACTGGTGCAGGTGCAGACTCTGCAGGGACAGCTAGCATAGGTGCAGGGATTACTGGCACAGACATAGGCTCAGATGCAGGCACAACTAGCTACTGCACAGACACAGATTACCTCTCTGATTGGTGAGAGAGATGAGGCACTACAAGCAGCAGCGACCGCATAGGCTCAGCTAGCAAGTGTACGAGCACAGTTGACCACTGCGCAGACATAGATCACAGCCTTGACTGTAGAGCGAGATACTGTTAGACAGACGGTAGAGACAGCACAGGCTACTACAGAGAGATTGCAGAGAGTGGCAGATGGGACCTCTGTGGCAGATTACATGCGAGAGGCAATGCGGGCAGGGGCTGAGATTGAGTTCTACAGGAGCCGTTATCATAAGTTTTGCCCCCTAGAGCAGAGAGTCAGTTATGCCCAGTCTCGCTCAGAGAGGACTCGTTCGAGAACAGTGAGTAGAGGTGTGACACAACCTCTTCCGAGAGATCCGAGAGATCCTGGGACATCTGGTGGTGGTCCTGATATTGGTGCGAGACCTACTCCTTCTGGTGCGAGTACCACTTGATATCAGTTGTGTACCTTTTGAGAGATATATACAACCCTTTTTGACATGATGTTATTTTCATTCTTTTCAGACTTCATTGTATACTTGACACTTGATGAGATATATATGTGCAGTGGTTCGATTGATCTATGATATGTTCTACATGATTTATGTGATGGATGTATTGATTTTATGATGGATTCTACATGATTGAGGTGATGGATGCATTTTAATTTTTATGTTTTATGATGATTTATTGTACTAGCTTATATGGATGCATTAATGATGATGTGATATGATATTGATGATATATTTCCCTTCTTAATGAGATGTCATGTATGATAAATAAAATGTGATGTAAATGAATGATGAATGAAATGAAAATGTGAATGAATGATGTATGAATGAGATATTAATGAGGCGTAAATGAAATGATATATGGATGCAATGTAATATAGAATGAGATATAAATGATTTAGGTGTGTAATGAGATGTTATGTGATAGATAAAATGATATGTGATATATGATATATAAAATGAGATGTGAGTGAAATGATGTATGTAAAGAAATGTAATGTAAATGAATGATATAAATGAAATGAGATATTAATGAAATGTGAATGGATAAAATGTAATGAAATGATATATATAATGAAATGAAATGTATGATGTATGAAATGAAATGTATGATGAAAATGTAATGAATGATGTAAATGAAATGAGATATTAATGAAATGTGAATGGATAAAATGTAATGAAATGATATATATAATGAAATGAAATGAATGATGTATGAAATGCAATGTATGATGAAAATGTAATGATGTATGATGAAAATGAATGATGATTTTGCAACTACATGATAATGACAATGTGATGAGAAGTAAATGCATGATGTAACATAGCGTGTATATGATGCCACGAAATGAGATGTTTATTGTGAAATTTATGATGAGGTGAAGAAATGATTTTATATGCATGTCATTATGAAAATCGTATGTGTCAAGTATACTCAATCCTTAATAAGAAAAGATAACATTATTTATGAATGAATCTTTGTAACGTGCAACCAGTACTCTGCAGATGTATTATTATGAATGCAATCTATGTTTACCATGCAAACCTATTTTATCAATGCGAACCTAAGTGTCATTTCAATAATCTTTTTATTTTGCTTGGTATCATCACTGAGCCTTTAAAAATGTTGAAAGTGAATACAAGCATCAATGATATGAGATAGACCAATGATGACCTGAGTATTTCTTTCATGATTTTTGATTTTGCAAGCGAACACAAGCATCAAGGTATGAGATAGACCAATGATGACCTGAGCATTTCTTGCGTAAACAGACAAGAATTAATCATTTTCTTAAGTGAATCAGAATGTCATCCATGATACTTGGTAGAGCACTTCCCGCGACAATTCACAAAGTAATAATGACCAACTCACAAACAAAAAACAAAGAAAAATATCATTCTCCTTCCTTGCTTCTCTAGTTCAATACATCATCGAGTAGCTCCAAAGAAATGATAAGCATATGATAAAAAAATGAAAAGCACAACAAGTCAAATTCTACTTAATGTATTTTCAAATCATTATTCAGATTAGATCATCGATGTTGAAATGTGTGTGTTGATGTTTGCATGATATTCCCAGACGTTCGACAAAATGATGTAACCTTAAGACCTATCCTAGGGGTCTTGGGGACTAATCAAAGATTAGTATTGCCTACGTTATACACGTAGAGACCACGTAGTTCGACTGACATAGACTCTACTTTGACTGATGTAGACTCTATTTTTGTGTTTTCGATTTTATGAATGTTTTTGGATTTTGATTTTCTGATGTTTTTGGATTTTGATTTTCTGATGTTTTTGGAATTTTGATTTCTGATGTTTTTGGATTTTTGATTTTCTGATGTTTTTGGATTTTTGATTTTCTGATGTTTTTGGATTTTGGATTTTCTGATGTTTTTGGATTTTGATTTTCTAATGTTTTTGGATTTTTGATTTTCTAATGTTTGTGGATTTTTGATTTTCTGATGTTTTTGGATTTTGATTTTCTGATGTTTTTGGATTTTTGATTTTCTGATGTTTGTGGATTTTTGATTTTCTGATGTTTTTGGATTTTGATTTTCTGATGTTTTTGGATTTTGTCAAGTATCGTCACTTGATGTTGTTGTGTTTGATTGCCTTTCCATTTAAGCTGAAAGTCCATTTGTACCAGATAACACTAGGATGTTGCCCCCAAGCTAGGGTATCCTTGCTATGATATGGATAGTGATAGTGATTATCTCAAATGATAGACGGAAATGATCCGAAAGGAAACAATCGTGACAAAACTATATCCAAATAGATAGAAAAGCTGGTGAAAATCACAAGTAGCACCTGTTTTCCAGGTTTTCATCACTTGTTTTTATTGTACATCCTCTTTCTTTTTCTTTTGTATTTTTTTTTTGTCATCATGACGCCTGTTTGCCAGGTTTTCATCAAGACAACTTTATTGACCGTGCACTAGGTATCTTCAAGTGTAGAATCGCCTAAGATGAATGTTGTTCATGGGTTCCTCCAACATGTCTCCTTCTAGTGTAGATAGCTGGTATGCTCCTGATCCATAGACTGACATAATGACATAAGGCCCTATCCAGTTAGGTTCAAACTTTCCCTTCTTTTCTCTATCTGCTTGATTTCTAGGGTTTTCCCATAGGACTAAGTCTCTGATCTGGAAGACTCTAGGATTAACCCTATGATTATAGTTCCTAGACATTCTTTGTTGATAGGCTGTCAAATGATTGATAGCTTGTTGTCGACGTTCATCAAGTAGCTCTAATTCTTGAAGTCTAGAGATCCTATAATCTTCATCTGGAATGAGTCCCTTTAGTGAAACTCGAAGGGATGGAATTTCTACCTCGATAGGTAATATTGCTTCTGATCCATAAACAAGAGCATATGGCATAGCTCCTATAGGTGTTCTGATGCTAGTCCTATAAGCCCAAAGAGCAGGATTAAGTTGAACGTGCCAGTCACGCCCTACTTCATTTACAGTCTTTTTGAGAATCTTTAGGATTGTTTTGTTTGAAGCTTCTGCCTACCCATTACCTTGAGGGTAATATGCGGTTGAAAAGCGATGTTGGATGTGGAACTTTTCACACAGCTCTTGGATGTCTTCGTTTTTGAAAGGCCTGCCATTACCTGTAATGATTGACTGGGGTATCCCATATCTACAAATGAGATAATTAAGTATGAAAGATGATATTTTCTTCCCATTGATTGTGGTTAAGGGAACCGCCTCCACCCATTTTGTAAAATATTTTGTTGCTGTGATAATGAACTTGTGTCCATTAGATGAAGATGGGTTAATTTTCCCTACCAGGTCTAATCCCCACTGACAGAAAGGCCATGTAGTTGTGAATGGATGGAGCTCCTGTGCCGGTGCATGTATAATATTGCCATGAATCTGGCATTTTGGACATCTCTTGACAAACTTATAAGATTCTTGCTCCATGTATGGCCAGTAATACCCCAAACGAAGGAGTTTCTTGGCTAAAGATAATCCACTTGAATGTGTACCACAAATTCCTTCATGGACCTCATGTAAAGTGGAAGCGGATTCGTTATGTTCTAAACAACGCAAAAGAGTACCATCTAGGCCCTGATGGTAAAGGGTGTCAGCAATAATGGTATGTTTGGCAAATTGGAGTATGAAGTTGCGCTTTTGGTTGCGAGAAAGATCTGGCGGTAAGATATTATCTTTCAGATAAGTATAAATGTCTCCATAAATGGAAGATTGGGCACTATCCAAAAGGCTTATGGTTTGGGATTTGGGATTTGTGTATGCAAGATTTGACACTTGTTCTACAATAAATCGATAACGATCTTGCGTTTTAGGCATTTGTAGTAGAGATGCTATTGTGGCCATGGCATCTGCTGCTTTGTTCTCTGATCTTGGTATCTGCTCAAATTTGATTTCTATGAAGTACTTTCTTAGATCATCTACCAGTCTCTTATATAAAATCAGTGTGTCATCCTTTGTTTGGTAATCATTGTTGACTTGATATATGATTAACTGGGAGTCTCCATACACCTGTAGTTCTGTGATTTTCCAGTCAATAGCCACTTTAATTCCAAGGATCAAAGCTTCATATTCTGCCACATTGTTAGTGCAATAGAAGGTAAGCCTGTAAGATCGTGGAATTGTGTGCCCAAGAGGTGTGACAAATAAAATTCCGGCCCCTAATCCATGTTGTGTGTAGGATCCATCGAAGTAGAGTTGCCATGGTTGTGTTGTAATGTTGAGGATATCTGCATTAGGAAATTCCATGGTCATAGGATGATAGTCTGATAATGGAGCTTCTGCT
Organism: Sequoia sempervirens; assembly: GCA_007258455.2. Lineage (NCBI taxonomy): Eukaryota > Viridiplantae > Streptophyta > Pinopsida > Cupressales > Cupressaceae > Sequoia > Sequoia sempervirens. Next base: position 1,033,758,450 of record VDFB02281492.1, read on the forward strand.
AATTGGTCGGCGATGACTTGTCCTTTGATAGCTCGCCTTTCAACATACTGAATGTCAAACTTACTGAGGAGCATGACCCACTTTGCCAACCTTCCTGTTAAAGCTGCTTTGCTGAGTAAATACTTGAGAGGATCAATTTTTGCAACGAGCTTGATAGTGTGAGTGAGCATATAGTGTCACAATTTTTGTGTTGCGAATACTACTGCTAAGCATGATTTTTCAATGAAGGTATAGTTTACTTCATGTCCATTGAGTGTCCTGCTGATATAGTATATTGCCTTTTCCTTCCCTTCTCTATCCTCTTGTGCTAGCAAGGCTCCCAAAGAAATATCTGTTGTTGCGATATATAGCAACAATGGCTTGTCTTCACTGGGTGGCACCAAGATTGGCGGTGTCATTAAATTATGCTTGATTTGATTGAAAGTACTCTCACACTGTTCATCCCATTTAAAAGACACATTTTTATGTAAAAGATGGTTGAATGGATGACACCGATCTGCTAGTTGAGAGATGAATCTTCTGATGGACTGTAGTCGGCCTTGCAAAGATCTTAGTGTACTGATATTCTTAGGAGGTGGCATTCCATGATGGCTTTAACTTTTGCTGGATCTACTTCAATTCCTTTTGTAGAAACTATGTATCCAAGGAGTTTTGTTGATGTTACTCCAAAGGCACATTTCTTAGGATTTAATCTGACTTTGAATTTTTCCAACCTGTCAAATATTTTGGCCAGTATCTCTAGATGTCCTTCTCTGGTGTAAGATTTGGCTAAGATGTCATCCACATAGTCCTCCATGAAGATGTGCATCATGTCATGGAAGATTTTGTCATAGCTCACTGGTATGTAGCTCCTACATTCTTTAACCCAAAAGGCATGATGTTCCAGCAAAAGGTGCCCCATGGACATGTAAATGCTATCTTTTCTTGGTCTTTAGGAGCTATTTTGATTTGATTGTATCCTGAAAATCCATCCATGAGTGATAGCATTTGATGGCCAGCTGTTAAATCTACAATCATGTCTATGTTTGGCAAAGGAAAATCATCCTTTGGACATGCTTTATTTAAATCCCAGAAATCACTACATATTCTAATGGTGTGATCTGGCTTTGAAATAGGTACAATGTTGGATATCCATTCCACATAATCAATAGACCTGATAAATCCAGCATCTAGTAGTTTCTTTAAATCATCTTTTACTAATAATGCAACATGTGGATGCATTTTTCTCAACTTTTGTTTTACTGGTTTAGTGTCAGCTGGTAAGGATAAGTGATGCATGATGAGATCTTTGTCTAAGCCTGGCATGTCAGAGTATGACCAAGCAAAATTGATGCATCGTTCTTCAAAGAATTTGATAAAATCTGGCTTTTCTGTATCTATCATGGATGCTGCCAAGTGTAGTATTCTTGCTTTCTCTGCTGTGCCAATATCAATAGACTATGTGGGTTCTATCAACACTGATGATCTTTCATGGTAATGTTGTGGGAGAATGTCAAGCCTTCCATCCTCTGGTGCCTCAATGAGGTTTACACCATTGGATGCGTTCTTTGTTTTTACTATTTTAGGATTAAATACTACCATAGAATGGTTTTCACCATTAGATCCATTTTTTAATTTCATATTTTTGCAACTGGAAGGCTTGGCATCCTCCTGCCTAAAAGCATCGTTAAAAGAAGTATTGGTAGAACAAGTATCGGATTCCTCACAGCAAAGGTAGTTAATAATGGCAGAATCATTGTCAAAAGCAGGGAGATCAATAGGGTGTTGGGGTTCCCATTCGATAAGCTCGAGATGTAGTAAAGGTAACGAATCATTGGATGGGTTAAGGTCAGCGATTGTGAAAGCTCAGACGGAAATGTCGTCTAGATTGTTAGTGGTTATGTCGAGGCCTACAAAGGTATTTTCTTCCACATCATTTATCTCAATCGATATCCGTTCATCTTCACTTGAGTCATCAAAATTTTGTGTTTCCAAGACAATAGGATTAAAACTTGAGCTTTGACCCTCCTCATGTTTGGGGGTATACTTTTTGATAATGTCGATCTGAATATCTTCATAGGAAACATCTGATAAGTTGTCCCACTCATATTCATTTGAATCCATTTCAGAGTTATCCCATTTTTGAAGAATACGCTCCTCAGTTTTATTGGTGATTTATGCTCTTGCTTCTTCGGTGTATCCTAGTCTAGTTCTGCCATTTTGCTGAATTGCGAGGACTCGGATTGGTTCTGTTACACTTTGTTTCCCTCGATCAAGAGACCCTTGTTCTGCTGCATACCTAGTCCCGTTTTATCCTTATGTTGGAGCGTAAGAGGCTGGATTGGTTCTGTTATGCCTTGTTTCCTTAACCCAAGAGGTCCCTGTCCTGAATATCCCATCTTCTCCAGAATAGTCTTTCCCTTTCCATATTGATTTGTCTCTATGATATTACTTGTGGAAGTGGAAGCTTCCTCATCCTTATAAATCCAATTTAGTATGGCCATATCTTCTGATTCTTCATCTAAGTTCCTAGCTTTTACAAATCTGCCATCTAATGTTGTTGTAGATTGTTCTGAATTTTGGGTGATTATAGATGGCTGTCCATATGTTTGTAAGGAGGGTAACATTTGTGATAGATGAAATGAGTGTCCAACACCATATTCACTTATTCCTTTGTCACTTATCTGTACTTCCTTGGTGAATTGATGTGAGAGTGGGGCCCATTGTTCTTCAACATTTGAAGGTTTAGATTGTGCCACCCTTATCTCTTGTGGTTTTTGTTGTTTTGGAAGCCACTTTGATATGAAGTTCTGCTGTTGCTCACCATCTAATGTGTTAACTTCTCTATTGTGAGGTATGAATGTATCCTGAGATGTCTTCAATGTATGACAAGCTTGGGTGTCATTGTAGTCTACTGTGATTGTTACCTCCTGTCCATTGACGAGAAATTTCAGGCATTGATGATAGGTAGAAGGTACTACTTGCATATCATGTATCCAAGGGCGTCCCAATAGTATGTTGTATGTCAGTTCCCTATCTAAGACTTGGCAAACCACTTTTTGGACAATAGGTCCCACTTGAATGGGTAATATGATCAACCCTTTAGAGGACCTTTCTTCTTCATCATATGCTTTGATTGTGATTTTTTGTCTTGTATCAATGGCTTCATCTGAGTATCCTAGTGCACGAACCAGTTTTAAGGTACAAATATTTAAACCAGCCCCTCCATCTATCAGGACACGCTTTACACGGTGTTTATGGATGAGGACTTCAATGTGAAGAGCGGAATTATGTGGATGGGTGAGTGATACATCATCATGTTCAGAAAATGAAAGGCAATGAGGTGCAGATAGATGTCCCACCATAGCTTGGAATTGACACACATCCAAATTGTTAGGTATCGTGGTTGATACAAGAGCTTGTTCAAGAACCTCTTTGTGTGATGGGGAAATCTTTAAAAGTTCCAAGATGGATATTTGTGCGGGTATTTTCTGCAATTGATCGATGTGATTATATTGATTAGAGGGAGTATCCACAGATGGGGATGATATTGATGCCCCTTTCAATATAACTTTGGATTGTGCCCTTGTTGTGGCATTAACTGGTTGGTACTCTTGTTTCCCTTTGAGTGTGATTACATTAATTTGGTTTTCAGATTTGTCCATATGTTGTTCCAAATTGGTAGATGTAATGTCATTGTTCCGATTGATTTGGTTGCATAACTCTTCATCCTCCTTGGCAGTAGAAAAACAAAGGATCGTTGTGTCATAAACATAACCAACATTTTTACCTTTGGTGTTTGTGGAAGAGGATTCTCCCTTCTGATAATTGGGTAGAGGATTTTTGAACGTCGTATGATCTTTGTTTGTTTGGGGTCCCTCTAAAAATACTTTATTTTGATCTATGAGGTCTTGTACCGCATGTTTCAATTGCCAACAATTTTTAGTCAAGTGGCCTTTATTTTGATGATAGTGATAGTAATGTAAGTCATTCCACCATAATGGTTTGACTTGAGGATCCCAATTTCTAGCCTCTTGTACTTGAATGAGTTTTTCGTTTAAAAGTTCTTTGAGGACTGATTCCAATGATTGTCCTAATGGTGTGAATTTTTGTTTATTGGATGGTCGTTGGAATGATTGGGTTTTTGTTTCACCACTGTTTTGATTATTCCCTTGATCACTACCTTGTTTGACATTAAGACCATTGTTTTGTTTGTTTGTAGGGGTTGGCGTCAAGGTGAATACTGGTTTAGATGTGTGCATATCGATCATGGTATCAGTATTCTTGTTCTTTTTCCAAAATCTTGGCTTTTCGTTGTTGTTGTTGGAGGAATTGTTATTGTTTGAACCTTCAATGAAGTGTTTGATCGTTCCTCTTTTGATGAGAGTCTCTTCGATTTTGAGCCCCTTTTCGATAACTTGTTCAAATGTGATGGACATTGTAAATCCAATCTGTAATTCATGTCATCCACTAAGTTATCAATGAACATCTCTATCTTCTCCTCTTCCAGAATAGATCTAGGGTATTTAGCAAATAGCCTTCTCCATCATTGGAGAAAGGAAAGAAACTTTTCACCCTTTGCTTGTTTGGTGTTGTAGAGTTCTTTTAAGGTTACCCCATGTTGGATGTTGAATGAGAAGTGTGTTATGAACCTATTGATTAGTTCTTCAAAGGATTGAATCCGAGGTTCCAATTTAGAAAACCACTCCATGCAAGTGTTTCCTAAGCTTCTTGAAAATAATCATAGTAAGTAAGAGTCCTCGTGTGCGAATTCTATGCTCATGGCTCGAAATTCCCGTACGTGATCAAATGGATCGGTTCTCCCATTGTATTTGTTGTATGTTGGGTATTCACAATACCGTAGAAATGGTATCATGTTAATGCTTGGATCGAATGGATAAGGGCAAATGTCTTGCAAGGAATATCTCTTTGTTGGCCCTTGTTGGATATTTTGGAACTGTAATTGTAACTGTTGGATTTGTTTTCTCAAAGCATCTATTTGATTTGGGTTTTCCACACTAGTTGTCTTGGGTGTGGTTGTTTCCTTGAGTTGATTGACATCAAAGTCTTTAGGAAGCTTAGCACCTTTGTCAGCTAATAGTAGAAGATACTTTTCCATATCTTGCTCTAGCATCTTTTCCATAAATTTATGGAAATGAGGGTCTTGTTGAACTTTCTTGATTTCCTCTGTAGTTATTTCTTTCTCATGTGAGTTAGTGAGAGGATCAGTGTTGCTATATCGTCCCCAAGGGTTTTCTTTAGCCATGGCTGCTATTCTTTCATTTTCTTGTTGTTGTTGTCTTTGATATGCTGATCATGTGAAAATAGGCATACAATCGTTAGAGTTTTACTCTAGACTTTGATCTTTGATTGGATAAGTGTCAAGGTTTTTGATTTAAAATCTGATTTAGTTCTTGTCTAGTTTCGTGATGGGAGGATGATAAAAATCCTTGATAGGGAAACTTTGACAGAAAATCTCAGATTTGGTGATAAGGACACTTTGCAAGATGTTTCAAGATCTAGTTGTAATGGTAAAGTTTTACTTTTTTATGACTCAAGTGTTCTGGACTGTGAAAAAAATGTTTTAGACTAATGAAAACCTTGTTATCGATATGGGCAAACTGACAAACTGTTTGACCAACTCTCTATTTTTCTGACTTTCTGGAGTGCTAAAATAGAGACCTTACGCGCTAAAATAGAGACTGTACGCGCTGGAACAGATACCCAAAGCGCTAAAACAGAGACCTGACGCGCTAGAATAGAGACCCAATGTGCTAAAATAGAGACCGGATGTGCTGGAATGGAGACTCAAAGTGCTAAAATAGATACTGGACGCACTGGAACAGAGACCCAAAGTGCTAAAACAGAGATAGGAAGCATTGGAACAAAGACCCAAAGCGCTAAAACAGAGACAGGAAGCGCTGGAACAAAGACCCAAAGCGCTAAAACAGGACCATGAGGCGTTTGAGACAGAAAACTATCTTATTCTATGAAACTCACTTGGTCTGGTGTCGTATTGGATGGCTGGTTGTGGGATGTATTCTGGACGAATTCTTTGACTGTGGTTGTGGTGTTGCCTAAGAGCTCTTCTTTGATAAAATGCTTGTGAATCTAAGGGAGCTACAACATAGTCATCTGTATAACCTCTAGAGAAATCATGATACCTATGAATAAAAGTCCTATGTTGCAGTAGAAATTTCTTGCTTTGATATAGAAATCATTGCTTTGTCAGAAGTTGTTTGTATGCAAGTGTTTTCTTTGGTTTTCTGATTTGTTTGACAAGAGATTTCTTGACAAACTTGGTGGATACCCAATCTCGAATCATGAGAATTCCACAAGTGTTTTGATTTTGAGGATTTTATTTTATTTTTGTTTTTTTGTGATGATCTTATCTAAATTTAATGAGAGAAAACACAACAAGCAAGAATAGAATGGTTGTCTTTAAAATCCTAGAATCTAAATAGATAGTGTATGTTCTTAAGAATCAAGCATGATTCTTTTTTTGATTTTCACTAGTTTATAACATATAAGACACTTCAGATAGATTCACTCCTAGAGACAAAAGGTCATCATTATATACTCGAACGACCCACAGCTTGGAATTGCGTCGACTCACATAGCCATGTCACCCCCTATAGGGCACCCGTATTTTTGTCTTTTCTAGGTGCGTACTCAGAGTGATGAAAGTGGATACCGGATCCCCTGAGCAAACAGTCATTGGCAATTATATGGTGAGTGCTTGAGGGTAGATTCTTCCCCGCCCCTACACCGCCGAGTATTACAATGTTTAGAAACTGACAAGCGTGCTTCTAGTTCTAGGTTCTTAGATAGGGTTTTCGTTCAGAGCGGCAAATGGATAAACTCCCTCGAGAGACCTCCCAATCTTTAGAACAAAGATTTTGGGGATGGTTATCCTGCACACTTTCGTTGAAAGAGGGTTTCCCCAAATTCACATAAATTTTTAAATGGGTTGGAATACCATGGCTTTTGGCTATCCCCACTCAGGTCGTTCCCGTAGGGTGAGTACTTTTTCCCACTACGGCAGGCCTGTCTAAAGGTTTGAAAAAGTTTTAAAATGTATAAAGAAAAGTGAGTCTGGTATTCTGATGCACCCAGTAAAGGGGAGAGCATAAACCTATCACCCAATCACAGCAGAGAAATTGTTCACTTTTTAAAACCCAAAAGATAAATGATCTAATCTATATGGAGATATTGCTCCATAAAAAGCATGATGTTCAATTTTAATCCAAAAAAAAAAAAATGTGAAGTTTCTATCCTAGGATTGATCAAATTTTATCCATTTCTATCCTAGGATTGATAGATTTTAACCATTTCTATCCTAGGATTGATAAATTTTAATCAAGAAAATAGACAAAAACAGAATCTAGCCGTGGACGCATCAGATCCAGATAAAAAAATGATTTTGAAGATAATAAAGTGGCGCACTGAAACAATGAATCGGCGCGCTGAAATAGAAACCCGGCGCGCTGAAATAGAAACCTGGTGTGCTGAAATAGAAACCCAGCGCGCTGAAATAGAAACCTGGAGCGCTGAAATAGACCACTGGCGCGCTGCAAAAAATCACTGTTCCGCGAAAACTATCACGCCGATACCTGTAGGACACAATTTTCAAAAGTTAAGCAAAATATGGGGTTATGCCCCATGGTGGGCACCAATTTGTAAGCATAGGAATGAGGAAAATGACTTAAACATGCTTCTACACTTCTAAATAGGACATTGCATCTAAAGTTTAATAAATTTAAACTAATTTAAACTAAAAAGCTTTAGAAATCTATCCTATTGCTCTCTATCTCTAAAGGATCTCTCTAATTTAATTTGCTCTCAGATTTAGAAGCTAATTAAACTATTGAAATGACATTTAGAGAATGAGAAATAAACTAATTCTATTCCTATGTGATTAAATATGCAAATCTATTGTAATGGCAGCCATGATTGCAAATGTTGAATGCTTGAATGCTGCTTGATGGAAGCTGGATGAATGCTTGAATGCTTGATTGTTTGGATGCTTGGATGCTTGAAAAACTTGCAGAGTAAGATTACATAAGTTGGGATCCATTTCCTATAGCCCAAGAGCTGTATTTATAGCTTTCACGGCAGCACAATTGCATAGGAATACGAGATAAGGGGATGTGATTCAATCTAGAGAATTGAAGGGCATGGGATGGGAAGATGGAGCTGATCATGGAGGATGGTTTCTCCCCATGAAAACACCAGGCAAGATAAGAGGGAATATGGGTGGAAGGTTGTTGAGAGAATTTCTTGCAGGTTTGTCCCTAAAGCTTTTCTCGTGAATGACAGTGCCATTAATTAAATTTTGAAAATTTAATTTTATTGGTGAGTGAATAGTGGTATAAAATTTATGCATAAATTTAAATAATTTAAATTTATTTAAATTTAGCAAAAGAGGAATATATGATTTTAATAAATCAAACTATAGGGTTTGTTTATTAAATTAAAAGGAGAATGATAATTAAATAAAATATTTTAGAGATCTTTATTTAATTAAGAAGAAATGTGATTTTAAATAACACAAATTATTTAAATTGTGTATTTAATTTTAAGATAGAAGTATAAAAGAAGTAATGAAGATAATAATTAAATAAAACAAAGTTTTTAATTTTGTTTATTTAATTAGGAGAGAAATAGAAGAATTAATAATGAACTTAATATAAATAAATATTTATATTTATTTACTAAGTAGATGAATTTAAGATAAATTAATCAAATAAGTTGTATTAATTAATTAGATTCTCCAGACCATTTTTAGGTGTCTATAGTAACCTATTCTAACTTATATACAAATATTTACAAAGAAGAGCTCGAAAGAGCTCAAGCCTAGAAATAATGCTTCAAGTGTTGCCTATTGACCGGAAATGAGACATTCTCACAAGTTAAGGTCTTTAGGCGGAAGGTATTGTCTCCCAAAATATCAGCTATTTGAAAGGGGTCAAACCAAAGCTTGTCGAATTTGTTGTGTCCCCCTTTCTTTTCATGGGCCTTGTCCCAATATAGGACTAGATCTTCAATTATAAAGGCTTTCATTTTGGCTCGACAGTCGAACCATCTCTTAACTACGCCTTGATGTTTGGAAAAATTTTCTATTGCACAATCTCAGATTTCCTCTAAATGCAAGAGCTCAGCCAACCAAGTTTCTCTATGATCCCCTCCTTCATAAAAGTCATTGATAAACTGAAGAGTGGGAATCTTCATATGGATAGGAAATATGGGTTCTAGGCCATAAATGAGGTGGAATGGGGAATCGCCCAGAGCGGCCTTATGGCGAGTGCGATCCACCTAAAGGGCGAAGCGGAGCTGGGTATGTCAGTCCTTGGGATTCCTATCTAGCAATTTTTTGATCATGGTAATCAGGTTCTTATTTGTAGATTCGGCGAGGCCACTGCCTTGAAGGTAGTAATTGGATGAAAACTTAAGGGCAATCCCGTAATCAAATGCCCAACTAGCAAATTTCAACGAAGCGAAAGCAGGTCCATTGTCACATACCAAAGCACAAGGACAACCAAAGTGATTTAAAATGAAACTTTCTAAAAAGTTAGTAACTATTTCAGTTGTCCATTGCTTACATAGAATCGCTTCTGTCCATCTAGTGCAGTAATCAGTAGTGGTAAGAATGTACCTGTGTCCCGCAGATGATGGAGGGCTTATTGGACCGATGAAATCGAGACCCCATTACAAGAACGGCCTTAGCTCCAACACAGGCTGCAGTGGGACATCAACATTCTTTTCCTTGGTGGCAGTGGTCTGACACGTGTGACATGAGCAGACATGACAATGAGCATCTTTGAAGACAGTTGGCAAATAATATTCCACCCTTAATATCTGATGTGTCGTGGAAGAACTAGAACCATGGCTCGTGCCAAATTTGTCATAGAACTCTTTTAAGACTCGATCTCCTTCCTCCTTGCCAAGGCATCTTAAGTAGATGCCTTCATAATTCATCTTCTAGAGAATGGACCCTTGTAGCATGTAGCTGTTAGTTTTCAATCTAAAGGCATGCTTTTGGACTCCCTACAAGTGTAGTAGACACTTATGATTCAACAAATAATAGACGACATTCTCATACCATTCTCCCAGAGAAACATCCTCAAGCTAGTACTGCTGCACAGTGAGTTCAGGTCCAACTCCTCTTGCTACTTTAGCGATCATGTAGGTGAGTGCTTGTCCTCTCACCAGCTTCATTGGTAGGATTTCCATGTCATATTCTTGGAGTAGGGTGACCCATTTGGCTCTCCATTCACCCAATTCATTTTGCATGAGCAACATTTTTACTGCTGGGTTGGGGATGATGGCAAACACCTTATTGCGCAGGATATAGTGCCAAAATTTCTTCACCCCTCTGACGAGAGCATATGCCTACTTTTCTATGTTGTGGTATCGCAACTCAGCATCCTTTAGGGGATCACTCATGAAGGTGATCGGGTGTTCATTTCCTTCTTCGTCCTTTTGAGTCAAGGTGCTAGCACAAGAATGCTCTGAAGCGAACGAGTAGATGTAGAAAGGCTTTAGGTAATCCAGGTTGACTAACACAGGTGCCTCAACAATAGTCGTTTAATTTTCTCGAAGGCTTGTTTGGCTTCGGAAGTCCATTCAACTTTGGCATCCTGTTTTAACATAGCATTGAGAGGTTTAACAATCTCTGCAAAACCTATGATGAATTTCTTGACGAAGTTGATCTATCCAAAGAAGGATTTTAGTTCCTTCTTGCTGCCTGGTGGTGGGATATTTAGCAATGACTAGATACGTTCAAGGTCTATGGAGATTCCTTGTTCTTAAATGATGTGTCTGAGCAATCTACCTTTAGTCACGCTGAAAATGCACTTCTTGGGGTTAAGGGAAACCCCAAACTCCCTACACCTCTGAAACACCTTGCATAGATCAGAGATGTGATCACCTCACTTTTTAGAAAACATAATCAAATCATCCATGTAGATGATTATGCATTTTCTGATTAGATCCTTGAAGGTGATATCCATGGTGCGTTGGAAGGTGGCGCCAGTGTTGATGAGCCCAAAAGGCATCCTCCTATAAGAAAATGTCCCCCACTTTGTGGTGAATGTTGTTTTATGATGATTTTCATACTGTACCATTACCTGGTTGTACCTAGAGTACCCATCAAGGAAAGACATCATTTAGGACCCATTGACGATATGTAGTACTTCATCCAGTGAAGGCACTAGATAGTTATCTTTCTCTGAAGCTTGATTTAAATTGCAGAAATCTACACACAATCGAAACCATTCTTTTTTCTGACCAGAACCAGGTTGGCGACCCATGTGGAATGCCTAACCTGGAAAATAATCCTTGCCAAGAGAAACTTCTACCCTTCTTTGTAAATGACGGGTTCCAACAAGGCATTAATAGGACAATGCTACTGGCAGAATGGCCTCACTTCGGTCTTAAGAGGTATGGTGTGCATGATGATGGATGTGTCATATGTTTTTAAATCCTCGTAGCTCCATGCCACCATGTCATGGTACTTATGCAATGCATCAATAATTCCCTTCTTTTCCTCAGGCGTGCACACTTTGCCAATAAAAATATTTTTTATCTTCTCAGCTATCCCAAGGTTGTAAGCATCACACTGGCTGCTTATGGCTCCTTTCTTTTGTTTGCTAGTTCTGGTCTTTGATCTGTCCCAAGTCAAATATGCATTCCAGCTAGACCATGCCCTTGGGAATGGTATTGGTTTTTAGGTTAATAACCCCCTCTATGTCCAAGTCCGCTTCCTGTGGATCAGCTTCATCGATTATTTGGGCTGCAAAGACATCAAAACTCATAATAAACTCAAGAATATGCTTGTCATCATTGAAGACTTGAAAATGAGTGACATTATCTGGGATAGGTGGCGTAGATGTCAACTCAACAGTAAATTTCTTAAGCCCAGAAAAAGAGAGGGGTTGCAAGTGTTGGCTGCTTGAGCCAAGGCATCAGCTGTACAATTCTGAGCAGAAGGGATCAATTGTATGTTAAATGCATCTAAACCTTCTAGGAGGTCCCAAACCCTATGTCTATAGTTTTCTAGCCTTCTATCATGGCAGGAGTATAGCTTCCTAACTTGCTTAACTACAAGTTCCGAATCCCCAAAAACTTGCAGCATTTTGACATTTTTCTTCAAGGCCATGAGAAGGCCATGGACCAAAGCTTCATACTCCGCCACATTATTGGTGCAATGAAATTATAATCTATGGGCAGGAAGAAAGGTCTTACCCATTGGATTGATGAGTTCAAACCCAGCACCAACTCCTTGCTTCAACTTAGATCCATCAAATCGGAGTGTCCAAAGTTTGGAAAGTTCTTTAACTTTAGGTCTGACTAAGTTCTCACTTTCTTTCAACTGGGCGGTTGCCTCTGCAATCTTAGGAGAATCTTCTCACCCAGTGTGTTGAATAAAGGGTGGTTCTATTAATACCTCCTTTGGTGTTTCCTTTTGGAGGGCAACTGATTTCTTAAAATGTTCTACTGCTATTCGACATAACCAGCAGTCAAATTCAGAGTGGGTAGCATTGTGAATCCTACACCAATTTAGAAATAAGAGATCTTGGAAATTCATTCAAGCTCCTAGTCTGAACTGATCCCTGGTGCACTTTTCTATGAACTCCTGAAAACCACTAAGTAATTCCCAATTGTCGCCTTCATCAGGCTTGTCATCTATTTCAACCAACATTTTTGTACTCTGATGCATTTCAATAAAATCGGTTGGAGGACTGCATAACACTAGGAGTACTTCAGCAACACATTCTTCCTGAGGTTTGACCTCGTTCTAGTAGGCGAAGGGGCAATAATTTTCCAATTATGTCTCAACAAACAACACTTTGCTAAGATTATTGTATTCCGTGATCATATATTTCATACGGGGTTCGCGGTCAATACGGATTTGGTTTGGCAACCCCTTCCATGATAGCCACATACGAGAAAGGTCTATGGCAGTATATCTATTCAACGCCTTGGTGAATTCCCTTCCCAGGATGATCCCATATGCATTGGGAATGTCTGCTACTTGAATATCAATGACCTGTTGTATCCTTGGATCTATAGCAATTTGCATCAGGATCTGATTCATTTCTCCCACAATGTTGATCTCTATTTTATCCAGCTGGGTCACCTTCCTTCTTGAAGGTGTGGGAGTAATTCCAAGAGCTTTGCATATTGCCAAAGGCATAACATTGGCAGATACTCCTGAATCAAGCAGGTAGTTGTGTAAGTTCTTCCCAAATATTCGGATGGTGGTAAGAAAACAGGGAGTTTCTAGTCTCCCTTGGAAAATACTCGTGGGTGTGTCCATTTGAGGGACTTGACCTTTGTGCTTATCACCAATTTTATCCTTAGCCTATCTAGATGGCTGATCTTTAGAACCCTGCCTAGTGTTCTGATTTGGTTCCTTTTTTGTTTTCCTACTCGCAAATTGATTTATAAGAACATCCTTCCTATTCCCGGTATTATCTTGTATCTTTGGTTCTTGCTTAGGCTCTTCAAAGCTGACTCTCTTAGCTAGCGTTTCCTGCATTGTACTGGAGGATGTGGCCCCATTAAGGATCCTAAAGAAGGGATGCCTTACATAGGAACCTTGAGTAATTCAAAGGCAGATAAACTAATTTTCACCCTTTTAAACTCTTCTGCCACATATTCACCCATTTGTTCAATTTTTGAACTAAAGGCTTGACCTATTATAGAACTAGGAGGTTGGGATTTTTTTTAGCTAGATTGATCTTGGGATTTGCCTTGAGGCTGACTCTGCACCTAATTTTGAGGTCCGTTTTTATTGAGATATTAAACGGGTACATGGGGAAGTCTCGGGTTGTTGCTGGCATTGGGGTTAGGTGGAGTGGCGAAATTGTTTGGTGGAGTAGAGTTTGTAAAAGGTCCACCCACTTATCTATTCCTAAGGAAGTAGGGAGTTGATCTTTGGTGGAACATGTGGACCTCATCTATGAATGGATCTTCTTTGTCTATTGGACCATTATCTACTAAATCAAAAAGTTGAGCCAAAGTTTCTTCATTACTTACCTCTTGCACTTCTTCACTCCCAACGGGAGCAGGTTCAACTTCAAGCATGTTGCAGTCACCCCACAGAAATGACGCTTGGTTAACCATGAGATAGGTGGAATCATACGACTCAAATGTGATGATGTCCCTATAGCTGGCATTATCAACTGCATTTTGTACTTCCACTTGGAATATTTCAGCAACCATCTAGAATTTGGGGCAATCCAACTCAGAATGTCTGCTAGTTTTGTGAATCCAAAACCATCTAGACAAAGCTGCCTCGGCAAGGTACACTCCACTAGTTGTATTTTCATTGCTTGTCGATTGGTCAAAAGGTATAGGAACACCTCCATTGTTGGGCCTAGTATTCCACGTGTGATTTTGCCTCTGAGAAGTTCTCCTCTCTGAACTTTGATTAGCGTTTGGTCCCCTATCATAATTCTGCCTAGAGGAAGTGCTTGCTTTGCGGTTATCCCTAGTGTCCCTATTGTCTCAGTTATCCCAATTAAGATTGGCCTAAAAATTATGCTAAGAGTCTTGTAACTGATTATTCTAATTTTTTAGGTGCATCATCTCTGTGGACATTTTCCTTATCATCTCTGTTAGTTCCTCTAACTTATCTCTCTCAGTCATGTTACTTGGCTCTGGTGCCAGAATTTGGAGAAAGGTGGGTAGAGCTACCGGCTGATTCTGGTACATTGGAGGAAATTCTAGCCCTAATAGGTACAACGGTGCCTGGGGCTATTGTGGATACACCTACTATTGTGGAGCAGTCTAAGAATAGTTATGTTGTAGTTGAGGTTGCAAATGGGAAGGCACAAGAGGTACGTAATTTAGTGGCTGTCCCAGATGTGGCATGATGGGCAACTAAAACACCTGGTTCATGAGAGGGGTCTGATGAAAAAATATTTGATTAAGCCCCTGAATCTACATCGGGTGAGCCACTAGCCCCAAAGAAGGAAGCGGGCTAGAGATATTCTGCCCCAAATCTGCACAGGCCACAACAACCTCTTTATAGGCTGTCACCAATGAGGCGGGTGGCAATTGCATCCTTTTCACCAAAGCTGACGTGAGGTTGTCCAATGCCACATAGTAGACTAGGAGAGTTGCAACATCATTATGAAGGTATGGGTCCTGAAGACTTGTGTAGGCTCGATGAAAATGATCATTGAAGGAGCCAATAGGCTCATTTATTTCTATCCGGACAGACATAAACTCCTGGTAAAGTTTTGAAGGACTCATGGGAATCTTGTATTTTTGCAGGAAGGCATTCTTCAGTAGGTTCCATGAGGTAATGGATCCCCTTGGTAGATTGATGTATGAATAGAAGGCTTCTTCTCCCAACGAATGCAGGAAAAGGCGGCATGCAACATCCTCGTGGTCGACTTGCATTTTGGTAATTGTTGTCTCAAATATTTTGATATGTTCTTCAGATGTTCTTTGTGGGTCATGAGATAGAACTTTGAACAAAAGCCTTCTAGATTCTTGAGCATATCATTGTAAGCAGCAAAATGTATCAGTGAAGGGTTATGCACCAACCAAGCCATGGCGGGAGGCAGAGGTAGTATTTTCTATTCAAAAATAGTGAGTTGGGGTTGTACCCATGATTAAACAACAATCTGGAACTGCGCTTGTGTTGCGGCTATTTGGACCATGTTTGGAGGAAGTGCTAAGAGAGAAGCAATCACACGGCTATAGGAGATAGGAGGTGCAAATGCAGTTCCGGATGGTCAGATGGAGGACGGAGGCCAGTTGGATGAAGATGAGGGTGAAATGGAAATGGGTGGAATGGAGAGGGAGGAAGAAACAATGCTAATTCCTTTAACTCATTTTTCTCTTATAGGAGGCTACAAATCTTCAAATTCTCCCTTATTTGGAGTTGACCATAGAATTCTTTAAAATATCTCTGGGGAGAATGATTTGATTCGATCCAGCTTCACTTTTAACCTTTAGCTTCGTATTCCCAACATGTTAGCCCTCCTTTTAGCGCCAGTTCTGTTGATGTATTTTTTATGCACTTCTCAACACAGGTAGTGCGTAGGTGCACTACCTCTCTTGAAAGACAATCTTCCACAATCAAATTGCAAAACACTATCACAAGGTCTCTAATGTCAGGTCTTGACAATGCTTGGAATATCTCAATTGTTTGATGTGATTTGCTAGACTCACAAGGCGGTCTTATGGATGGGTTACAAAGCATGGGAAGTTGGGTCTTGAAATGGAGTTCCTAAGATGGAGAAGTTGTGCATTTTTTGTAGGTTCAAACAATAATCTTGAACTCCATTTTTGTCATTGGATTTAGCTTTACAATGTGTAATGAACCTTATAGCATAGGTCACTCATTAAATAAAATAAAAAAAGGGCAGGGAAGAGAGGAGGTTTTTGGATCTACAACTAATTATGAATAGTGATAATGGAGTTCCTGCAATGGACAACTTCTTAGAAACAATATTCCAATTAGCCAGAAATCTCACAGTCTCATGGAATTTGTGCTATCTTCTAAGGTATGCAAATGTTTCATCCTTCATTCACCATATGCATGCATGAACAAAGATGAAAGTTTGGAATAGCTTTGAATTCAAGTCTAGACTAGCTTTACACAGCTATCTACCATCAGCAAATAGCAAAAAGTATGGACTAAGAAGGCATCTACACTGCAGAGATTCCACTACCACAAAATAGCATTCCTAAAATCTATTAAAGCAAGAATACAACTAACTAAAACAACACAACAAATCTAAGTCAAGTATCTAACAATGGAGGTTGAACCAAGTAACATACAAGAAACTCTGAAAATGCACCAAGTCAATGCATTTTCATTATAAATTTCTACAGCATGTCTTCACAACAAATCAACTCTCTTTGCAAATGAGAGAAGAGCCCTATTTATAGTGCCCAAAAGATCTAATGAATGGCCAAGATTAATTCTCATTGTGTGGACAAGATTCATTACAAAATAGGGTTTCACCAACCCTCAATATATTACAATTTAAAAACCAACATTTGTCCCTTTCCTTATTTTGTCCTTTAGCTAATTGTTGTTTTACTATAGCTACTCTTTAGGGAGTTCTCTATCATCTGTGGGGCTATCTTCCTGCTTCCTAGAGGCTGTGTATTCCATGAAATTTAGGATGACCAACCGGAGTTTGTCCATCTCAATGATCTTGCATCTGAATGTTTGGTAGCTCCACTCCTTACCATTATCTTCTAGCCTCTTCTAGTCCTCATCATACTTCTCACCTTGATCCCTGAACAACTCTGACTGATCAAAAGCACGGGCAAAAAAACTTATGAGCTCCACGGTCATTTCACTAGACATCCCATCCTCCATCTTCTTTTGGAAGTAAGGCTTCACCTTTTCTAGATCCATCTGTACTACCGGCATGTCATATTCCATCATTAGCTTGGGGTACCGAGCACATCCCGCTCTGATCTCTTTGATCCATTTGATATTTGGATCCACTTTGTTCATTATTTATTCCAATCTTTCCTTTCAGTTGTCAAAGTCCCACCACCATACATCCATCAACCAGTGATCATCCTTGCTAAACGCAAGCTCCTCTTCCCATGTGGCTTTTGGCAAGTGAAGGATAGCCTCGATCTTTGGGAAGGTGGAGTCGTATGTTACAGGGAAGTCGATGCAAAGCCTCCTCGTACCTTCCAAAGATTGCTGAAAGTCCAAGAACTTGTTGACTATTTGAATAGCTTGGCTAATTCCCATGTTCCTGACATATCAAACTTTTTAGAACCATCTTTTTGTAGTCCTTTCCAAGTTCTTTCTCCTTTCCATCTTACCAATCTATTCTTTGGACAACAGTTGGGGTGTGGTTGTGGACGTGGTGGGTAGGTCATCCACCAAAGACCATTGTTGAATGTAATTCGTCATAGCAGCCACCTGCGCTTTAAGCTCATCTTTTGAAATCTTGTCCTACTTTATCAAGTGTACCACCATGGCCACTGACTCCTCAAGATGCCCTATCTTTTGTTCTCTGGTGGTGGTCCCCAATTCGATGGTGGAGATGCTATAACTCACACCAGCCTGGCCCACCACAGGGGCTGCTATTTGCATAGCTTGAGACACAGAGGCATCCATCGTCACCATAGATCTGATCTTAGGCTTCTTCTCCTTCTTTTTTGTGATTTGAGCTCAGGCTAAGATAACCTCTAGTCTCACCCTCAGGTCTTTTAGCATGGGAGTTTTCCTTTCAGGCTATTTCTCTAACCACTCAGGCACAACAAACTTGCCCTTAGGTGACTAACGGTCATCCTTGCCCCTCTAAGTCAAGGCTTCTATTCTCCTAACTTCTGAAACTCTCAATTCCTCCTTGGCAATATCTCCTTCTTCATCATCGGAGTCCTGGATGAACACAAGTCACTTTATGGGAGGCTTGGCAGATAATAGCTGCAAGGGACTTTCTTTCTCTTCCATTTCCCCTCCTTCCTCTCTCTTAGTTTGTGCAACCATGTGCACATGTTCCTTGAGTTGTTTGATTTTGAGGCTCCTATCTACTTGAGCTTTACTCTCAGGTATATCTTCTTCTGGATTATCTTTTTGCTGATGTCCTTTCCTAAGAGGTGACCTTTCTGCCTCTATCTTAATGCCCTTCAGCTGTCGGGCCTACTCTTCCTCAAGATCATCGTCAAAGGCCTAGACTATGAACTTACCACCAGCATCATCCTCCTTATCCCTGCTCTTAGAGGAACCAGTTCCTTCTTCGTAGGAAACCCTGTCAATAGTGTGATGTTCATACTCTAGGTGCTTATGATATTCATCAGCATCCTCTTCAAAGGGCTTTAAGGCCTCTTGTTCTCACCTCGCCCACTCCTTAGATATTAACATGGTGGCTTCCATAGCTGGTGGCCCTATCGGAGGTTGTGAAGGTTTGGCAGTAGCAAGGACTTGAGCTAAGGCTACTTGAAGATTGGGATCCATGAGGATCTGAGAGAGCTCGGAAGGGATATTCTGCATATGCTTCGAGAAGGCCTCAGGCAAGGTGGGAGCGGGCATTGGTGCAGCTACTATAGGTAATGGGAGTGACATGGTGGGTGACATGGCAATGGAGGAAGGAGTAGTTCTGGCAAAGGAGGAGTCAATTATGATCACTGGCTCAGTCAGGGGCGAAGGGGCGAGATGGACAGAGATGTTCACTTCTGGCGGGGATGTAGCAATCATAGCCAGAGAAGTAGGTGGTGTGACAGTTGAGGCAGGGAGAGCCAAGAGGGGTTCTAATTGATCTGTACTCTTTACTTCTTCCTCTTAGATTAAGGGTTACTCTATGGTATCCTTTGTCTATTTTAGCCTTTTAGAGTGTTAGAATCCTAGATCCTTCCTTGTACAAACCTTGGGGTCAGGAGACTACTCAGTTTTTGTCTCCTTCCTCTTCTTAGACCTAGTAACTGGAGGAGACTTAGATGTCCCAATTATTGAAGTGGTGGCAGTAGCATCATTCGTGGCACTTGGTTCACTCTTGAGCCCTTTGTACGTCAAGACCACCCCTTGTTGTTTTAGTCTGGGCCACCCGTTCATCAACCCAATCCTTGGTATAGGCCAAGATTGGCTTGGTTATAGTGTAGAGGTCATCGACCTCTTGCTCATCCTAGTCTATTGTTGGTATTGGAACAGTCATCCGCATATAGTTCCTTGCACATACCTCTTTATCATCTTAGCAATCTCCCCAAAAGTCTTCAATGTGGTAGAAATGAGTGAATCTCGGCCCTAGCACCTTCCTTACATGACCATATGGGTCTATCCATGGGCAAGCAGTGTGTAGTTAAAAATGGTATTCTTCTAGTTCTTTCTTGGAGTTACTAGAACACTGGGAAGTTGTTAGTTTATACATGCCCTAGCCAAGAGTTGTGGGATAAGAGATCCCTGCTATGTGCTTGCCACTGAAGATCGCCTGTATGTGTTGGAGCTGCCGAGAAAGCTCCAATGGAATGATTCAGTCATTGGGGTATCGAGACAACTTGTTTGGCCTTTTGGTCAAGCCTTGGGCATGAATGTATGTGAATTTTTGGAATTGAATGAAGAGGAAGGCATATTGCTTCAAAAATTCGCCTGCACTGTGGGAAACTCTCCTTTTGAAATCTCTGGCGATCATTCTGACAATATTGTCGATGAAGGCTTCATTCACTCTATAGTACTCCCTCTTGAAGTTTCGATACTAGAGCTCAGGGTATCTATCATAGGCCTTGAGTCTTTGACCCTGTTCCTGATCGAGCGCCACAAATAAATTGTTTTACTATCTCTGGTCTGCCAAGGAGTACACAAGATATGATGTCATGTAGAATTTGGAGCTTTTCTTCACATCGACGAATTTCTCATGGAAGCAGTTGCTTATTATACCTCCCCAATAAAATGCGGTCTTTGTGGTAACTTCTCCATTCCCATGAAGGATTTGCTGAACAAAGTACACCATCCACCCCTAAAAGAAGGCCGCAGTAGGGAGGCCCATAACCCTACTTAGCATTGTGACCAAATCATGGTAGTCTTCATAGAAATCACTGTGGAAGAGTTCATTAAGAACCTTCGCGACACTGCCCCGCTTTTCCTTGAGCCAATGCTGATTTATTAACTTCTTGCAGCCCATAGGGTTAGCATCCCACACCACCTGGCACTCCTCAATGGTAGGTGTTTCCATTTCTTGAAACGTGGGAATATAAAAGGTTCTTGTGATTCCTCCAGCCGACATGTTGGCAAGAATGTTACCATCCTTGTCAACAGTTGTCCTTGTGTCAGGCTGATACGCCTGTCGACAAGCCATGACCAATTCAGGGGCCACAAGGGATGGGGGAAGCTCACAGCTTTCGCGATTCCACTCTATCTTATCAATCTTGCATTTTTTGTTGTTGGATTGACCCTGACCCTTTGTGTAAATTCGTCAATATTGACATGGCCTATGTTAGTGTCAGTGATTTCCTTCCAATCTATGGTAACCTTTGAGTGTAGAGGCTCACCTTGGAATTGGTATTTCATTTGGTCTTTGTCTTCTTTTCCTCGAGGAGTTTTTCCTAGCTTCTTTCCTTTGTCCTTTTCGATGGCTGCCCCCAAAGGTCCCACACCCAATTCCATATATTATGCAAGCAAAGGCATAGTAAGTGCAATTGATCACAAAATCATTCATGTTAGTCAAAATCCAAAAGATGAAATCCATTTTAAATAAGCTATCAAGCATAACATGATACTCTTACCCCCCCCCCCCAATGTCATTGGTCTTTTGATTGAGGGCTTCGGGACAGTCCAGGCCCGGAGGGCCAGACTTCCCTAGCAGGAATGCTATTTGAAAAGGTGAACGGGGTGAAATGATCTGGGGATTCTTTCCAATTGATTTTTCAATAATTTAAAAGGTTCGCAATGGAGAGGACCAAGATTCAGCACGTGGGTTGATATCAGATTTCAGATTTGGGCTCATTTGGATTGGTTTAAGAGGATCCAGAGGTAGAAAGTCGGGAGGCCATTCGGAGATGGCTGTTTGGAACTTCAGAGTAGAAAAAAATTCTGAGATAAGAATTCTTGGATCATGGGCTCGGAGGGTCAAAGGGTGGCTAGTAGTTTACCATTTTCAAGTGACCGGGCCCAGAGGGCCGAGATGCTGCAGTGCTTTTGCTATTTGGGATGGCAGTCATCGGACGGAAGTCTGGAGTTTCGGGCCTAGGAGGGGAGGAAGTTGTCAGTTCATTTTACTTTCAATTAGGCGGATGCAGCTCACTCCGCCGATAGCCAATTGGTGAGACATCATTCATTGTCCCAGCTACTAGAAGTTCCAGTTAGTGCGAAAGTCTCCATTAGGGAAAGGTCTTGGCGAGAACTTTGTGTCTCACCGACTAAGCATGTCAGCAGGAGTTTGTGCGGCAAGGAGATGTCCTGGTGAGATCTAAATGTCTTGCCGATCAATGGGAAGAATTCTCACTGGCGAGAGATTTGTGTCCTCAGCGAAAGTTCTCATCGACTCCCTCATGTCTCGCCGAACAAGCATATTGGCAGGAGGTTGATCTTCGGTGAGAGGTCTCAGCGACATTGCGAGGTCTTGCCAACCCTTTCCCCGATGTAAGGTTTTCACTTTCGGTGAGAGGTCTCAGTGACTTCTGAATGTCTCGCCAACTGTCAAGAGGTGAATTGGGTCTGTGTCAGTGTTGGCCATTGGATTTCAATTTTAGCAGCGGAGACGAGACGGAGCTCCGGAGGCCGGGGCCCAGGAGGGTCGAGGTCGTTTTGAGTTCAAATTGGGATTTCAACGGAGAATGGAGGCCCGGGGCCCGAAGGGTGGAGAGATGTCAGGTACTCATCATTCGCAAAGGCTAAGATCACATGGAATCGCCAAGAGAAATTGATATCATCGTGATGTCCTAGTGATGCAAAGAGTCCTACCAACAAAGGGAGCCTTCAGCGTAATATTCCAAGTTAGAGAAAGGTCTCCCTGACACTGTGATGTCTCCCCAACCTGCTTCATGTTCACCCAAGGATGAGGGGGGGTCAGCATAAGGTCCTGACGAATACATTATGTCTCGCCGATGAAAATTTCCATCGGCATAACCCTTTCCGACATTATGAAGTCTCCCCAAAAAAGATCCAGGCTCGCTAAGAGAAAGGTTTCACTATGAATTCTTGGTGACCGGAAGGAGTCTCACCAAAAGTGAAGGCTTTGGAAAGAGTAGCAAGCTCGTTGGAAGGTCTCTCTGACTAGACAGAGTCTCCCCGACACAAAGGGCACTCGACGGGAGTGAGGTATGGTCGGTGAAATCTCTCACTGAAAGGGGAGATCTCTGCGACAAGACAAAAGAATTAGTAAGACAAAGGAACCCACTATGAACTTTTGGTGATGAGGTTTGTCTTGCCGACAAGAAAAATTTAGTGTGAGAATTATAATGTCTCGGCGACCAAATACAAATGCCCGAAAGGCTTCAGCGAGACATAGGAAAATCTACATGACATCTCACCAACCTCGAAGGGTCACAACAACAAAAAGAATAGAGCTCGATGAAAGCAAAAGTGCTTGGTGGGAGGTCTCACCGAAGGACGAATGTCTTGGCGAAGCAAGATGACCATCGGTAAAAATACCGAATCCCACCATGACCTCTTGGTGACTAGGGCATGTTTCACCAACTGAGTAGCTCGAGGAGAACAAGGTGTGGAAATCCGGATGTGGAATCTCGGGGACCCAGGCCTGAGAGAGCTAAAGGCTATTTCAAAATTTCTAGTTTGTCGCTAAGTTCTCAACCGGTGGAGGGAGCATCTAGGTCTGAAAGGCATGAATGCTCCTACAAAGAACGGCCGCACAGGGATAAAGTTCTGAATTAATCATGAGGGTGCTACATTGGTTTTCTCAATTCTTGAGGTCATGGGTTTTTTTTGTTGTGCCACATTTCATCATTCTCACATCCTTTTCGTTGTTCTTGTTCATTTTAATCTTTAGAAATCATGAAAACATTGTTCGGGAGGGTGAACGGAGAACCTACCTCGAACACTCGATGTGGGGAGGTATGGAATCCACTCATGATTGGTGGAGTGATGGTGAGGACGATGAGTGTGAAGGCCTTGAAGATGGTGGGCTCCTCTAGCAAGTTCTCTGATCACTCTCTATGATGCTGACCAGTGAAAATGACAGGCCTGCACAAGAAATTTATACCCCTAACTGCCATTAATGGCCCTATTTAATGCAGGTACGATGAGCAAGGAAGTTGGTGATTTTGAATTCACCGACGGTGGTGGGAGACCCAGGGTCTTGCGACTGGGAAGATGCAGGACAGTGACTGTTTGACAAGTTTCACTCGAAAATCACCGGTGGCAAAAGGGAGGTTGGGGCTCGAAGGGCAGAGCTCTGCCCAAGATCTACTGTCAGGAATGGTGAAACACATGAGGAACCCCGGAAGCGGAAGTCCAGAGTCTCGGGCTCGGAAGGTTTGAAAGCAGCTAAAACTAAGAATTTCATCGAATGGAGAATGAGGGTCCAGACCCCAAGATCCAGAAAGGTGCAAACCATCCACTGTTACTGAACGGCGGACACAATAGGGCCTGGGGCCGTTGGAAGAGGCAAACCACTAGGGAGTCCCCGTGAGGCACCAGAACTTGTCAAAATTAAAAAGGGCGGAGATGCGGTCAACCTATGGTGAGACATTGAAGGAACATTGACCACCTGGGACACCAAAAAAATGGCACGCAAAATGAGGGGGCAACAAAATGACCCGACAAGGCAAAAGAAAAGAGGGTCCCCATTCGGAATGGGGCGTGTGTGCTGAGAGCACAACAGGTAGTCATTTATTTTAGTCATGGTAATCATTTATTTATTCATTGTAGTAATTTATTTTAGTCATGGTAGTCATTTATTTAATCATGGCTTAGTCATTTATTTGGGTGAATCAGTGATTCAATTTACAAATCAAATCTAAATTAATTAATCCTCACAAATTTATGCATATAAACTTCAAGTATCATAGATATTCAAATTTTGAGAGAAACACCATGAAATGAAGACTAAAATGCTTGAACAATGATTGATTACAAATAGATCACAAATCAAAGGAGCCACAACACAATATTTATGAGTCTGAAAATTTACTTCATTAAGCCTCATTGGAAAATCAAAACCTTAATGTTTACAACCCCACTAACTATTTTACAATGAATTTATTTTCTTGAGAGTTTCATTTGGATTTTAAACTCAAAAACCAAATGAAACTCAATAACGTTTACAATAGTTATACTTTACCAATCTTTGCAAATCGAGGCTTTTGTTTTCCATATATTCATACACTAGAAGTCTTTCTGAGCCTTGAAAAAATATCCTAGTGAATTAAAAAAAATTGATGATGAAAATTTGAGATGAGCTTCACTTCAATTTCAAATTAAAGTTAATGCATGGTTAAGGTGAGAATGGACCCTACAACCAAAAAAATCATCAAAAAATGGACCCTTCATGTAAATTTTCCAGTCACAAAAGAAAGGTCATTTCTAACATTTCATATTTAAAAAATGCATCTAGGTGTGAGCTGCAACCTAAAAATAAGATTTGGAAAAAGGTTTTAAATATTGTTTATTAAAATAAAATTATGGCCAAGATCCAATATGCATTGGCTTAGCTGAATGTCTGTCAAGAGAAATCTACATAGTGTGTCCGCCATTGAGCCTTCTCACATGATCCAACATAAATAAAATGGGATCAATAGAAACAAATGCATATATTTTGGAACTCTATAACCCATATTTCATCCAACATAAATAAAATGAGATCCATCCATCGATGAAGAAGAAGAAAGATTGAAAAAAAATGCAATACTAATAGTCACTAGTAATGGTGTGCAAAAATGGGACTATAATGTACAATTTCTAAGTTGGGATTGGTCTTGTGCTTATAGAAAAAGAGTAAGGAAGGGGAGTCGGTGAGCTTAGCCATTTTCTCCTAGCAGTTGATGGACAAGAGTGAAAGAGAGAGTTGTAGTTGCTCCCTACTC
This sequence comes from Sequoia sempervirens, assembly GCA_007258455.2. NCBI lineage: Eukaryota > Viridiplantae > Streptophyta > Pinopsida > Cupressales > Cupressaceae > Sequoia > Sequoia sempervirens. The sequence goes on from VDFB02281492.1 coordinate 1,033,783,899, forward strand.
CACGTATTGGGTTGTTGCCTCCCATTGGCAGGAAATGAAGAAGAGTAGAGCACAGACCTCAACCCCAAAATAAGTTTGTTGAGTACAAGTTATTTTCCACCAACCCCAAAGCAAGGTTTCCTAGTCCAAGTTGAATTAGAATCTTGATACCATGCAGCTGCATAAGGGTGTGACTCATATTTCAATCTGCCTCATTGTAACAAGGAAACACATAACCCTACTCCACATATTGGGTTGTTGCCTCCCCCTGGCAGGAAAAAAAGAAGAGTAGAGCACAAGCCTTAGAAATAGCAAATACAAACCTCAACCCCAAACTAAGTTTGTTGAGTACAAGCTATTTTCCACCAACCCCAAAACAAGGTTGCCTAGTCCAAGTTGAATTAGAGTCTTGATACCATGCAACTGCATAAGGGTGTGACTCCTATTTCAATCCGCCTCATCATAACAAGATAGCACATAACCCTAGCATTATGTAAATTACCCCACACCACTTTAAAGGCATAAAAAACATAAGAAATCCCACATTGGAAATGATAAGGAGACAAGTAGAAGCGCAAATATAGCTTGAGTAATAATAATATTTCCTATATCGTTTATGACATGACTAATCATAATAATAGTTGATAGTTTCAATGAAATAAATTTGCAAACCCAAACCCTAGTACAAACCCTAAAACAATTAAAAACAGACTAACCAAAATCAATAATCTTAGAAAAAGAGCGCAAAATACAATAACATACACAATGCAAAAGCAATATTTCAAATACCGAGGAAACTTATGCCAACTATAGCAAGCAAATCATTTCTTCTAACAACGACATTAAGCATCCAATTTAAAGCACTGGACTAAATCTTGACAAAAGTTCAAAGACCTCAGGCATTGCAATTTACAACAAATAAACATGTTCTAAGTTATCATACCTGAGAGAAGCATATTGAATTGATCATAGAACAACACCATGAATAGAGGGAAAATAGGGTGATAACAACTCCAAACTCTTCCTCATTAGTATTGACCTTTCACTTCTCCATTTTGGCAAGTTGCAGCCTGAAAATATCCAACTGCCCATGCATTAGGGTTAATTTTCCTATGCAAAAAATGTTTTAGAATGAATTTGAAAAGTAAATTACAAATAATAAAATCTCTTTCTTTTGTAGTATATAAATATTATATAATATTATAATATAATATAATATTATATTATATTATATTATAATATAATATAATATTATATTATATTATATTATATTATATTATATTATATTATATTATATTATAATATAATATAATATTACATAATATCATATTGTCTAATTTTTATTTGTGACTAATTATTTAGTCATTTTTATTTGTGTGACTAATTATTTAGTTGTGATTTTTACCCGTTGATCAAATTAGTCACTTATGATGATCAAATTAGTCATTTATTTATTCGGTTATAGTTGTGCTGCAAAAATAAGTAGAATTTAGTTATCTTTACTTGTGACTAAAAGTGTTCATCACGTAGTCATTTATTTGCCAAATTCTACTAGTGTAAGGATTCGTTGTTAGGATTTTTGACCTTATGAGATGAGGAAGCCGAATCTACGAAATGGGGGCAAATCAGAGACTGCTTTTAAAGCTACAAAAGCTAAAGATTTGGATGAAGAAAACTTTGATGAAATATAAGCTAACTTTGCAAGAACAATGAGAAAAGGCTCTGGTAAGTATGAAGGTAATTTTCCCTTTAAATGCTTTAGTTGTGGAGAAATAGGTCATTATGTTGCAAAGTGTCTAGAAAGAGCTAAAATTAATAAAAAAAGATATTAGAAGGAAAAGATAGGAAAGAAAATTAACAAAGCTTACTATTTGAATAAGAATGCTAGTATTTCAAATGAAGATTCAAAATATGAAGATCTAGATGAAAATGAATTATTTTTCTTGGTGATTAAGGATGAACCTACTTCTACTAATTAAGATAAACAGGTAAAGGAGAGCCCTTCAAAGAAGGAGAAAGGTAAAAATGAAGGTACAGTTATCTCTGCCCTACATGCGAAACAAGAAAAGATTTTTTGGGTAGTTGATAGTGGTTGCTCACATCACATGACTGGTGATAAGAGTAAGTTTGTTAATCTTGAGAAATATGATGGAGGCTTGGTTATGTTTGGGGATGATATTGGTGCTAAAATTTGTGGGATATGTTCAATAAATTTTGATGGCAAGCATCATACTGATGATGTTTACTATGTTAAGGGTTTGAGACATAATTTTCTTAGTGTTGGTTAGATGTGTAGAAAAGGATATGATATTGTGTTTAAGGATGAGAAATGTGAGTTTTGGAAAGGATTCAGAACATTGATTTCTACAAGAAAGAAATCTAAAGGGAATATTTATCAACTTAAGGTTGTTGATGGATAATGCTCTATGAATCACTTAAATGACAGTTGGCTATGGCGTAGGAGAATGTGTCACATGAATTTTGATAACTTGGAAAGGATTAAAGTTGTTCAGGCCATGAGATATTTACCAAGAATTACAAAGCTTGTTAATTCTATTTGCAGGAATTGTCATTTTGGGAAGCAAGCAAGATATCATTACAGATCAAGGGAACAATATACTATTGGACTAATAGATTTAGTTCATACAGATCTTTGCAGTCCTATGAGAATGAGAAGTTTACTTGGTGAAAGGTACTTTATGTTTTTAATTGATGATTATTCTAGATATACATGTGTTACATTTCTTAGAGAGAAATCAAATGCATTTGATAGATTCAAGGAATTCAAGGCTATGGTTGAAAATGAAGTGAATTTGAAGATAAAATGCTTAAGATCTGATGAAGGTGGAGAATTCACTTCCCATGAGTTCAATATGTTTTTTGAAGTGCATGGAATAAAGAGGTAATTATCTGCTCCAATAACTCCTCAACAAAATGAAATTGTTGAAAGGAAAAATAGAACAGTTCAAGAGACTGCTGGGTTGATGATTACTAAAGCCAAATAAGTTTACTAGAAAGAAGCTATTCATATTGCTATTTATGTGTCCTATATATTTCAAGCAAGAGAAAACAATACAAAGACTCCCTATGAGCTATGGCACGAAAGAATTCCTACAGTTAAATATTTCAAGCTATTGAAAAGCAAATGCTATGTTAGAAGAGATGAGGAAACTTTAGGTAAGTTTTATGCAAGAAGTGATGAAGGAATATTTCTTAGATACTCTACTAAAAGCAAGGCATATAGATGTTTTGATAAAAGATCGAGGAATATTTAAGAGAGATTGAATGTGAAGGTAGATGAGATAGTGAAGAACTCTATTAATGTTGATGGATATGTGTCTGATGAACATGATTGTGTAAGAATAGAAGAAATTATGGAAGAGAAGGATAAAGATGAGTGGAAGAAGCAGGATGAACAGAATGAAAGAGAAGAAGATGCTCTGGTAATAAATTATAGGATACCAAAATATGTACAGAGGAATCATTCAAAAAATTAGATTATTGGAGACAAACAAAAGAAATGTTAACCAAAAGTAATGTTGTTGTTGAAGTTAATTTGTGTTTATTCTTTGAGATTGAGTTGAAGATAGTAAGTGAAGCCTATAAAGATGAACATTGGAAGAAAGCAATGAAAGAAGAAATTTTGCAGATTGAGAAGAATCAAAGTTGGGAATTGGTCCCAAGACCAATAGATAAAAATATCATTGGATCAAAATGGGTTTTTAGAAATAAGTTGAATGAGAATGGAGAAGTTGTTAGAAATAAAGTGAGGCTTGTGTGTAAAGGCTACTCACAAGTAGAAGGCATAGATCTTTAGAATACTTTTTCCCTAGTAGAAAGAATTGAAACTATAAGGATGTTCTTGACATTAGTTTCCTATAAAGACTTCAAAATCTATTAGATGGATGTCAAGCCAGCATTTCTGAATGGTGAGCTAGAAGAAGAATTTTACATAGAGCAACTGGGAGGATTTCAGTTAACAAATCAACTAGATATGGTGTGTAGATTGAAGAAAGCTTTATATGGATTGAAGCAAGCTCCTAGATCTTGGTATGCAAGGTTAGACATGTATTTGATTCAACAAGGATTTAAAAAAGGTATGATAGACAGTAATTTGTACTAAAATGACAAAGTCTTGATTGTAGTTGTATATGTTGATGACATTATCTTTGGAGGAAATGAAAAGATGTGGAAGATGTTTGTGGAAGAGATGCATAAAGAATTTAAAATGTCTATGTTTGGGGAGATGAATTTCTTTCTTGGGATACATATTAATCAAATAGGGAACGGAATTTTCATTTCACATTCTATGTAAGAGAGATGTTGATGAAATTTGGGATGGACATTTCCAAATCAATAAGTAATCCTATGGTGACTTGTTGCAAATCACGTAAAGATGTTGATTCACCTAAGGCTGATCAGAGAAAGTATAGATCTATGATTGGTGGATTACTGTATTTGACTGCTACTATACCGGATATTATGCATGTATTCTATCTTGTGGCTAGACTTGAAGAAGATCTGAAGGAAAAACATGTGTTGTAGTTAAAAGAATATTCAGATATTTGAATCACACTCCAAATTATGGATTGTGGTATCCTAAAGATACTGACTTTACACTTAGTGCATATACAGATACATACTGGGTTGGATGTGTATATGACAAAAAGAGTACAATTGGTAGTGCATTCTTTCTTGGATGGATATTGATGACATGGTTTAGTAAGAAGCAAGATTCAGTCTCTTTTTCGATTGTTGAAGCTAAGTATATTACTGATGTATCTTGTTGTACACAAGTTTTATGGATGAAACATACATTGAAAGATATCACAGTGTTATATGATGATCCCATTTCTATCTTCTGTGATAATGCAAGTACAATTAACATTTCAAAGAATCTTGTGATGCACTTGAGGATGAAGCATATATATATTAGATATCATTTCTTGAGAGAGAAGGTCATGGAGAATGAAGTCAAGCTTGAATATGTTTTGAAAAAGGATCAAATTGCATATATATGTATGAAGGATCTTCCCAAATATAATTTTGAGTATCTCAGGGAGAATTTAGGAGTTATTGCCCCTCCTTTCATAAAATAAGATGCATTTAGAGATGCATCAGTTTGGTGGATTCATGGTTCTATATTTTTGGACTGATGTTTGGTGGCTACCCCTTAGGGGGAGCAGGTAGTTATCAAGTGTTTTCATTGTGAGTATTTTGTTTTCATGTCAAAGGAAGATTCAATGAACATATCTTTTTCCTTTGCCATTGATGTCAAATGGGGAGAGAAATCATGTGAAAAGGAGAAAAAGCTAATAAGAGAAATCAAGTAATGAAGAAGATGATCAAGTCTGAGGGGGAGAAACAAAAATAAAAATCTTGAGAAGTATATTAAGATCTAGTATGGTGTCTTTGATGGTTTTTCACATCTTGTGTTACCATCATGACAAAGGGGGAGATTGTTGCAAGAATAGAGAAAGGAATGAAGGTGTTGTCATTGATGTCAACTGGTCAACTGGTTATCTACTAGTTGCTATTGGTTTTATATGTTGAGGATATTGAGAAAAATGTATTCAAGGAAGATTGCAGGTATTGATTTGTTGCTCTAGTATTTTCCCATGTGTTCATGCGGTTCAGATATGATGGTCATGATTGTTGAATATTGTTATATCCAAATGTTTGGCTATTGGTTCATTGTGAAGTTTGAGTTGTGTTCACCCATTTTGAACTATGTTTCTCTATGTTTTGATTGAAGTCTGGGAAAAAGCTTGTTCTAGATTTCTCTTTGATGAATTGTTTTGACTTGTGGTTCCAAAGTTAAGATGTTTTGATTGTATTGAAAATATTTTTGTTTTTTGGAAGTTCCAAGCTTAATTGTTCCATGTGTTTTACACTGGTATGGTTGACCATGTGTTAAGCACTATCTTAAAAGTTAATGAAACATGTTGGATCTATTTTTGGGTCTTGGTGAAGCACATGTTTGGGTCACCCTCACTCTAATTCCATCCTAGGATGTTTGGCATTGAACTAATTTGAATTTGAAGTTGGATGGCCCACTTTGTATCTTTTTCAAGGTTGGACAGAGTATAAATATAGGATGAGCTAGTAATGAAATCATACAAGAGAAAAGAAGATAAGTGAAAGAGTAGACATGAATTTGATGTTATTCAGAAAGTGTGTGTGAGTTGTGTGTGGGAGATCAGTGTGAAGCTTAATGCTGAGTTTCTAGATGCAGTGAGTGGGTATGTGTAGGATCATCATGGAAAAAACAAGCCCTTAAATGGCAAAAAATTCAGAAAAATCAGAGTTAAGAAACTTGACATAAAAATTTGAATAAGTTATCTATATTATTTAAAAAATATGTAAGAATAGAATCTGTAGCAAATTGAATGTAGTTTCTAAGCTACTAGGTTTTTTTTTTTTAATAAATCTATTTGGTGAAAATTTGAAATTTCAATGTAGTAATACTTAAATTTCAGGGAAAAAATAAGTAGGTGTCTGTTTGACCACCCTAACCACAATAAAATGATAATAATTTTTTATAAGATTTTAGATATAAGTAGAGGACTCATGTTCGGATGTGATACATATTTTTTTGTAATTTTTTTCCAAGTAAATAGTAAATTATGATTTTTTTATTACAACTTTTAAAAAATATAAAAACTTGTACGTCTAACCACCTTAGCTTGGTCAAAAATTCATGAATTTTTTTTTTTAATCCTATAGTATTTGAATAATAGAACGTGACACATCTTTCAGATTCAAAAAATGTGATACTGTTTGAAAGCTATAGATGTTTTTCAATCAGCCTATCAATTAGGACTTTAGTCATGTAATTCAAATAGAAAATAAATAATAATAATTTATTAAATTCAAAGTAAGGAATAATTTATATTGGTGGAAATTTGAGAATCTCCTTTAAAAACCCTTTCCATTTCATCAATTTTGGGTAAAAAAAAAGTCGTTAGCCACAAACCCTACGTATACCCATTATATTGCCACTTTTTGGCCCATCATGATCCTTCACATACCCGAGTAGAAGGTGAACTATATCATTCATGCAAGTTGATCAAGTAACTATGGTGGAATCCTTTGTTGCATTGAGATTGTAGTCTCACCGTAGCAAGTCTTCTTTGTCTTCTTCATATCTCTGTGGCAGTGAGCTAGGTGTATAGGTTGTAGCCCTATGGATAGTGAGTTCGGATAGTGAGTCCTTATCTCAGGTAGTGAGCCTTGTTTTAGGTAGTGACCCTTTTTGTAATTGGTTTTGATATTCTCTATAGTGTGAGTTAATCCTCACCATGGTTTTTCCCTTATTGAGTTTACCATGTAAATCTAGTATTTTTGTGTTTATGTGTTGGATTTGAGTTTCTGCATTGGCATTTGATGATTAATCATTTAAGTAGTTTTAAGTATTAGTTCCGACTATAATTGAATTAAAGGTTAAAATGTGTGACAACTGATACACCCCTCCTCTCAATCGTCCTATTCAACATGTCACAATTCCACCACCAATCTCTTATAAAAGACCAAGAGACAATCAAATTATTCCCTCACTGGTAGATTTTGACCCATTTTTCAACGACCATCTGTCAGAATTTTGACAGATGTTTGTTGCTATTATTGCATTAGAATTTTGACAACATTTGAAATGTCAAAATTCTGACCTAGCATTGGAATGCCGAGTTAGAATTTTGACATTTCAAATGTCGTCAAAATCTTGACGCAATAATAGTGACAAACATCCGTCAAAATTTTGACGGTCGTCAAAAAATGGGTCAAAATCTACCAGTGCCTTTGTTCCTCCAAAGATAAAACAAGTATATAGACCTAAAGAGATAGTTGTTTCCCAACCCTTGATGGTTCCTTCAATTCCTCCCTTAAGTGAAGAAAAGAAACCAATGGTTGAGAAACCTACTCCTACCCCATCACAAATTAAAAATTGTTCAAGAAGAAACTAAAATTCTAAATGGCGTAGGTGTAGGAGTCCAACACTTATTCAGTAAAATTCATCAATTGGAAGAAAAGAATAAAACAATGCATGATAATCCAACACCTATGGAAACAACTCAAGAAGAAATACAAATTTCACCAAAACTTGAGACATATAACCAAAATAAGAAGTGAAATAAGAAAATTCAATTGCAATTGTCATAAAACCTCCCATTGTGATCAATTTGGATGATGAAGATGAAATTGCTAAAATTGATGAACAAGTCCAAAATGAGCTTAATGTTTTATTTAGAAAAAAAATGAATTTAGATGTGGGCAACCATGGTGATCCTCTTGATGAAGGTGACCCATAATGTGTTGAACTTAGAGATGCTCATAGTATGACACTTGTTGTAGTCCCTTCAACTAGTTGTCTTACTTCCTTATATGATGTACCTGATTGGGATGAAGATGAATTGCTTTAGATTAGCTCACATATGTGATACTCCTTTATGTTTGTTTCATGTTTCCTTTGTGTTTGCTTGCACGTGATGTGATCTTTCATATTGTGATTCTTGGCATGCCTCTATGTTTGTGATTTTTCTTTGGATGACCCTTGTTGCTTCGTTGGCATAATGATACAAAGGAAATGAACCCATTGTGACATTCTTCTATTTGTTTCTCTATTCTTCTATATTTTGTAATCTTTGTCTTCAATTTTTTTATTTTATTCTCCTTTTGGGGATGATGCAAGACATTGAGACATTTATGTATCTTCCATTTTGACCCAAAATTTTATTTTCTTTCTCTCTTCAGATTTCATTCCTCCATTATTTTTGTTGTTCCACGAATATTTGGGGAATGATGTTAGTTCCAAGATCTATAATATCACTATAGGAAAAGATGTTTACTGGTCCCTTGGATCCATGGATCCCTTATGTGTTCATATTTTATGTTGTTAGTTTTATTTCATTTGGGGGCGACACCTTATCATGATGTAGCTTTATTTGGAAACATATCTTTGGCATAGGTCTTTCTAAATACTTGCTCTTGGAACCTTTTATCAAATGAAATTTATTATTTTTCCACCTTAAGGTAATTTCTCACAACATGGTGTTTTGTAATTTCTTTAAGGTGAGGGCATACATTAGCATTATTTTCTTCACTTTGTTCACAAGCATTCGACTTAGTGGTTTGTAGAAATTTGCATTTTTTCTTCACTTTATAGTTCACTGGCATTGAACTTAGTGTTGCATTAGCATAGCATTTTGATCATTTTGTAGCACCCTATCAGACTTATCAGCCTAGAGTATAACTCTTGGTATGGTTGTCATGGGTATACACCTAGTGAAAATTGGTCCTCACTAGACCTACTGTGTTTCTCATTTTTCTACCTTGCCCTAAGGGATCACCTAGTGATTATCGAACTTCACTAGCCTATGTTTCTTCCATTTTACAATTCACCTAGCAAATATCAAACTTTGCTATTCTATGATTCATGAATGCCTTGTTGGAAACATGAGCATGACGGTGTATGGAGTTTTCATTGATGTTAACCCACTACATATTATTTATGGTCTATTAGTCTTGAAAATACCAAGTGTTTTTGGGAAAGTGGATGTGTTTGATTAAGATAGTTCATTTTTTAGAGATAGTGCATTTTTTAGAGATAGTGCATTTTCAATGTTACAAGGGAACATTTTTGTAGTCCACATTGTTCTGCTTTGCATTTTTTTATTATGCAGTTTTGAGGTAATGATGGTATGTATTGGAGGAGTCCACATCCAAATTTTCAAGGCTTTATTTCCTCCACAATATCTAAGATATTAATGGCAGAGTATTGGACTAAGTTGTGATAGAGATATTGTTGTAGAGTGCATGTTAGAATTCTTTGCATTCCACCGTGGATGATCATTATGCTCTACGAATTTCAAGAAGTTTTTAGAGATGTCAAATGTGTTTGCACTTTGAGTTTAATGGTGTTTTCATGGGTAACAACTAACTTGGTGTTTATACTACATACGAGGAATAAATATTGTTTAAGGAAGCATGTGGTTGTGTATTGTTGGTGATTTGGGTCCCAAATAAGTTTTGATGTGGTCTGAATTCACTTATGCCCACCATGAATTATTTTTGGAATTTACCTAATTTGAATTTGAACATTTGAGGTGCATAGATGACCTTGGATAAGGTTTCAAGGTTGAAGATGGCATAAGTATGAGTTGAGTTGTTGAAGGATGCACAAAGATATATGTGTAAGATGCGAATGATGTGAAGTGAAGAGTTGTAGAGTGTGAAATTGAGTAATGTAGTATGAGCTTTCATGTGTTAGTTTACTGGATGCAATGAGGAAAATGTTGCTACAATTCTTTAATCAAATTGCAAAGGTGTTGAATTCATTATGGTGGCTTCCTTGTTGCATTGAGATGCTTTTATCTATGTAGCATTCCTTCTCTATCTTCTTTCTATTCTAGTAGTGAGATTTCTAATAGTGAGCCTTTCTTCTTTGGGTAGTGAGCCCTCTGAAAATGAGCCCTTTGTATTCAGTATTGCTATTACTTATATTGTGAGTTAATCCTCATCATGATTTTTCTCTTCTTGGGTTTTCCACATAAATTTGGTGTTCTATTGTGTATGGTGTTAAGTTGTTTTAGTTTTAGTTATTTTATTTTCATTCTAATTCTTCATGACAGATTTAAGGGTTTAATGAATGAATGTGGATTTGAATGTTAATGAGGGTTTTGAAGTGTTAAGGTACAACTAATTCACCCCCACTCAATTGTCTTGTGTATTCAACAATTGGTATTAGAGAAAGGTTCCTTAGATGAAAGCTTAACCACTTAAGGTAGATCTGGAATGGAGCACAAGAAGGAGATCCCTATATTTGATGTAATAGACTATGCATTCTTGAAAACAAGGATGTAAGGCTTTCTAGAATATTTGGGACATGATATTTAGAACTCAATTAAGGACAAATACACTGTCTAAAAATGGTCTGAACACTAAAATTGAACTCAAAGCCTATGAAACCAATAGTAAAGCAAGGTATGCTCTCTTAAGTAATCTTACAAATTTTTAATTGGTGAAAGTTATGAATCTAAAAATAGGTAAAGCAATTTGGGATAAGTTGGAAAGTATTTATGAAGGAGATGATATGATCAAACAAGATATATGGATAATTTAAAGATCAAATTTGAGAATGTGTGGATGTCTGAAGATGAAAACATTACAAGCTACATTCAAAGGGTAGATGAAGTGGTCAACTCCATCAGAGATCTTGGAGGAAAAATCAAGGAATCAAAAGTGGTAAATAAAATTCTTAGAACCCTACTTAAATCTTACAGTCATAAAGTTTTTTCTATTGAGGAATTTGCAAATCTAGGTCAGTATTTGAGAGATCAATTGTATGGTTCTTTAACTACATTTGAAATGAGAGAATTTGGCCCAAATAATGGTGCAAAATGTGAGACTACTTTTAAGGTTGCAAAAAAAAGAGAAGACTGAAGAACCAGATCAGGAAGATCTTGATGATGTGGAGGCTAAATTTGTGAGAATAATGAGAAGGGGTGCTAGAAAGTAAAAAGGTAAGCTACCTTTCAAATGTTTTAGTTGTGGAAAAATAGGTCACTATGCTTCAAGATGTCCTTGAACAGAGTTGTAAATGATAAAAATAAGTAGAAAAAAGGTAAGATGATTAAGTAAATTTATTATGTTAGAGAAGATCTAAGTATTTCTAATGATGAATCTAATTATGGAGATGATGATGATGAATGCATATTCATGACCATAAAAGATGGATTTATTTTTGCTAACTTTGAAAGATATGTGAAGGAATTCCCTTTGAAGAGAAAGGATAAGATTGAAGGTAATTTGGTATCTACTTTTCATGCTAGATAGGATAATAACAATTGGATCATTGACAATGGTTGCTCTAATCATATGATTGAAGAAAAAAGTAAGTTTGTTAAAATTGAAAAATATGATGCACTTGTTAGATTTGGTGATGATTCAGGTGCTAAGATATGTTGAATAGGTTGAATCAGTTTTGATGGAAAGCATAATACTGGAGATGTTTACTATATTAATAGTTTAAGGCATAACCCTTTGAGTGTTGAAAAAATATGTAGCGAAGGATATAATATTATGTTTTAGGATGATGGATGTGAGATTAGAAAAGGGTACAAAACTATGTCTGCTGCTAGAAAAAGGATAGATGGAAATGTTTATTAGCTTAAGGGTATTGATGGCCATTTTTTTATGACTCGGATCAATGAAAGTTGGTTATGGAACATGAGGATGCGTCACATTAATTTTGATAATTTGGTAAGAATCAGTTCAATTCAAGCAGTAAGAGATTTTCCAAAGATTACAAAGCCTATTAATGTTGTCTACAAGGAGTATTAGATTGGAAAGCAAACAAGAAGAAGTTTCAAAGGAAAAGAATAATCTTCTACCAAATTACTGGAATTGGTGCATAGAAATATTTGTGGTCCTATAAGAACAAGAAGTCTTCAAGGTGATAGGTATTTCATACTTTTTATTGATTATTATTCAAGAATGACATGGGTTACTTTTCTTAAAGAAAAATATGAAGCCCTAGATAGGTCTAAAACATTTAAAGTTATGGTTGAGAATGAAATGGATATGAAGATCAAGTGTTTGAGGTCTGACAGAGGTGGATAATTCACCTCCAATTAATTTAATATGTTTTGTGAGAATTATGACATAAAGAGGAACTTTTTTTCCCCTAGAACTCCTTAGCAAAGTGGAGTAGTTGAAAGGAAAAATGGGACTATTCAAGAAGTTGCAAGGACTATGATGAAAGAAGATAACCTATCAGAATTTTACTGGAGAGAAGTAATTCATACTACTATTTACATACTTAATAGAATTCAAGAAAAAGGAAATAATGTACAGACTCCCCATGAGTTGTGGTATGGAAGGATACCTACTATTAAAAAATTTAGAGTGTTTGGAAGCAAATGATATATCAAAAGAGATGAATAAAATTTGGGAAAGTTTGATGTAAGGTATGATGAAGGAATCTTTCTTGGATATTCTACTAAAATCAAAGCCTCTCGGTGCTACAACAAGAGACTAATAAAGAATTTTGAGAGTGCAAGTGTCAAAGTTGATGAATATTTTTAGAACTCAGTGGTGATAGATGGATATGAACTAGATGAGTCTGATTGCAGAGAAAAAGAAAAGGAAAAGGAAGTATAGTTTGAAGAAGAGGAAGAATCTCTAGAAAAGACCCCTACAAATCCTAAGTATGTGCATGGGAATCATTTAGAAGAACAAATCATTGGAGATAAAAGAAAAGGGGTAAATTAAAAAGAAGGAAAGTTGTTGAAGAGGAGGTAAATCTGTGCTTACTTTTTGAAGTTGAACCTAAAATAGTCATTGAGGCATGTAAAGATGAACATTAGATAAAGGCCATGGAAGAAGAACTACTACAAATTGAGAAGGATCAAACTTCAGAACTTGTCCCTAGACCTACAAACAAAAAAATAATTGGATCTAAGTGGGTGTTCAAAAAAAAACTAAATGAGAGTTAGGAAACTTGACGTAAAAATTTGAATAAGTTATCTATATTATTTAAAAAATATGTAAGAATAGAATATTTAGAAAATTGAAACTTCCCTAGAAACTCTTTAAAGAAATTTGCATACTCTTGTTCACAGTTTTCTAAAGTAATAGAATGTTCAAAAATTTGCTTACAAACTGGTTCATTCTTCTTCCATACCACATTATCATTCTGAGGCAAGAAATTCAAAAAATACATCATGATACATATGACCAAAGTACAAAACTTGAAGGGGTAATCTGCTTCCATTGTTAGTTGCACATTTTCCATCAATTGATCTTTTAGTAAACTGCATAGGTCAAACTATTGACCCTCCATTATCATTTTATGAGATATGTAAACTACACTTGCCAAGGTTGTGCCTTCCTTGTTTCTGAAGAAAATTTTATATGAGATTTCATGTGCAATGTACCTTGTTATTGGATCTTTGATTGTCAAAATTATCAGTTCCCTTTGATCTCCTGTTACTCTAGTTAGGGTTTCGACTTCCTTGTTCTGAATTGACTTCTTCTTTGTAATATCGCCAACATTGCATAATCCAGTTAGATTCCTAATCACCTCCTTCAAAATGAGATAGGATTTATCCAAAGTTAGGATGTCATCATACAATCTACATAGGGTAAACCTAATAACTTCTGCATTGCCAAAATGAGGAAACTCATTCCAAATGTCCAAACTTCTATGTTTCACACCTTTAAGCCACTTCAATTCATCAGCTGACAACATATTTCTCACATCCCTGATCTTTGTACTACTATATTCATCTAGATTCACCATTCCTTTGATTTGCTTCATTTTTCTTTTTGTATAGAACAGGTTTTTCTATCAAGCAAAAAATTGGGAATTCAAAAAGCAACTAAAATACTTGATAAATTAGTCATTGAATTGACTTGAATCCTTCAAAATTCTATTATAGAGGCTATCCTTCTATTCTTTTTCAATGCAAGGTGACAAATGAGGGTTCCAAATACCCTTTTATAACTTCACACACCTGACCTTTTTGTCGTATTAAAATTCTTTCCCTATGAGTTTTGGTTACTCTATTTTCTTAGATAACAAGAGAAGAATTCATCTTCAGACCTTCTAGACCTCAATTTTCTACACAAGCGATCACATATACATTTGTACACTAATAGCTCATAGCTACTAACAATTTCTTGCATTCTGGTGCGAACTACACATAGGGGGCAAAGGATTTTCTTGAAAAACTCCCCCTAGGCCAATGGCCTGAGATCAATTTCTGGAGGAATTACCAGAACCTGCTTCTAGTACGGGCTTATTTCCTTCATCATATTCACTCTTCTTTATCCATGTTTTCTTCATCTGATCTCTCATTTCTTCCATAGTCACTTTTCCTTTTCCTTTATCATCTTTCTGTGAAATTCTTCCTTTGTATGTACTGGACCTCTTCTATCCATGTTTTTGTTCTTGCAGAATCTTGCAATGTGACAAGATCTGTTGTAATTGTAACACACCATATTTCTTTGTCTAGACCATTCATTCCATTGATTTCCTCTTGATCTACACTGATTAGCAATATGCCCAAATTTTCCACAGGTATATCATTTAACATTCCTTACACTAACAAACATACTTTTACATTCAATTTTCTTATGACCAAACTTATTGCAACTAAAACACTGACCAAAAAATGATGGACTTATTGAATTTATTTTACTTATACACTAAGAAGCCATATGACCAAATTTATTACAAGCAAAGCAGTAACTATTAAACTTTTGAGCATTGAGTTGTCTTATCAAATACTTTCTTCCTTTGTTCATTTGATTTCTTTGTCTGGAATCCTTATGTTTAGATCTAGAGCATTCTCCCTTCTCATAGCCTAGACCTCACTTATCATTTGCATCCTTCAGTCCTTTAGTCATCTCATCAAGCTTAGCAGAACTACTCCTAAAATTCTACTTGTATTCATTTGCAATAGTGAGTTCATCTCTAAGAATAACTATCTGTCTTTCAAGCTCTTGTTCATTATTTCTAGATTGTTGCAATTCAATCTCTAACTAAATGAATCCACTATTAACTCTATTGCATTCTTCAAAATTTTCTTTTAAGGACTAGGCTAGATTTTCCTCATTCTTATTTCTTTCTTCAATCTTCTTAGTTAGCTTCATCACCACATATTCCATCTCAAGCTTTAGAGTAGCATTATTCCTAGCAATTTTTTCACATTCTTCGGTAATTTCTTTTAGGTTTTGATTCAGGTGAAAATCTTCCAAGCTTTTATTTTCTCTCTGCTTTAGCTAATCGTATAGTTCCTTCCTCTTTTCTCTTGACTCATTGATTTTATCCTTAAATGATTGAATGAATTTTTCAGCATCCACAAGATTTTCTTTTAATTCCATGACTTCTACTTTAGAATGATCAAGATCATCAAGTGCCACCATAAGCTGTTGTTGAAGACCACTAGAGTCCATTGTATTCCAAGATCCACCTCAAGCTGTTAAAATTTCAGTAGAGGAACCTACTCTGATACCAATTGTTGGACTCAAGGAACACTAAGAGGGGGCAGTGAATCAGTGTTCAGAAAGATTTTAAACTTCAATTCATATCTTAAACCATCTACAACATTCAAATAGAAGTGATGATGCAAGCATAAGAAAGAAACAATAAAAAAACCATAACACCAAGATTTTTATGTGGAAACCTTGTTAGGGGAAAAACCACGATGGAGATTAATCCATCATTTATAATCTATTAAAAGTATGAAGAAAAAGGGAATGCACATGTGTTTAGGAACACTGCCTAGAGCTCACTACTCAAAATAAGGAAGGCTCACTACCTTACAAAATGTTTGTGATTACAACAAAATTTGAACTGAGAAAGTAGCATCTACAAATGCCTGGTATTAGTTCTGGTGAAGCTCATGTATCAAATTCTGGATTTGCTACACTTCACTCTGCTCTGCTTTAATTCACTTCACAAAAATCCACTTCTACACAAGTGAAACTATGCCAAATCACTCAACAACCCTTCTGTTATTCACACACTTCGAACATACACAGTCTCACACTTGAAAATGAATTAACTGATCTCTTACATATATCTACTAGCAAGAATTGAATTGCTATATGTTGGCTTTAAAAAAAATACAAAATATTCTTCAAATGTCAGTTCAAATCATGAACAATCTTTAATGCACATCCATCTAAGTCGAAAAAACCATAGCTGGGACCCAAAACAGAATAACCAACATAAGAAAAAATTAAACAATTACTCCTCATACATCCACAACATGCAACATTGACTAGGTCGGCCACCATGAACAAATAAACAAAAAAATATCCTGTCAAATCTCCTAACTCATACATCGATTAAAGAAACATTACAAGACTTAACAATAACATAAAATATATGTTCAAAAATCTATCTTGGGGATCCACAACTCAAAATGATGATCCGGTGAAGCATACAGATCGACATACTAACGAATACCCTGTTCTTTCTGCTTTCTACCAGTAATACTTTGTTCTTTGCTTTGCTTGCCAGTATGAGAAAATTCTGATATGTGGACTAAAATAATGACTTCAATTTCCATCAATGAAAACTCTAGAATCCATATGCTGACATGCCCTACACCGTTGGATGCTCCTACATCAGGTTCACAAGTCATCCATAGGTTTGAGGAAGCGTGTACTTAAAATTTTAATGGTGTTTGCACCGGTAATGGTTCATCTAGTATTTACACTACATACTATGAATAAATATTGTTTAAGGAAGCATGTGGTTGTGTGGTGTTGATAATTTGGGTGGACCAATTAAGTTTTGTTGTGGTTCACATTCACTTCTATTTGTCACAAAAAATGTTTTGGCGCTGAGCTAATTTGAATTTACACATTTGAGGTGCATAGTCAACCTTGGAGAGGGTTTCAAGGTTGAAGATGGTATAAGTATGATTTGAGTTTTTGAAGAATTTGAAAATAGATTTGTGAGATGTGAATGATGTGAAGTGAATATTTGTAGAGTGCAAAATTGAGTAATTCAGTGCGAGCTTTCATGTATTAGTTTACTAGATGCAATGAACAAAAGGTGGCTACAATTCTTCAATTAGACTGCAAAGGTGTTGAATTCATTGTGTTGGATTCCTTGTTGCATTGAAATTCTTTTCTCTGTGTAACATTCCTTCTATATCTTCTTTTCTATTTTGGTAGTGAGATTTTTGGCAATGAGCTCTCGTGTAATGAGCCCTTTTGTATTCAGTATTGATATTACTTATATTGTGAGCTAATCCTCACTATGGTTTTTCTCTTCATTAGTTTTCCATGTAAATATGGTGTTCCCTTGTCTATGGTGTTAATTTGTTTCATTTTTTGTTATTTTCTTTTAATTCTAATTCTTCATAATATATTTAAGGGTTTAATGAATGAATATGGATCTGAATGTTAATGAGGTTTTGAAGTTTTAAGGTACAACTGACTCATCCCCCCTCTCAATTGTCTTGTGCATTCAATAGAAAGATCCACAAAAATATTACTAGGATTCATACCTAAGGAGTTCTTGAATCAAAAGCTAACAAAGTTTGATATTTTCTAGGTGACCCATAAACCAAAGTATCACAAGTTGGTGAAGTTTTATATCCACTAGGTGATCTATGACAAGAAACAACATAGACTAGTGAATTCTGATATTTAGTAGGTGAGCTTTAAAATAGAACAACACATGGTAGTGAAGTCTGATATTCACTAGGTGAGCTTTTGCAAGGTAGCAAATGAAAAACACACAAGGGATAGAGAAGTCCTATATTCACTAGGTGTGTTTTCATGTCTAACTTCACTAATGAAAAATCTTCCTTAAACTTGGTGATTTAATCCTTCATATCATTAGGAGATATCTCTTCAATATCTATATCCTCCTTTTTTGGAGATTTTCTAAGTATGACAAGATTATTTTACCTGTTATTGAAAGCCCTGCCATGATGGAAAAATAATTCTCTAATTAATTATATAAAATAAGTTGAATAAATCTAAGAAAATTATTATAACAAGTTAATAAGGTCTATATCTCACTTATCAAGAAAACACTCCAATAGGTTTTTTGATTTATAGCCTTGGGAGTGTCATGAAAAAAAAATATAATTAATATGTTTTTATTCTTGGAAGTGAATTTGGTGGAAACCCTATTTCTACAATAACTCCTTGAATTTGGCTCTAAATTCCCTCAAATACATGTTGTATCTTCTTTAATGTGAACTTTCAAAAGTTAGGATTTTTTCCAAGATTGTTTTTTTAAAAATTAGAGAGATATACACTTTCCAACATAACATCCAAAATTTTAAGAATTTCTTTGTTTCTTGCATTCATGGTGCTAATTTCATGCTTTAATACTACTTGCCATGAACCAAATTGCACAAAAGAAAATATCATAATTTATCAACTAGATAATATCAAACCTGCATCTACTAAAACTAACATGATTTAAGAATAAAAATGTGCAATACATAATCATAATGTTGAAATAAAAATACACATATACAAAGTCACATATCATCATGAAATATTGAAATTCAAGTATTATTGAGTTCAACATATAAAATTCACACATATATCCTCTATATACAAATCCCATACACTTTGGTGGGAATCTATATGAGCATCATTGACAAGTGTGATATAATGTCATTGTTGACTAGAGTTAGGCATCTCATTTTATCTTATATTTGGAGAAATAGAGGCAAAGTTGTCTTTAATAATCTTAGTGATCACTAGGGAGTTGCACTTTCAGGGCTTTACTCCAACATTTTTTATTGTCTGATTTCTCTCTTTTCTCATCTATAGGCTGAGGCTGAGAAGAATTTGAAGATTGATTTTCAAATCTAGCAAATCAAACTCCAAGTTAATCAGTTGTTGAGCGAAAAAAAGGTTATTGTTGCACAAGGGTTAAAGTCTTACTTTCATGATTGATTTTCAATGTTCGTGATTGGTCTTCTCAGATTCCATTGGTTGATCAAGTTGATATTGTCATGTTTTATCCTATTGTAGTTGTCAATTTTGATAGATGTATTCCCTGTTGGGACTGTTATTGGACTACTATAGTTTTTATGTTTTGTTTTAGCTGGTGTTTATATAGCTGTTGTCATTTGCATATGCCATGTAATTGCTCAAACTATTGTATTTGTTGTTGGTTCATTTCTTCATGCCTTTTCTATAGTTTAATATTGGAACTTCTTTGTAATTCGCATATTTTCAATATAAAAAAAAAAAAATTCATATATGATAATCCAAACATATGATCCATACATCTTGATAGCAACCCCCCCAAAAAAAAAACTGTTATCATTAAGTATACTATTATATCAACATCAAAATTATCAAATGTAATAGTAGGAGGTGGATATGCCTAGCCATTATATCAACATCAAAAGTACCAAATGAGTAATAGTAGGAGGTAGATACGCCTAGGCACTCTAATGTGGGTATAGAGGTTCTCCACTTTTAAGCATCACTTATATTGTAGTTGTACTTCTACTTCCCATCAACATTAGCCTTAGTGTTCAACTACCTTTGACAAACATCATCCTTGTTTTAATTTGTAGATAAACTCAACAATTTTTTTTTATATATAATGTGTATTACATTTATAATTATAGTACAATTTATTTATAGCTTCATTCTTAAACTTACCCTACATCTTCACAATATATTTTCGAGAATAACTAACAAAATTTATCCACAAAATACAATATTATTTTTCTCTATATATATTTAGTTAAGAAGAGTTTAACAATAATAAATGTTGGAATAACTAAACAACCACATAAGTACATTTTGTAAATAAAATATAAAAGAAAAGTATTATCTCAAATATCAATTTGTATTTAAAGGGTTGAGTTTAATTGTTTAAAGCATTGAGTTTTTATTGTGGAAAATCAAGTTCAAATTCTAAATAGACATCTAATATGAAACTTTGATTTGTGATATTTGGTTTTTATTGTGGAGGTGGTTTGTAGATAAGTAGATTGCTAAGTTGTGACTCTTGGTCTTCTATAGTTGGCTTTTAGTGTGGATGTGGTTTCTAGATAAGTGGATTGCTAAGTTGTGGTTCTTGATCTTCTATAGTTGGCTTTTAGTGTGGAGGTAATTTTTTAGATAAGTGGATTGCTAAGTTGTGGCTCTTGGTCTTCTATAGTTGATTTTGAGTGTGGAGGTGGTTTCTAGATAAGTGGATTGCTAAGTTGTGACTCGTGGTCTTCCATAAGTAATTTCTAGTGTATTTACTTAATAAGAACTAATATTAGTCTCATTATTATACTTGCAAAAACTTATATTGATCACATATTGATGCTCATATGAACAAAATATTTATAAACCATTAACAATATTAAAAAAAATCAAATAAATTTTTTCTAACAAATCATATTTACTCTAAATAGGAGGAACACCTAATCTAGAGACATATCATCCTCTCATTATCATATACACTTTTAATGCTCGATACATATTGGGTTTAAACATAACCTTTTTTGAAGTGAGCAATACCCAATCCAGAGACATACCGTCCTCTCATTGATCATATAAACTTGCTCGATACACATTGACTTAAACCGGATTTTTCTCTTTTCAAGAGTCAAACTAGGCATTAAACATGGAGTGCTTATGTTCACACTTATCTGTATGAGATTAAAACAAATTTTAAGAAAACTAAAAACACGACGCCAAACTACCATGGCTGTCCAGAACATTTCATTGGAATGGGAAAGCAGAAACAAAGAATGTTACCATGAAAATGTCAAAATATACACCTAATAATATATTATTGAGTCTATAAAACACAGTTGCAACAGACAAGGGCATATCAGATTCAAGAAGCTTTCCACAAATGTGGGTTTTGTTTAGGGTGGAGGCCCTCCAAAGGGTGGACAGCAAAATGCACAGCATTCTTGTAACAGACAGCAGCAGCACAGAAAGTAGAGACTGCATCAATAACAATATTCCCATATCAGTTCATAAAACTTAAACCTAAATACCAAACAACTATTTAAAATAAATAAATTCACTGAATACATAAATGCCCATATTATAAAAATATTGGATAAGAGCAAAAAGGGTGAATAGAAAGTCACCATTGTTGAATGCAGCCAAAAAATCCTCCTCCCCCAGGTCCTCCTCCTGGAGGCCCCCAACCAGGTCCTCCTCCGGGTCCTCCAGGACCCATGATTCTAACTAACTAATCTCCCAAAGAAAGAAAAGATCACCGTGCTATAGATATTGCACAGGGCTTGATGAAAGAGACCAAATAGTTTAGATGCTTTGAGTGACTGGAGCTTGGCTTATATAGACCGTCACTCTGTCTAAATAATCTTCTTCACTCTGAGTTAGATGAAACAAAAACGGGTTACTTGGAAATTAATTAATGGTTCCAACTCAGACCAGTACAGAGAAGTTGCTCAATTACTAGTTAAATATACCTTCTATTCAAACTTTTACTTTTGAAGTCCCCACGCCATTATTTGAGCTACTCCAACTAACACTTATGTTAATGGTGAAATTTTCATATTATGCTATTTAGCTGTTATTATATTTCTATATTCATAAATTATGTAATTGTATATAAATTTGGGTTATTTTTTTTTAACATTTCTAATTTAATATATTTATACATTAATAAATAGTATAATTATGTAAAAAAAGGTTTGTTTTCTCTTTTCATGTATATATATTTTTATACATTTATTTCTATATTATTTATGAGTATATTTTTTTGTATAAACTATGTTTATTGTATCATTCATAATAGACATTTAATTTATGCACATTGTTCATGATTTATTATCTAAGTCATATCTATGTACACCACATCAAGTGGATCTTAGCTTGGTAATTTCTATTTCATATTTAGCTCCTTCCTACCAATTTCACCAGTCAATGTGAGTTGACTATAGACAATTTACACAACTTGTTGTCATGTCTTGGTATTTAAAACCATTAAATTGTATTGATTTATTGTTATCAAACATCAAGGAAGGATAATTTATATATTATTGTATGACGAATTGCATTGGGGTGCCAAAATATATTTTAAATTTATACAAAACCATTATAGAGTATTTGCATGACTAAAACTTCCTATAGATCCTTTCAATAAATTTCTAGAGGTTAACCTAAGAGAACATGTCTCCTAATGACATTCTAGCAACCATCTAAAGGCATTCTAAATATCACTAGTCTTTAAAGTAGAGAAAAAGATGAAACAAATATAGGTAAATTCAATGAACCAAAGAGTAGGAATTCAAAACCAAAGAGATTAAATTTGAATATAATGGTCATAAGATAAATTAAATTTAACTCATTTCCTTTAAACCTTTTACCTTTTCAATATTTTTGATTGAGTTGAAGTGATGCACTAATGTCACTTGATTTGCTCCTTCAATAGTTGCAATGTAGTTTACTCTCACAATAGCATAACCTTGGTAAGATGAGACTTTAGTAGTGATTTTAACAACATTAATTTGGCAAGCATGGATTGATGAAGATGGAGGACAAAGGCTTCAATTCATAAATTTTTGGATGGTGAAGTTGAGGGTCAAGATTTCTTTATAATATGGAGATCCAAGATTTAAGAAGAGGGTGAAGACTTAGCCAAGGTGTAGATTTGTGAAAATGACACTTGGCATGAGGAAGAGGGCTAGATGTGCTCACAAATGTATGAACACGATTTGGGAGGAACAAGGACTTGACAAGTGGAAGCATAAGTGGCAAGATGGAAGAGAGAGAAAACCTAGGAATGTGACAAATGGATAAAAAGGGAAAGTGCAAGGTGGCTACATGGGGAAGAGGATCTCACACATGTGTGAGCATCCAATGAGGGGAGTGGTCAAAGAATAAGGTGGAAAAGTGAGGGTGACATAATCATGCAAGTATTTAAGAGGGGTAGAAGACACTTGTCACATAGCTACAATTTTGGGGAATTGGGAGAATTTAAAATTGGAAAAAATATTAATAATGGTTAGGGAATAATTAATTAATTGTAATGAAATAATTAATGATGGTGGGGGCTAAGGTTAAGTTAATTATATTAATCAATGCTTAGAAGAGATAGGAAAACATAATTAATTAAATATGATTTAATTAATTACAAAGACGAAGAATAATTAATTAAATCAATTTATTTAATTAATCATGGGGAATTGGAAATAAGGTAAATGGAGAATAATAATTAATTAAATATTTTATTTAATTAATTATGACATTTAAAATTGGATTCGAGGTGTCTAAGTTTTTCATATGTTGTCATGACTAAAAAAGGTGGCATCGTATCAAACAAAAATGTCCAAGTTGAATAGAAGGGATCATAAAAAGAAGGGTGTTAAGATGATGCCCCCTCGAGAGGTTTCCTAGAATTTTTTTTCTAGGGGGAGCTCTTGAAAAGAAGAAATGCAAGAGATGGGGATTACTAGAAAGAAGATAGAAGAAACAGGGGAAGAAGAGGGAAGAAAGGATGAAAACAATAGGTTTTAGGCCCCTACATTAAGATTATTGAGGCCTACTAATGGACCTAAGGGGGTTTGACAGATGCCATTTTCACTCTTGACTTTGGTGTATTAGAGCTTTGGTTTGGAGGAGGCTTAGGCAAGATGACAAACATTCCATAACATACACATTGCACAAAGTAGATATGGAGGTTCCAATAGCTAGAGGAGGCAAGAGAACGAGAGTAAGTATCAAAAATTGAATCCCTCGACTTAGGTTAGAAAGCATTAAGTTATAGAGGAAAAGGGGGAAAACGAAGGCATTAATTGCGAATTTAGTGCTTTTGATGTAGGTTTAGCACTTTTGCTTACTAGTTTTAGCACTTTTGTTAGGGATGAAGATTTGTAGTGCTTTTGCTAATTAGGCTTAGCATATTTTCTAGGTGAGTTCTTTGGATGGAGTAGATTAGCACTATCACACTGTTAGCACTTCTATGGTAGGGGATTAGTGTTATCGATCTATTAATGCTTTTGAGGTCATGGACTAGTGTTGCTCTATTAGCATCTTTGAGGTCATGGATAGTGTTATCACTCTATTAGCACTTTTGAAGCCATGGATTAACGCTATTTCTTTGTTAACACTTTTGAGGTGAGGGATTAGTTCTATTGGTCTACTAGATCTTTTGATGTCATGGATTAGTGCTTTTATGTGGATCAAAGATGGGTGAATGATTTTTTTGGTTAGGTCTAACAACTAAGTTTAGATGGAATGTAGGAGATGCTACTAGTACTACAATAACTACATAGGCATCCTCTAACGATAAGGTTAGGTGCACAACTAATAGATATGTATCAAATTTTCTAAGCTATTGTAGGGTTAGAGGGAATTGGTTGGTGGCCCAAGATTTGCGCACATAGAGCTACGATGACAGATTGGTGGAGCATTGGGATTCTAAAACTATTACCTTCTAGCTACCTATGGGGGAGATGAGAATCACCCTCAGGATGTATGGAGGATCCTTCACATCCTGATTCGAGGGGATATGGTGGATTATGACATTGCAATAGGGTGAAGCTATCTAAAGAAGGCATTCACGACTAGAGATCTATTGATCTGAGGAGTAGAGATGGGCTTTGGGCCAACGATGGCTACACTTCTTGTACTATCACTATACTTGGAAAGGTTGATTATCCCAGATCGGAGATCTTAGGAATTTTCTATTGGATGGGGCCATGTGTTATATCAGGTACTATAAGGGGGAATAGTGTATGGTTGGGGCTGTTGTATATTGGCAAACAGGTATCAAGATATGCATCTAGTCATGTGCAGAGGTGGGAGGATCCTAGGGTCCAGTGTGACCCTGCTACGTATATGGGCATGGGAGCATATTATTATTTTTAAATCGGTGGTGGTATGGTAGCATGCGATCAAACAACCATGCATGCATCTTTATGTTGATGTGTTTTGTCTATTGAGTTTAAACAGATTTTTTTTGAAGTATGAGGAACACCCAATCCAGAGACATACCGTCCTCTCATTGATCATATACACTTGCTCGATACACATTGAGTTAACCACTATCTTTTTTTTTCAAGAATCAAACTAGCCATTAAACATGGAGTGCTTATGTTCATACTTATCTGTATGAGATTAAAACAAATAAGAAAATTAAAAACAGCACACCAAACTACCATGGCTGTCCAGAACATTTCATTGGAATGGGAAAGCAGAAACAAAGAATGTTACTATGAAAATGTCAAAATATACAACTATTAATATATATATATATAGAGTTTATTTAACATAAAACGCAGTTGCAACAGACAAAGGCATATCAGATTCAAGAAGCTTTCCACAAATGTGGGTTTTGTTCAGGGTGGAGGCCCTCCAAAGGGTGGACAGCAAAATCCACAGCATTCTTGTATCAGACAGCAGCAGCACAGAAAGTAGAGACTGCATCAATAACAATATTCCCATATCAGTCCATAAAACCTAAATGCAAAAAAACTATTTAAAATAAATAAATTCACTAAATACATAAAGCCACATATTATAAAAATATTGGATAAGAGAAAAAAAAAAGAAAGTGAGTGAAAACAAAGTCACCATTGTTGAATGCAGCCAAACAATCCTCCTCCAGAAGGCCCCCAGCCAGGTCCTCCTCCAGGAGGTCCCCAACCAGGTCCTCCTCCCGGTCCTCCAGGACCCATGATTCTAACTAACTAATCCCCCAAAGAAAGAAAAGACACCGTCCTATAGCAATTGCACAGGCTTGATGAAAGAGACCAAATAGTTTAGATGCTTGGAGGGAGTGGAGCTTGGCTTATATAGACCGTTACTCTGTCTAAATAAGCTTCTTCACTCTGAGTTAGTTGAAACAAAAATGGGTTACTTGGAAATGAATTAATGGTTCCAACTCAGACCAGTACAGAGAAGTTGCTCAACTACTAGTTAAATATATCTTCCATTCAAACTTTTATTTTTGAAGTCCCCACGCCATTATTTGAGCTGCTCCAACTACCGTTTATGTTATTGTAATGGTGCTATTTAGCTATTATTTATTGTGACATTATAGTTTAATATATTCTATATTAATAAATTATGTAAATGTGTATAAAATTAGGTTAATTTTTAGTGTTTCTAGTTTTAATTATTTATACATTAATAAATAGTATAATTATGTAAAAAATAGATTTGTTTTCTTAGTTTTAATCTATTTTCATGTATAAATATTTTTATACACTTATTTGCATTTCATTTATATGTGTACAATTTTTTGTATAAATTACATCTATTGTACCATCCATGAAAAACATTCAATTTGTACACATTGTTCATGATTTATTACCTAAGTCATTTCTATGTACACCACATCAAGTGGATCTTAGCTTGATAATTTCAATTTCAAATTTAGCTCATTCCTACCAATTCTACAAGTCATTGTGAGTTGACTACACACAATTTACCCAACTTGTTATGTCTTGGTATTTAAAGCCATTAAATTGTATTGAATTATTATTATCAAACATCAAGGAAGAATAATTTATATATTATCCGATGAACAATTGCATTGGGGCACTAAAATAATTTTAAATTTATACAAAACCATTATAGAGCATTTGCATGACTAAAGCTTCTTGTAGATCCTTTACATAATTTTTGAGAGGTTAACCTAAGAGAACATGTCTCTTAACGACATACTAGAAACCATCTAAAGGCATTCTAAATATCACTTGCCTTCAAAGTAGGGAAAAACATGGAGCAAATACAAGAAAATTCAATGAACCAAAGAGTAGGAATTCAAAAACCAAGGAGATCAAATTTGAAGACAATGAAAATACAAAAGTCATGAAATCATAAGATAAAGAAAATTCAACTCATTTTCCTTAAACCTTACCTTTTCAATCTTTATGACTGAGTTGAAGTGATGCACCCTTGTCACTTGATTTTCCCCTTTGATAGTCACAATATGGATTTCTCATAGCAACATAACCTTGGTAAGAGGAGACTATAGTATTGATTTTAAAAACATAAGTTTGGAAGGCATGGATTGATGAAGATAGA
>VDFB02281492.1:1033811484-1033913663 GCA_007258455.2 Sequoia sempervirens
TTGACAGATGTTTGTTGCTATTATTGCATTAGAATTTTGACAACATTTGAAATGTCAAAATTCTGACCTAGCATTGGAATGCCGAGTTAGAATTTTGACATTTCAAATGTCGTCAAAATCTTGACGCAATAATAGTGACAAACATCCGTCAAAATTTTGACGGTCGTCAAAAAATGGGTCAAAATCTACCAGTGCCTTTGTTCCTCCAAAGATAAAACAAGTATATAGACCTAAAGAGATAGTTGTTTCCCAACCCTTGATGGTTCCTTCAATTCCTCCCTTAAGTGAAGAAAAGAAACCAATGGTTGAGAAACCTACTCCTACCCCATCACAAATTAAAAATTGTTCAAGAAGAAACTAAAATTCTAAATGGCGTAGGTGTAGGAGTCCAACACTTATTCAGTAAAATTCATCAATTGGAAGAAAAGAATAAAACAATGCATGATAATCCAACACCTATGGAAACAACTCAAGAAGAAATACAAATTTCACCAAAACTTGAGACATATAACCAAAATAAGAAGTGAAATAAGAAAATTCAATTGCAATTGTCATAAAACCTCCCATTGTGATCAATTTGGATGATGAAGATGAAATTGCTAAAATTGATGAACAAGTCCAAAATGAGCTTAATGTTTTATTTAGAAAAAAAATGAATTTAGATGTGGGCAACCATGGTGATCCTCTTGATGAAGGTGACCCATAATGTGTTGAACTTAGAGATGCTCATAGTATGACACTTGTTGTAGTCCCTTCAACTAGTTGTCTTACTTCCTTATATGATGTACCTGATTGGGATGAAGATGAATTGCTTTAGATTAGCTCACATATGTGATACTCCTTTATGTTTGTTTCATGTTTCCTTTGTGTTTGCTTGCACGTGATGTGATCTTTCATATTGTGATTCTTGGCATGCCTCTATGTTTGTGATTTTTCTTTGGATGACCCTTGTTGCTTCGTTGGCATAATGATACAAAGGAAATGAACCCATTGTGACATTCTTCTATTTGTTTCTCTATTCTTCTATATTTTGTAATCTTTGTCTTCAATTTTTTTATTTTATTCTCCTTTTGGGGATGATGCAAGACATTGAGACATTTATGTATCTTCCATTTTGACCCAAAATTTTATTTTCTTTCTCTCTTCAGATTTCATTCCTCCATTATTTTTGTTGTTCCACGAATATTTGGGGAATGATGTTAGTTCCAAGATCTATAATATCACTATAGGAAAAGATGTTTACTGGTCCCTTGGATCCATGGATCCCTTATGTGTTCATATTTTATGTTGTTAGTTTTATTTCATTTGGGGGCGACACCTTATCATGATGTAGCTTTATTTGGAAACATATCTTTGGCATAGGTCTTTCTAAATACTTGCTCTTGGAACCTTTTATCAAATGAAATTTATTATTTTTCCACCTTAAGGTAATTTCTCACAACATGGTGTTTTGTAATTTCTTTAAGGTGAGGGCATACATTAGCATTATTTTCTTCACTTTGTTCACAAGCATTCGACTTAGTGGTTTGTAGAAATTTGCATTTTTTCTTCACTTTATAGTTCACTGGCATTGAACTTAGTGTTGCATTAGCATAGCATTTTGATCATTTTGTAGCACCCTATCAGACTTATCAGCCTAGAGTATAACTCTTGGTATGGTTGTCATGGGTATACACCTAGTGAAAATTGGTCCTCACTAGACCTACTGTGTTTCTCATTTTTCTACCTTGCCCTAAGGGATCACCTAGTGATTATCGAACTTCACTAGCCTATGTTTCTTCCATTTTACAATTCACCTAGCAAATATCAAACTTTGCTATTCTATGATTCATGAATGCCTTGTTGGAAACATGAGCATGACGGTGTATGGAGTTTTCATTGATGTTAACCCACTACATATTATTTATGGTCTATTAGTCTTGAAAATACCAAGTGTTTTTGGGAAAGTGGATGTGTTTGATTAAGATAGTTCATTTTTTAGAGATAGTGCATTTTTTAGAGATAGTGCATTTTCAATGTTACAAGGGAACATTTTTGTAGTCCACATTGTTCTGCTTTGCATTTTTTTATTATGCAGTTTTGAGGTAATGATGGTATGTATTGGAGGAGTCCACATCCAAATTTTCAAGGCTTTATTTCCTCCACAATATCTAAGATATTAATGGCAGAGTATTGGACTAAGTTGTGATAGAGATATTGTTGTAGAGTGCATGTTAGAATTCTTTGCATTCCACCGTGGATGATCATTATGCTCTACGAATTTCAAGAAGTTTTTAGAGATGTCAAATGTGTTTGCACTTTGAGTTTAATGGTGTTTTCATGGGTAACAACTAACTTGGTGTTTATACTACATACGAGGAATAAATATTGTTTAAGGAAGCATGTGGTTGTGTATTGTTGGTGATTTGGGTCCCAAATAAGTTTTGATGTGGTCTGAATTCACTTATGCCCACCATGAATTATTTTTGGAATTTACCTAATTTGAATTTGAACATTTGAGGTGCATAGATGACCTTGGATAAGGTTTCAAGGTTGAAGATGGCATAAGTATGAGTTGAGTTGTTGAAGGATGCACAAAGATATATGTGTAAGATGCGAATGATGTGAAGTGAAGAGTTGTAGAGTGTGAAATTGAGTAATGTAGTATGAGCTTTCATGTGTTAGTTTACTGGATGCAATGAGGAAAATGTTGCTACAATTCTTTAATCAAATTGCAAAGGTGTTGAATTCATTATGGTGGCTTCCTTGTTGCATTGAGATGCTTTTATCTATGTAGCATTCCTTCTCTATCTTCTTTCTATTCTAGTAGTGAGATTTCTAATAGTGAGCCTTTCTTCTTTGGGTAGTGAGCCCTCTGAAAATGAGCCCTTTGTATTCAGTATTGCTATTACTTATATTGTGAGTTAATCCTCATCATGATTTTTCTCTTCTTGGGTTTTCCACATAAATTTGGTGTTCTATTGTGTATGGTGTTAAGTTGTTTTAGTTTTAGTTATTTTATTTTCATTCTAATTCTTCATGACAGATTTAAGGGTTTAATGAATGAATGTGGATTTGAATGTTAATGAGGGTTTTGAAGTGTTAAGGTACAACTAATTCACCCCCACTCAATTGTCTTGTGTATTCAACAATTGGTATTAGAGAAAGGTTCCTTAGATGAAAGCTTAACCACTTAAGGTAGATCTGGAATGGAGCACAAGAAGGAGATCCCTATATTTGATGTAATAGACTATGCATTCTTGAAAACAAGGATGTAAGGCTTTCTAGAATATTTGGGACATGATATTTAGAACTCAATTAAGGACAAATACACTGTCTAAAAATGGTCTGAACACTAAAATTGAACTCAAAGCCTATGAAACCAATAGTAAAGCAAGGTATGCTCTCTTAAGTAATCTTACAAATTTTTAATTGGTGAAAGTTATGAATCTAAAAATAGGTAAAGCAATTTGGGATAAGTTGGAAAGTATTTATGAAGGAGATGATATGATCAAACAAGATATATGGATAATTTAAAGATCAAATTTGAGAATGTGTGGATGTCTGAAGATGAAAACATTACAAGCTACATTCAAAGGGTAGATGAAGTGGTCAACTCCATCAGAGATCTTGGAGGAAAAATCAAGGAATCAAAAGTGGTAAATAAAATTCTTAGAACCCTACTTAAATCTTACAGTCATAAAGTTTTTTCTATTGAGGAATTTGCAAATCTAGGTCAGTATTTGAGAGATCAATTGTATGGTTCTTTAACTACATTTGAAATGAGAGAATTTGGCCCAAATAATGGTGCAAAATGTGAGACTACTTTTAAGGTTGCAAAAAAAAGAGAAGACTGAAGAACCAGATCAGGAAGATCTTGATGATGTGGAGGCTAAATTTGTGAGAATAATGAGAAGGGGTGCTAGAAAGTAAAAAGGTAAGCTACCTTTCAAATGTTTTAGTTGTGGAAAAATAGGTCACTATGCTTCAAGATGTCCTTGAACAGAGTTGTAAATGATAAAAATAAGTAGAAAAAAGGTAAGATGATTAAGTAAATTTATTATGTTAGAGAAGATCTAAGTATTTCTAATGATGAATCTAATTATGGAGATGATGATGATGAATGCATATTCATGACCATAAAAGATGGATTTATTTTTGCTAACTTTGAAAGATATGTGAAGGAATTCCCTTTGAAGAGAAAGGATAAGATTGAAGGTAATTTGGTATCTACTTTTCATGCTAGATAGGATAATAACAATTGGATCATTGACAATGGTTGCTCTAATCATATGATTGAAGAAAAAAGTAAGTTTGTTAAAATTGAAAAATATGATGCACTTGTTAGATTTGGTGATGATTCAGGTGCTAAGATATGTTGAATAGGTTGAATCAGTTTTGATGGAAAGCATAATACTGGAGATGTTTACTATATTAATAGTTTAAGGCATAACCCTTTGAGTGTTGAAAAAATATGTAGCGAAGGATATAATATTATGTTTTAGGATGATGGATGTGAGATTAGAAAAGGGTACAAAACTATGTCTGCTGCTAGAAAAAGGATAGATGGAAATGTTTATTAGCTTAAGGGTATTGATGGCCATTTTTTTATGACTCGGATCAATGAAAGTTGGTTATGGAACATGAGGATGCGTCACATTAATTTTGATAATTTGGTAAGAATCAGTTCAATTCAAGCAGTAAGAGATTTTCCAAAGATTACAAAGCCTATTAATGTTGTCTACAAGGAGTATTAGATTGGAAAGCAAACAAGAAGAAGTTTCAAAGGAAAAGAATAATCTTCTACCAAATTACTGGAATTGGTGCATAGAAATATTTGTGGTCCTATAAGAACAAGAAGTCTTCAAGGTGATAGGTATTTCATACTTTTTATTGATTATTATTCAAGAATGACATGGGTTACTTTTCTTAAAGAAAAATATGAAGCCCTAGATAGGTCTAAAACATTTAAAGTTATGGTTGAGAATGAAATGGATATGAAGATCAAGTGTTTGAGGTCTGACAGAGGTGGATAATTCACCTCCAATTAATTTAATATGTTTTGTGAGAATTATGACATAAAGAGGAACTTTTTTTCCCCTAGAACTCCTTAGCAAAGTGGAGTAGTTGAAAGGAAAAATGGGACTATTCAAGAAGTTGCAAGGACTATGATGAAAGAAGATAACCTATCAGAATTTTACTGGAGAGAAGTAATTCATACTACTATTTACATACTTAATAGAATTCAAGAAAAAGGAAATAATGTACAGACTCCCCATGAGTTGTGGTATGGAAGGATACCTACTATTAAAAAATTTAGAGTGTTTGGAAGCAAATGATATATCAAAAGAGATGAATAAAATTTGGGAAAGTTTGATGTAAGGTATGATGAAGGAATCTTTCTTGGATATTCTACTAAAATCAAAGCCTCTCGGTGCTACAACAAGAGACTAATAAAGAATTTTGAGAGTGCAAGTGTCAAAGTTGATGAATATTTTTAGAACTCAGTGGTGATAGATGGATATGAACTAGATGAGTCTGATTGCAGAGAAAAAGAAAAGGAAAAGGAAGTATAGTTTGAAGAAGAGGAAGAATCTCTAGAAAAGACCCCTACAAATCCTAAGTATGTGCATGGGAATCATTTAGAAGAACAAATCATTGGAGATAAAAGAAAAGGGGTAAATTAAAAAGAAGGAAAGTTGTTGAAGAGGAGGTAAATCTGTGCTTACTTTTTGAAGTTGAACCTAAAATAGTCATTGAGGCATGTAAAGATGAACATTAGATAAAGGCCATGGAAGAAGAACTACTACAAATTGAGAAGGATCAAACTTCAGAACTTGTCCCTAGACCTACAAACAAAAAAATAATTGGATCTAAGTGGGTGTTCAAAAAAAAACTAAATGAGAGTTAGGAAACTTGACGTAAAAATTTGAATAAGTTATCTATATTATTTAAAAAATATGTAAGAATAGAATATTTAGAAAATTGAAACTTCCCTAGAAACTCTTTAAAGAAATTTGCATACTCTTGTTCACAGTTTTCTAAAGTAATAGAATGTTCAAAAATTTGCTTACAAACTGGTTCATTCTTCTTCCATACCACATTATCATTCTGAGGCAAGAAATTCAAAAAATACATCATGATACATATGACCAAAGTACAAAACTTGAAGGGGTAATCTGCTTCCATTGTTAGTTGCACATTTTCCATCAATTGATCTTTTAGTAAACTGCATAGGTCAAACTATTGACCCTCCATTATCATTTTATGAGATATGTAAACTACACTTGCCAAGGTTGTGCCTTCCTTGTTTCTGAAGAAAATTTTATATGAGATTTCATGTGCAATGTACCTTGTTATTGGATCTTTGATTGTCAAAATTATCAGTTCCCTTTGATCTCCTGTTACTCTAGTTAGGGTTTCGACTTCCTTGTTCTGAATTGACTTCTTCTTTGTAATATCGCCAACATTGCATAATCCAGTTAGATTCCTAATCACCTCCTTCAAAATGAGATAGGATTTATCCAAAGTTAGGATGTCATCATACAATCTACATAGGGTAAACCTAATAACTTCTGCATTGCCAAAATGAGGAAACTCATTCCAAATGTCCAAACTTCTATGTTTCACACCTTTAAGCCACTTCAATTCATCAGCTGACAACATATTTCTCACATCCCTGATCTTTGTACTACTATATTCATCTAGATTCACCATTCCTTTGATTTGCTTCATTTTTCTTTTTGTATAGAACAGGTTTTTCTATCAAGCAAAAAATTGGGAATTCAAAAAGCAACTAAAATACTTGATAAATTAGTCATTGAATTGACTTGAATCCTTCAAAATTCTATTATAGAGGCTATCCTTCTATTCTTTTTCAATGCAAGGTGACAAATGAGGGTTCCAAATACCCTTTTATAACTTCACACACCTGACCTTTTTGTCGTATTAAAATTCTTTCCCTATGAGTTTTGGTTACTCTATTTTCTTAGATAACAAGAGAAGAATTCATCTTCAGACCTTCTAGACCTCAATTTTCTACACAAGCGATCACATATACATTTGTACACTAATAGCTCATAGCTACTAACAATTTCTTGCATTCTGGTGCGAACTACACATAGGGGGCAAAGGATTTTCTTGAAAAACTCCCCCTAGGCCAATGGCCTGAGATCAATTTCTGGAGGAATTACC
Source organism: Sequoia sempervirens (assembly GCA_007258455.2). NCBI lineage: Eukaryota > Viridiplantae > Streptophyta > Pinopsida > Cupressales > Cupressaceae > Sequoia > Sequoia sempervirens. The sequence continues at coordinate 1,033,818,658 of VDFB02281492.1, forward strand.
AGAACCTGCTTCTAGTACGGGCTTATTTCCTTCATCATATTCACTCTTCTTTATCCATGTTTTCTTCATCTGATCTCTCATTTCTTCCATAGTCACTTTTCCTTTTCCTTTATCATCTTTCTGTGAAATTCTTCCTTTGTATGTACTGGACCTCTTCTATCCATGTTTTTGTTCTTGCAGAATCTTGCAATGTGACAAGATCTGTTGTAATTGTAACACACCATATTTCTTTGTCTAGACCATTCATTCCATTGATTTCCTCTTGATCTACACTGATTAGCAATATGCCCAAATTTTCCACAGGTATATCATTTAACATTCCTTACACTAACAAACATACTTTTACATTCAATTTTCTTATGACCAAACTTATTGCAACTAAAACACTGACCAAAAAATGATGGACTTATTGAATTTATTTTACTTATACACTAAGAAGCCATATGACCAAATTTATTACAAGCAAAGCAGTAACTATTAAACTTTTGAGCATTGAGTTGTCTTATCAAATACTTTCTTCCTTTGTTCATTTGATTTCTTTGTCTGGAATCCTTATGTTTAGATCTAGAGCATTCTCCCTTCTCATAGCCTAGACCTCACTTATCATTTGCATCCTTCAGTCCTTTAGTCATCTCATCAAGCTTAGCAGAACTACTCCTAAAATTCTACTTGTATTCATTTGCAATAGTGAGTTCATCTCTAAGAATAACTATCTGTCTTTCAAGCTCTTGTTCATTATTTCTAGATTGTTGCAATTCAATCTCTAACTAAATGAATCCACTATTAACTCTATTGCATTCTTCAAAATTTTCTTTTAAGGACTAGGCTAGATTTTCCTCATTCTTATTTCTTTCTTCAATCTTCTTAGTTAGCTTCATCACCACATATTCCATCTCAAGCTTTAGAGTAGCATTATTCCTAGCAATTTTTTCACATTCTTCGGTAATTTCTTTTAGGTTTTGATTCAGGTGAAAATCTTCCAAGCTTTTATTTTCTCTCTGCTTTAGCTAATCGTATAGTTCCTTCCTCTTTTCTCTTGACTCATTGATTTTATCCTTAAATGATTGAATGAATTTTTCAGCATCCACAAGATTTTCTTTTAATTCCATGACTTCTACTTTAGAATGATCAAGATCATCAAGTGCCACCATAAGCTGTTGTTGAAGACCACTAGAGTCCATTGTATTCCAAGATCCACCTCAAGCTGTTAAAATTTCAGTAGAGGAACCTACTCTGATACCAATTGTTGGACTCAAGGAACACTAAGAGGGGGCAGTGAATCAGTGTTCAGAAAGATTTTAAACTTCAATTCATATCTTAAACCATCTACAACATTCAAATAGAAGTGATGATGCAAGCATAAGAAAGAAACAATAAAAAAACCATAACACCAAGATTTTTATGTGGAAACCTTGTTAGGGGAAAAACCACGATGGAGATTAATCCATCATTTATAATCTATTAAAAGTATGAAGAAAAAGGGAATGCACATGTGTTTAGGAACACTGCCTAGAGCTCACTACTCAAAATAAGGAAGGCTCACTACCTTACAAAATGTTTGTGATTACAACAAAATTTGAACTGAGAAAGTAGCATCTACAAATGCCTGGTATTAGTTCTGGTGAAGCTCATGTATCAAATTCTGGATTTGCTACACTTCACTCTGCTCTGCTTTAATTCACTTCACAAAAATCCACTTCTACACAAGTGAAACTATGCCAAATCACTCAACAACCCTTCTGTTATTCACACACTTCGAACATACACAGTCTCACACTTGAAAATGAATTAACTGATCTCTTACATATATCTACTAGCAAGAATTGAATTGCTATATGTTGGCTTTAAAAAAAATACAAAATATTCTTCAAATGTCAGTTCAAATCATGAACAATCTTTAATGCACATCCATCTAAGTCGAAAAAACCATAGCTGGGACCCAAAACAGAATAACCAACATAAGAAAAAATTAAACAATTACTCCTCATACATCCACAACATGCAACATTGACTAGGTCGGCCACCATGAACAAATAAACAAAAAAATATCCTGTCAAATCTCCTAACTCATACATCGATTAAAGAAACATTACAAGACTTAACAATAACATAAAATATATGTTCAAAAATCTATCTTGGGGATCCACAACTCAAAATGATGATCCGGTGAAGCATACAGATCGACATACTAACGAATACCCTGTTCTTTCTGCTTTCTACCAGTAATACTTTGTTCTTTGCTTTGCTTGCCAGTATGAGAAAATTCTGATATGTGGACTAAAATAATGACTTCAATTTCCATCAATGAAAACTCTAGAATCCATATGCTGACATGCCCTACACCGTTGGATGCTCCTACATCAGGTTCACAAGTCATCCATAGGTTTGAGGAAGCGTGTACTTAAAATTTTAATGGTGTTTGCACCGGTAATGGTTCATCTAGTATTTACACTACATACTATGAATAAATATTGTTTAAGGAAGCATGTGGTTGTGTGGTGTTGATAATTTGGGTGGACCAATTAAGTTTTGTTGTGGTTCACATTCACTTCTATTTGTCACAAAAAATGTTTTGGCGCTGAGCTAATTTGAATTTACACATTTGAGGTGCATAGTCAACCTTGGAGAGGGTTTCAAGGTTGAAGATGGTATAAGTATGATTTGAGTTTTTGAAGAATTTGAAAATAGATTTGTGAGATGTGAATGATGTGAAGTGAATATTTGTAGAGTGCAAAATTGAGTAATTCAGTGCGAGCTTTCATGTATTAGTTTACTAGATGCAATGAACAAAAGGTGGCTACAATTCTTCAATTAGACTGCAAAGGTGTTGAATTCATTGTGTTGGATTCCTTGTTGCATTGAAATTCTTTTCTCTGTGTAACATTCCTTCTATATCTTCTTTTCTATTTTGGTAGTGAGATTTTTGGCAATGAGCTCTCGTGTAATGAGCCCTTTTGTATTCAGTATTGATATTACTTATATTGTGAGCTAATCCTCACTATGGTTTTTCTCTTCATTAGTTTTCCATGTAAATATGGTGTTCCCTTGTCTATGGTGTTAATTTGTTTCATTTTTTGTTATTTTCTTTTAATTCTAATTCTTCATAATATATTTAAGGGTTTAATGAATGAATATGGATCTGAATGTTAATGAGGTTTTGAAGTTTTAAGGTACAACTGACTCATCCCCCCTCTCAATTGTCTTGTGCATTCAATAGAAAGATCCACAAAAATATTACTAGGATTCATACCTAAGGAGTTCTTGAATCAAAAGCTAACAAAGTTTGATATTTTCTAGGTGACCCATAAACCAAAGTATCACAAGTTGGTGAAGTTTTATATCCACTAGGTGATCTATGACAAGAAACAACATAGACTAGTGAATTCTGATATTTAGTAGGTGAGCTTTAAAATAGAACAACACATGGTAGTGAAGTCTGATATTCACTAGGTGAGCTTTTGCAAGGTAGCAAATGAAAAACACACAAGGGATAGAGAAGTCCTATATTCACTAGGTGTGTTTTCATGTCTAACTTCACTAATGAAAAATCTTCCTTAAACTTGGTGATTTAATCCTTCATATCATTAGGAGATATCTCTTCAATATCTATATCCTCCTTTTTTGGAGATTTTCTAAGTATGACAAGATTATTTTACCTGTTATTGAAAGCCCTGCCATGATGGAAAAATAATTCTCTAATTAATTATATAAAATAAGTTGAATAAATCTAAGAAAATTATTATAACAAGTTAATAAGGTCTATATCTCACTTATCAAGAAAACACTCCAATAGGTTTTTTGATTTATAGCCTTGGGAGTGTCATGAAAAAAAAATATAATTAATATGTTTTTATTCTTGGAAGTGAATTTGGTGGAAACCCTATTTCTACAATAACTCCTTGAATTTGGCTCTAAATTCCCTCAAATACATGTTGTATCTTCTTTAATGTGAACTTTCAAAAGTTAGGATTTTTTCCAAGATTGTTTTTTTAAAAATTAGAGAGATATACACTTTCCAACATAACATCCAAAATTTTAAGAATTTCTTTGTTTCTTGCATTCATGGTGCTAATTTCATGCTTTAATACTACTTGCCATGAACCAAATTGCACAAAAGAAAATATCATAATTTATCAACTAGATAATATCAAACCTGCATCTACTAAAACTAACATGATTTAAGAATAAAAATGTGCAATACATAATCATAATGTTGAAATAAAAATACACATATACAAAGTCACATATCATCATGAAATATTGAAATTCAAGTATTATTGAGTTCAACATATAAAATTCACACATATATCCTCTATATACAAATCCCATACACTTTGGTGGGAATCTATATGAGCATCATTGACAAGTGTGATATAATGTCATTGTTGACTAGAGTTAGGCATCTCATTTTATCTTATATTTGGAGAAATAGAGGCAAAGTTGTCTTTAATAATCTTAGTGATCACTAGGGAGTTGCACTTTCAGGGCTTTACTCCAACATTTTTTATTGTCTGATTTCTCTCTTTTCTCATCTATAGGCTGAGGCTGAGAAGAATTTGAAGATTGATTTTCAAATCTAGCAAATCAAACTCCAAGTTAATCAGTTGTTGAGCGAAAAAAAGGTTATTGTTGCACAAGGGTTAAAGTCTTACTTTCATGATTGATTTTCAATGTTCGTGATTGGTCTTCTCAGATTCCATTGGTTGATCAAGTTGATATTGTCATGTTTTATCCTATTGTAGTTGTCAATTTTGATAGATGTATTCCCTGTTGGGACTGTTATTGGACTACTATAGTTTTTATGTTTTGTTTTAGCTGGTGTTTATATAGCTGTTGTCATTTGCATATGCCATGTAATTGCTCAAACTATTGTATTTGTTGTTGGTTCATTTCTTCATGCCTTTTCTATAGTTTAATATTGGAACTTCTTTGTAATTCGCATATTTTCAATATAAAAAAAAAAAAATTCATATATGATAATCCAAACATATGATCCATACATCTTGATAGCAACCCCCCCAAAAAAAAAACTGTTATCATTAAGTATACTATTATATCAACATCAAAATTATCAAATGTAATAGTAGGAGGTGGATATGCCTAGCCATTATATCAACATCAAAAGTACCAAATGAGTAATAGTAGGAGGTAGATACGCCTAGGCACTCTAATGTGGGTATAGAGGTTCTCCACTTTTAAGCATCACTTATATTGTAGTTGTACTTCTACTTCCCATCAACATTAGCCTTAGTGTTCAACTACCTTTGACAAACATCATCCTTGTTTTAATTTGTAGATAAACTCAACAATTTTTTTTTATATATAATGTGTATTACATTTATAATTATAGTACAATTTATTTATAGCTTCATTCTTAAACTTACCCTACATCTTCACAATATATTTTCGAGAATAACTAACAAAATTTATCCACAAAATACAATATTATTTTTCTCTATATATATTTAGTTAAGAAGAGTTTAACAATAATAAATGTTGGAATAACTAAACAACCACATAAGTACATTTTGTAAATAAAATATAAAAGAAAAGTATTATCTCAAATATCAATTTGTATTTAAAGGGTTGAGTTTAATTGTTTAAAGCATTGAGTTTTTATTGTGGAAAATCAAGTTCAAATTCTAAATAGACATCTAATATGAAACTTTGATTTGTGATATTTGGTTTTTATTGTGGAGGTGGTTTGTAGATAAGTAGATTGCTAAGTTGTGACTCTTGGTCTTCTATAGTTGGCTTTTAGTGTGGATGTGGTTTCTAGATAAGTGGATTGCTAAGTTGTGGTTCTTGATCTTCTATAGTTGGCTTTTAGTGTGGAGGTAATTTTTTAGATAAGTGGATTGCTAAGTTGTGGCTCTTGGTCTTCTATAGTTGATTTTGAGTGTGGAGGTGGTTTCTAGATAAGTGGATTGCTAAGTTGTGACTCGTGGTCTTCCATAAGTAATTTCTAGTGTATTTACTTAATAAGAACTAATATTAGTCTCATTATTATACTTGCAAAAACTTATATTGATCACATATTGATGCTCATATGAACAAAATATTTATAAACCATTAACAATATTAAAAAAAATCAAATAAATTTTTTCTAACAAATCATATTTACTCTAAATAGGAGGAACACCTAATCTAGAGACATATCATCCTCTCATTATCATATACACTTTTAATGCTCGATACATATTGGGTTTAAACATAACCTTTTTTGAAGTGAGCAATACCCAATCCAGAGACATACCGTCCTCTCATTGATCATATAAACTTGCTCGATACACATTGACTTAAACCGGATTTTTCTCTTTTCAAGAGTCAAACTAGGCATTAAACATGGAGTGCTTATGTTCACACTTATCTGTATGAGATTAAAACAAATTTTAAGAAAACTAAAAACACGACGCCAAACTACCATGGCTGTCCAGAACATTTCATTGGAATGGGAAAGCAGAAACAAAGAATGTTACCATGAAAATGTCAAAATATACACCTAATAATATATTATTGAGTCTATAAAACACAGTTGCAACAGACAAGGGCATATCAGATTCAAGAAGCTTTCCACAAATGTGGGTTTTGTTTAGGGTGGAGGCCCTCCAAAGGGTGGACAGCAAAATGCACAGCATTCTTGTAACAGACAGCAGCAGCACAGAAAGTAGAGACTGCATCAATAACAATATTCCCATATCAGTTCATAAAACTTAAACCTAAATACCAAACAACTATTTAAAATAAATAAATTCACTGAATACATAAATGCCCATATTATAAAAATATTGGATAAGAGCAAAAAGGGTGAATAGAAAGTCACCATTGTTGAATGCAGCCAAAAAATCCTCCTCCCCCAGGTCCTCCTCCTGGAGGCCCCCAACCAGGTCCTCCTCCGGGTCCTCCAGGACCCATGATTCTAACTAACTAATCTCCCAAAGAAAGAAAAGATCACCGTGCTATAGATATTGCACAGGGCTTGATGAAAGAGACCAAATAGTTTAGATGCTTTGAGTGACTGGAGCTTGGCTTATATAGACCGTCACTCTGTCTAAATAATCTTCTTCACTCTGAGTTAGATGAAACAAAAACGGGTTACTTGGAAATTAATTAATGGTTCCAACTCAGACCAGTACAGAGAAGTTGCTCAATTACTAGTTAAATATACCTTCTATTCAAACTTTTACTTTTGAAGTCCCCACGCCATTATTTGAGCTACTCCAACTAACACTTATGTTAATGGTGAAATTTTCATATTATGCTATTTAGCTGTTATTATATTTCTATATTCATAAATTATGTAATTGTATATAAATTTGGGTTATTTTTTTTTAACATTTCTAATTTAATATATTTATACATTAATAAATAGTATAATTATGTAAAAAAAGGTTTGTTTTCTCTTTTCATGTATATATATTTTTATACATTTATTTCTATATTATTTATGAGTATATTTTTTTGTATAAACTATGTTTATTGTATCATTCATAATAGACATTTAATTTATGCACATTGTTCATGATTTATTATCTAAGTCATATCTATGTACACCACATCAAGTGGATCTTAGCTTGGTAATTTCTATTTCATATTTAGCTCCTTCCTACCAATTTCACCAGTCAATGTGAGTTGACTACAGACAATTGACACAACTTGTTGTCATGGCTTGGTATTTAAAACCATTAAATTGTATTGATTTATTGTTATCAAACATCAAGGAAGGATAATTTATATATTATTGTATGACGAATTGCATTGGGGTGCCAAAATATATTTTAAATTTATACAAAACCATTATAGAGTATTTGCATGACTAAAACTTCCTGTAGATCCTTTCAATAAATTTCTAGAGGTTAACCTAAGAGAACATGTCTCCTAATGACATTCTAGCAACCATCTAAAGGCATTCTAAATATCACTAGTCTTTAAAGTAGAGAAAAAGATGAAACAAATATAGGTAAATTCAATGAACCAAAGAGATTAAATTTGAAGACAATGATCATTAGATAAAGTAAATTCAACTCATTTGCTTTAAACATTTTACCTTTCAAGTCTTCTTGATTGAGTTGAAGTGATACACTGATGTCACTTGATTTTCTCCTTTAATAGTTGCAATGTAGATTACTCTCACAATATCATAACCTTGGTAAGGTGAGACTTTAGTAGTGATTTTAACAACATTAATTTGGCAAGCATGGATTGATGAAGATGGAGGACAAAGGCTTCAATTCATAATTTTTTGGATGGTGAAATGGAGGGTCAAGATTTCTTTATAAGATGGAGATGCAAGATTTAAGAAGAGGGTGAAGACTTAGCCAAGGTGTAGATTTGTGAAAATGACACTTGGCATGATGAAGAGGGCTAGGTGTGCTCACAAATGTATCAACACACTTAGGGAGGAGCAAGGACTTGACAAGTGGAAGCATAAGTGGCAAGATGGAAGAGAGAGAAAACCTAGGAATGTAACAAATGGATAAAAAGAGAAAGTGTAGGGTGGCTACATGGGGAAGAGGATCTCACATGTGTGAGCATCGAGTGAGGAGAGTGGTCAAAGAATGGGGTGGAAAAGTGAGGGTGACATGCTCATGCAAGTATTTAAGAGGGGTAGAAGAAACTTGTCACATAGCTACAATTTTGGGAAATTGGGAGAATTTAAAATTGGAAAAAATATTAATAATGGTTAGGGAATAATTAATTAATTAATCATGAAATAATTAATGACAGTGGGGGCTAAGGTTAAGTTAATTATATTAATCAACCCTTAGAAGAAATAGGAAAACATAATTAATTAAGTATGATTTAATTAATTACAAAGACGAAGAATAATTAATTAAATCAATTTATTTAATTAATCATGGGGAATTGGAAATAAGGTAAATGGACAATAATAATTAATTAAATATTTTATTTAATTAATTATGAAATTTAAAATTGGATTTGAGGTGTCAAAATTTCCCCCCTCTTTGATATGTTGTCAAGACTTAAAAAAGTGACATTGTATCAAAGAAAAAATGCCCAAGTTGATTAGAAGGGATCATAAAAAGAAGGGTGTTAAGATGATGCCCCCTCAAGAGGTTTTCCAGAATTTTTTTTTTTGGTGAGCTCTTGAAAAGAAGAAATGCAAGAGATGGCCTGGATTACTAGAAAGAAGATAGAAGAAATAGGGGAAGAAGAGGGAAGAAATGATGAAAACAATAGGTTTTAAGCCCCTACAATAAGATTATTGAGGCCTACTAATGGACCTAAGGGGGTTTGTAAGATGTCATTTTCATTCTTGACTTTGGTGTATTAGAGCTTTGGTTTGGAGGAGGCTTAGGCAAGATGACAAACATTCCACAACATACACATTGCATAAAGTAGATAGGGAGGTTCCAACATCTAGAGGAGTTAAGAGAACTAGAGTAAGTATCAAAAATTGAATCCCTCGACTTAGGTTAGAAAGAATTAAATTCTAGACGAAAAGGGGGAAAATGAAGGCACTAATTGCGGATTTAGTGCTTTTGATGTAGGTATAGCACTTTTGCTTACTAGTTTTAGCACTTTTGTTTGTGATGAAGATTTGTAGTGCTTTTGCTAGCTAGGTTTAGCATATTTTCTAGGTGAGCTCTTTGGATGGAATAGATTAGTGCTATTACACTGTTAGGGCTTTTGTGGTAGGGGATTAGTGTTATCACTCTATTAGTGCTTTTGAGGTCACAGACTAGTGTTGTCACTCTATTAGCACTTTTGAGGTCATGGATAGTGTTATCACTCTATTAGCGCTTTTGAAGCCATGGATTAGTGCTATTTCTTTGTTAACACTTTTGAGGCAGTGGATTAGTTCTATTGCTCTATTAGATCTTTTGACGCCATGGATTAGTGCTTTTATGTGGATCAAAGATGGGTGAATTTTTTTTTGGTTAGGTCTAACAACTAAGTTTAGATGGAATGTAGGAGATGCTACTAGTACTACAATCACAACATAGACATCCTCTAACAATGAGGTTGGGTGCACAACTAATAGATATGGATCAAATTTTCTAAGATATTGTGGGGTTAGAAGGAATTGGTTGGTGGCCGAAGATTCGTGCACATAGAGAGTAGGCTACGATGACAAATTGGTGGAGCATTGGGATTCTAAAACTATTACCTTCTAGCTACCTATGGAGATGAGAATCACCCTCAAGATGTATGGAGGATCCTTCACATCCTGATTTGAGAGGATGTGGTGGATTATGACATTTGCAATAGGGTCAAGCTATCTAAAGAAGGCATTCATGACTAGAGATCTATTGATCTAAGGAGTGGAGATGAACTTTGGGCCAATGATATGACTACACTTCTTGTACTATCACTATACTTGGAAACGTTGATTATCCCAAATCGGAGATCTTAGGAATTTTCTATTGGATGGGGCCATGTGTTATATCAGGTGCTATAAGGGGGAATATTGTATGGTTGGGGCTATTGTATATTGGCAAAACACGTATCAACATATGCCTCTAGTCATGTACAGAGGTGGAGGATCCTAGGGTCCAGTGTGACCCTGCTACATATATGGGCATGGGGGCATATTATTTTTTTGAGATCGGTGGTGGTAAGGTAGCATGCAATCAAACAACCATGCATGCATCTTTATGTTGATGTGATTTGTCTATTGAGTTTAAACAGAACTTTTTTTGAAGTATGAGGAACACCCAATCTAGAGACATACCGTCCTCTCATTGATCATATAAACTTGCTCGATACACATTGAGTTAACCAGTATTTTTTTTTCAAGAATCAAACTAGCCATTAAACTGGAGTGCTTATGTTCAGACTTATCTGTATGAGATTAAAACAAATAAGAAAATTAAAAACAACACACGAAACTACCATGGCTGTCCAGAACATTTCATTGGAATGGGAAAGCAGAAACAAAGAATGTTACTATGAAAATGTCAAAATATACAACTATTAATATATATATGGAGTTTACTTAACATAAAACGCAGTTGCAACAGACAAAGGCATATCAGATTCAAGAAGCTTTCCACAAATGTGGGTTTTGTTCAGGGTGGAGGCCCCCCAAAGGGTGGACAGCAAAATCCACAGCATTCTTGTATCAGACAGCAGCAGCACAGAAAGTAGAGACTGCATCAATAACAATATTCCCATATCAGTCCATAAAACCTAAATGCAAAAAAACTATTTAAAATAAATAAATTCACTAAATACATAAAACCCCATATTATAAAAATATTGGATAAGAGAAAAAAAAAAGTGAATGAAAACAAAGTCACCATTGTTGAATGCAGCCAAAAAATCCTCCTCCAGGAGGCCCCCAACCAGGTCCTCCTCCAGGAGGTCCCCAACCAGGTCCTCCTCCCGGTCCTCCAGGACCCATGATTCTATCTAACTAATCCCCAAACAAAGAAAAGATCACCGTGCTATGGCAATTGCACAGGGCTTAATGAAGAGACCAAATAGTTTAGATGCTTGGAGGGAGTGGAGCTTGGCTTATATAGACCATCACTCCGTCTAAACAAGCTTCTTCTCTCTGAGTTAGTTGAAACAAAAATGGGTTACTTGGAAATGAATTAACGGTTCCAACTCAGACCAGAACAGAGAAGTTGCTCAACTACTAGTTAAATATACCTTCCATTCAAACTTTTACTTTTGAAGTCCCCACGCCATTATTTGAGCTGCTCCAACTACCGTTTATGTTATTGCAATGGTGCTATTTAGCTATTATTTATTGTGGCATTATAGTTTAATATATTCTATATTAATAAATTATGTAAATGTGTATTTAATTTTTAGTGTTTCTAGTTCAATATATTTATACATTAATAAATAGTATAATTATGTAAAAAATAGATTTGTTTTCTTAGTTTTAATCTATTTTCACGTATAAATATTTTTATATACTTATTTGCATTTCATTTATATGTGTACAATTTTTTGTATAAACTACATTTATTGTACCATCCATGAAAAACATTCAACTTGTACACATTGTTCATGATTTATTACCTAAGTCATTTCTATGTACACCACATCAAGTGGATCTTAGCTTGATAATTTCAATTTCAAATTTAGCTCATTCCTACCAATTCTACAAGTCATTGTGAGTTGACTACACACAATTCACCCAACTTGCTATGTCTTGGTATTTAAAGCCATTAAATTGTATTGATTTATTATTATCAAACATCAAGGAAGGATAATTTATATATTATCCCATGAACAATTGCATTGGAGCACTAAAATAAATTTAAATTTATACGAAACCAAGAGCATTTGCATGACTAAAGCTTCTTGTAGATCCTTTACATAATTTCCGAGAGGTTAACCTAAGAGAACATGTCTCTTAACGACAAACTAAAAACCATCTAAAGGCATTCTAAATATCACTTGCCTTCAAAGTAGAGAAAAAGACGAAGCAAATATAGGAAAATTCAATGAACCAAAGAGTAGGAATTCAAAAACCAAGGAGATCAAATTTGAAGACAATGGAAATACAAAAGTCATGAAATCATAAGATAAAGAAAATTCAACTCATTTCCTTAAACCTTACCTTTTCAATCTTTATGATTGAGTTGAAGTGATGCACCCTTGTCACTTGATTTTCCCCTTTGATAGTCACAATGTGGATTTCTCATAGCAACATATCCTTGGTAAGATGAGACTTTAGTATTGATTTTAACAACATAAGTTTGGAAAGCATGGATTGACGAAGATAGAATAAGGCTTCAATTTATACATTTTTGGATGGTGAAATGGAGGGTCAAGATTTCTTTGTAAGATGGAGGCCCAAGATTGAAGAAGAGGGTCAAGACTTAGCCAAGGTGTATATTTGTGAAAATGGCACTTGGCATGGGGAAGAGGGCTAGGTGTGCTCACAAAAGTATGAACACACATTGGGAGGAACAAGGACTTGACAAGTGGAAGCATAAGTGGGAAGATGGAAGAGAGAAAACCTAAGAATGTGACAAATGGATAAAAAGGAAAAGTTTAGGGTCGCAACATGGGGAAGAGGATCTCACACATGTGGACATCCAATGAGGAGAGTGGTCAAATAATAAGGTGGAATAGTGAGGGTGACATTTCCATGCAAGTATTTAAGAGGGGTAGAGGACACTTATCACATGAATACAATTTTGGGAAATTGAGATAATTTAAAATTGGAAAAAATATTAATGATGATTAGGGAATAACTAATTAATTAATTAATTGTAATCAAAAGAATTAATGAAGGTGGGGACTAAGGTTAAGTTAATTATATTAATCAACCCTTAGAAGAAATGGGAAAACATAAAATTAATTAAATATGATTTAATTAATTACAAAGGTAAAGAATAATTGATTAAATCATTTTATTCAATCAATTATGATTTCTGAAATCAAATTCAAGGTGTCTAAATTTTTCCCCTCTTTGATATGTTGTTACAACTAAAAAAAGTGACATCGTATACAAAAATGCTCAAGTTGATTAGAAGGGATCATAAAAAGAAGGGTGGTAAGATGATGCCCCCTCAAGAGGTTGCCCAAAAAAATATTTTTGGGGGAGCTCTTGAAAAGAAAAAAAGCAAGAGATGGGGATTACTAGAAAGAAAACAGAAGAAATGGGGGAAGAAGAGGGAAGATAGGATGAAAAATTTAGGTTTAATGCCCCCACATTAAGATTAATGAGTCCTACTAATGGACCTAAGGGAATTTGTACTTGATGTCATTTTCACTCTTGAATTTGGTGTATTGGAGCTTTGGTTTGGAGGAGTCTTAGGCAAGATGACAAGCATTCCACAATATACACATTGCACACAGCGGATCTAGAGGCTCCAATGACCAAAGGAGGCAAGAGAGCTACTAGGCATTAAAAATTGAAACCCTAGGCTTAGCTTAGAAAATACTAAATTCTAGATGAAATGGGGGGAAACAAAGGCCTTAATTGTAGATTTAGTGCTTTTGATGTAGGTTTAGCACTTTTACTTACTAGTTTTAGAAATTTTGTTAGGGATGAATATTTGTAGTTCTTTTGCTAGCTAGGTTTAGCATATTTTCTAGGTGAGCACTTAGGATGGAGTGGATTAGCACTATCACTCTGTTAGTGCTTTTGTGGTAGGGGATTAGTGTTATTGCTCTATTAGGGATTTTGAGGTCACGGGCTAGTGCTATCACTCTATTAGTACTTTTGGGGTCATAAAGTAGTGTTATCACTCTATTAGCACTTTTGAAGCCATGGATTAGTGTTATTTATTTGTTAACACTTTTGAGGTAGGGGATTAGTTCTATCACTCTATTAGGTATCTTGATGTCATGGATTAGTGCTTTTATGTGGATCAAAGATGGGTGAATGATTTTTTTGGTTAGATTAAGCAACTAAGTTTAGATGGAATGTAGGAGATGCTACCAATACTACAATCACAATAGAGACATCCTCTAATGATGAGGTTGGGTGCACAACTAATAGATATGGATCAAATCATGCACATAGAGCTACAATGACATATTGGTGGATTATTGGGATTCTAAAACTAGTACCTTCTAGCTACCTATGGGGGAGATGACAATTACCCTCAAGATGTATGGATGATCCTTCACAGGCATGTGTAGGATCATCATGCAAAAAACAGGCCCTTAAGTGGCAAAAAATTTAGAAAAATCAGTGTTAGGCAACTTGACGTAAATATTTGAATAAGTTATCTATATTATTTCAAAAATATGTAAGAATATAATTTGTAGAAAATTGAATTTAGTTTCTAAAATACTAGGTTTATTTAAAAATAAATAAAATCTATTTGGTGAAAATTTGAAATTTCAATGTAGTAGTACTTAAATTTGGAAAAATAAAGAAGTAGGTGTCTATCGACAACCCTAACCATAATAAATTAATAATATTTTTTTGTAAGATTTTATATATAAGTAGAGGACTCATGTCCAGATGTGATGCATATTTTTGTAATTTTTTTCCAAGTAAATAATTAATTATGAATTTTTATTACAACTTTTAGAAAATATAAAACTCGTGATAACCCTTAACTTGGTCAAAACTTCATGAAATTTAATTTTTCTTTTTAATCCTATAGTATGTGAAGCATAGAATGTGACCATGTTTCAGATTCAAAAAATATGATACCGTTTGAAAGTTATAGATATTTTTCAATCATCCTATCGATCAGGACTTTAGTCGTAATTCTAATAGAAAATGAATAATAATTATTTATTAAATTCAAATTAAATCATAATTTATATTTTTGGAAAGTTAAGAATCTCCTCTAAAAACCCTTTTCGTTTCATTAATTTTGGGTGAAAAAAAAAGTCATTAGCCACATACCCCCATAATATTGCCACTTTTTGGCGCACCATGATCCTGCACATACCCTCACATCTCAATTTAAGGGGATATGGTGGATTATGACATTGCAATAGGGTCAGATCCAAAGGAGACATTCATGACAAGATATCTATTGATATGAGGAGTAGAGATGGACTTTCGACTAATGATGGCTACACTTCCTATATTGCCATTATACTTGGCAAGCTTGATTATCCTAGATCATAGATCTTAGGGAATTTCTATTGGATGGGGCCATGTGTTGTATCAGGTGCTATTAGGGGGTACATTGTATGGTTGGGGTTATTGTATATTAGAATACATGTATCAAGATATGCATATAGTTGTGTACAAAGGTGGTAGGATCCTAAGGTGTGGTGTGGCCCTACTACATATATGGTCATTGGAGCAAATTTTTTATTTTAGATTGGTGGTGGTATGGTAGTAGGCGATCAAAAAATCATGCATGTATCTTTATGTTGATGTGATTTTTCATACCCATATGAGAGACACATGGTATTGGAGGAGAATGATTGATGACATATATGAGGTGACATGGAAGCCATGGTGACTGTGTGACAGATGGATAGATGATGATCAACATTTTCCATATATTCACTTGACATGTTATTTGATTTGCGATATTATGCATATTATTGAGTAGTATTTTCCATTTAGGGTGTTGTGGAAGTTCGAGGAACATAAAAATTTATAGGGGTCAAAGGTGGTATTCATATGAGTGACATGAGAGATTGATCTATGGGGGAGGATGATGGATCCATTACTTCCTAGGGGTTCATGGATACAAATGCAAGGATTTCATTTGGTATCTTCAAATATTAAGAATGTAAGGGAAAAAATGAGCATCTTGTGTGTTGGGCTCATCATAAACTATCACAGTTGACACCTTTGGATGTCGATGGGAGAGAGGAGGGAGAGGAGATCGTAGTGGATTATCAGGGAGGTGGGGATGAAGAGGAGAGAGAGGAGATGGTATTTGATGGTAAGGGGGTGGGAATGGAGAGGATGATGAGGAGGGAAAAATTCAAGTGAGGTTGGGGAAGGTTATGTCCTAGTTACAAGAGTGTCAAGAGTAGAGGGGTCAAGCATAGATGGAGTTGGTAGAGAGGAAAAAAAGTGCAAGATAGTTTATATTCTAGGCTTGTGAGGGCGTAGGGAGTGAATTATTCTTGGCTAGCTCAAGTGATTGTGGAGCACAATCAAGCCATTATAGATCATGACCTAGCTAGGAGTGTCAAGAGTAGAGGGATCAAACATAGAGGTAGTTGGTAGAGAGGACAACATGTAAGATAATTTATATTCTAAGCTTGCGAGGGTGTAAGGATCATAAGGATAGGGAGTAGATTATGATTGGCTAGCTCAAATGATTATGTAGCACAATCAAGCCATTATAGATCAAGATTCCTTCAATGCACCAAGTGAAGTGTGTAATGTAAATGATAATCATATAATGCTTAATGGTTAGGATATTATTCCATGTATTTAGTGAATGCATTGAGTGTATTTAAATAAAAATATATGGAAAAATATCATGTGAACATGCATGTGCTCTAGCTTAAGCAAGAAGGGAAAACTAGGAAGTTGGACAAATTGAAATTATTATTTTTAAAATTTTGATGGGATGAATCTATGACCATGAGAACATTCGTGCAACCACAAATATTTCCTTAAAAATGAAAGAGAATAAACCATAGTGGATGTGTGTTTAGAAGTATGTAGGAAGCATGTACATCCATAAGTGTGATGAATAAATGGATAGAGAATGAGAATAAGAGTATAAGAATGTTTGAATCATAAGATATGGATAATAGATAAATATATAAGAATATGTGCATGTATGACTTAGGAAGAGACGTAATTGACATTATTTTAAAATATATTTATATATCAATATACTCTATGGGTATGTGAAGGATCATCATGGAAAAAAAAGGCCCTTAAGTGGCAAAAAATTTAGAAAAATTAGAGTTAGGAAATTGGACATAAAAATTTGAATAAGTTATCTATATTATTACAAAAATATGTAAGAATAGAATCTATAGCAAATTGGATGTAGTTTCTAAACTACTAGGCTTGTTTAAAAAAAAAAATCTATTTGGTGAAAATTTGAAATTTCAATGCAGTGGTACTTAAATTTCAGGGAAAAAATAAAAAGTAGGTGTGTGTCTGACCACCCCAACCACAATAAAATGATAATATTTTTTTATGATATTTTAGATATAAGTAGAGGAATCATGCCCCAATGTGATGCATATTTTTTTGTAATTTTTTACAAGTAAATAATTAATTATGAATTTTTTATTACAACTTTTATAAAATATAAAAACTCATATGTCTAACCACCTTAACTTGGTCAAAACTTCATGAAATTCAAATTTTATTTTTTTAATCCTATAGTATGCGAAGCATAGAATTTGACCCATGTTTTGGATTCAAAAAATGTGATACCATTGAAAGCTATAGATGTTTTTCAATCAACCTATCAATTAGGACTTTAGTCGTAATTTGAATAGAAAATGAATAATAATTACTTATTAAATTCAAATTAAAAAATAATTTATATTGGTGGAAAGCTGAGAATATCCTTTAAAAACCCTTTTTGTTTCATCAATTTTGGGTAAAAAAATAGTTGTCAGCCACATGTACCCATCATATTGCCACTTTTTGGCCCATCATGATCCTGCACATGCCCCTACTTAAAATAGACTAAAAATTGAATGAAAAATTAGATGAATATGCAAATTTCAATGTTAATATGGAGTAATTAGCTGATAGGCTTTTTTTAAGTGGACTTTCTAGTCCATATTTCACTGACAAACCTATCTCATGCCTGATAATAGGTTTATCTTGCCATCAAATAGTCTTGATATCACTATAAACCTATCATCAAATAGTCTTGAGATCATTGGTAAAGTTGCCTCACTTTGTTAATAGAGGTAGAAGATTTATATAAAAACTATGTGATTCAAATATTCCTTGCGTCACACCTAAAGACAAATTTTAACTCCAATGACTCACATATAATCTCTTAATGGTAAAATCTTGCAAAAATATTCTCACGTGTTATAGATTTAATGAATATGATGAACAATAAGGCAACTAGAAGAGGTGGTTCAAGAAAAATATTTTGGATTTGAATGCATTAATGTCTTTGCATATGTTTTCCCACTTAAGAAGATATTTCCATTAATGCATGTGTTGTTGTCTGCAATAATTCTTTCTCTGCCACCATAATTGATCACCACCAAACTTTTAGATGGATACACTGGCTCCTAATGTGTATTGATCAATCCATCAGTGATCTCTGGGGTAAAATACCCATGTCCAAAATGAGGACATTTTCTATCATTTCTAGCCCGACAGATATATCATCGAGCTCTAAGTGGTGTAATTCCCTAGTCACTATGATTGTATATAGTAACTGGTGCTGTTGAAGCTCCATGATTTATTATTGTAATTGGTTTATTATCTCACCACTCATAAATAGTGAAATATGTGACCCAAGCACCCCAAGACTAGGGCATCTCCCAAGTTTGTACATTGAAACCATTAAAACATGCATACCCAAATTAGATATTTTGAATATTTTCTATTTGGGACAATGGTTTTAGGGGTTTGGCATTTGATTTTGAGGATAATAAATCACAACATAGATCTTTCATTGTTAGAGAGGTTTAAAGGGTTGTCACAAGATTTTTTAAATCTTCCTTTGAATGAAAAGGAAGACATTGTTTAGTAAAGCCTGATACTAATATGCTTGAAAGCCATGGACACTTCTATGACATCTCAAATGACATAGTATTGGAATGGGTTGATTCCCTTGTTCATTATGTCTCCCCAACCTCTGTCAAGGTAGGAGAACACTAGCCAAAAATAGCCCTCACATACAAGTAAATAATTTTTGTTTTTGATAAAGGTGGCTGCCACGAAGATTGTATTAAAATAAAGAAAATTGCATAAAGTTCGAAGGGAGGCAGAAGAGAAAATTTTTTTGCAAGTCCCTGAGAATTAGAAGGAAAAGAAGATTGTAAACCAGGGCTATACAAAATAAGCCTTATACAAATAAGATGACAAGAATAAGAAGTCAACTACAAAATGCTCAACCCTAATAATAGGGGAGGATCAAAAGATCCTACAAAGAGGAATAACTAGAGGAGAATAGACCAAAATTGCTGAAGAAGCATGAAAACAACTAGTGCACCATCAAAATCCAATGCTTGAACCAGAAGGAAGCCGAAAGGAGAGAGCCAAAAGGAAACAAGGAGAATCCATAGAGCTAAGCAAAGTTTACTTCCCTCCATAAGATCTGCAAGATAATTCAAAAAGCCAAAATTCTTCCAAAAACCTAAGATAAAAAATGAAGTGCATTAGAGTAAACAAGTTCAAGAAATTCAAAAAAATTGAGAGATAAGGAAGAAGTCCTCATGTTGTGCTTCCTTCTGACGAAGCTATATCTATTGTTGGAGGGAAGAAAGGTTCTTCATGTGGTTGAATTATAACATGTTGAATGAGAAGGTGAATTTCCTTAAACAACATGTAAATTGGATCATTGACCAAGCTTCCATATTGTTGGGAAAAAATTTTGATTCAGACTTTAAACTCACTATTGTAGTCATTTAATAATCCATAAGCCATGGCTAAGAGCAATTTAGAAAGTCTGAAATTAGTGAGGAGATGTTGCCTACTGATAACACCTCCAACCAAACACGAACCTTGTAAAATGTCATACCTCTCTAATGCAGGTTGGAGAGAAGAGATTGGACACACATGGGGCAGAAGGTATGTTCCCACTAAAACTTTACCATCTCCACATCACTCAAGATACCCATCAGGTTTGAAACAAAATGAGAAGCTAATTCATATGGTAAAATCGAAGTGTTCATATCAAGCCAATCATAACCAAGAACAATTTGTATAGCATCAAATACCTATTTTCATTCAAAGACAAATTCCCTTCGCAGTCTTTCCTCAATACCATGAACCTCCATTCTAATCTCATGTATGCGAGGTGGAACCAAAACCCAAAAGAGGTTATCCATTTACACACCAACACCAGTGAAGAAAAATGCACTTACAGAAGAGGTGGAATGAAGCAAAGCTGAAAATGGCAAAGTAAAAAGTGGTGACTGCCATATAATCCCACCAAAAAATATTGAGATGCTTGAATTCCCTAGCCATAAATGAGCCAAGCAACCAAAGTGCCAAGAGAAATATTACACTACCAAGTGAACATTGTTACTTGGAAAAGAAGGAGGATGCTAGAAGATGCCAAATTAAAGCAACATTCCGCAAAGTCTAAAAATAGCCTCCTTCAAAACCAATCACAAGATACTACATTTGAAAGAATTAATCGATGCAAGCGAACACAAGAAAATTTCCAAATTTGGCCCCAAATTTCTGGACTGCTGCCAAAGGAAGAGAGGCCAACATTTCATAATGAAATTAATGCTAAGAAAAAAAAATTGTTTTAAGAATGTCCTATCAAAATGACATTACATCAATATAAGCAATGGCAAGGTACCATTCCAAGAAGATCTCGTAAATGTAACAAGGAGAACATTTACCCTTGAACACAAAAATCGGTTGTCAAAGAAAATAAATATAACCACAGATATCAACATTTAGAAACTTATGTCCCCACATGTGAAATCCGAATCCCAAAAAAGATGGGAAGAACTAACTATTGATTTCCTTGACAAGCAATAAATACCAAATGAGAAATTCAAATTCCTCAATGAGATATTTCCCAATAATGGAAAGGGGAATATGTCAAATGCATAAAACCAATGTGAATGTTTCACAAGGAGGAATTCTCGTCTATGACTTTATTAGCCAAAGAAATCAGCAATTACGTTAGCTTCCCTATAACAAAGTGAAAACATATACCTTGGGGAATCTTCATGCTGAGTAAGAATAGAATCAACTTAGTAGCCAAGGAATCACCTTATGAATTAATCAGATCTTGAAAGAGATATTTACAATCTTTAGAAGAAACTTCACTTGGGGGAAGATTCGCATCAATAGCTTTGTTGGCCAAAAAATCCGCCACGACATTCACTTCTCTAAAGCAATGAGCAATTGTGAAACTAGGAATTTCGTCCAATTGAGATAGATTGAAATCAAGAATGTATTTCAAATGCCAAGAAGAGGAATCTCTATTTTTTAATGCCGAAATTGTTATCAATGAGTCACCTTTGATAGACAGATGGGAAATAGAAAGCTTAATGGAAAGTTTGATTCCTAGACTCAAAGCTATAAATTCTTCCATTTTATTGGTACCATTTGGGATTTGTTCACAGGCTGCTCTGACGAAATTTCCATTCCCATCTCTCAAAATAACTGCAATGCTCAATTTCCCTAGATTACCCCTAGAAGCTTGAACAAAGTTTAATTTGATATAACCATGTGGAGGAGGTGACCAAGAAGAAAATTTCCTTATGTTACTTGAAGATTTGTGAATAATGGATCCCACCTTAGGAAATTTTAGAAGATGCCAAGATTTCAATATAAAAGAATCTCACTCAAGCTTATAAATTCAATTTAAAGAAAATAAAGTTAATTACAACATACATAGCCAATTCACAATTTAAAGCATGAATTAATGTTGATTGATTCAAGGAAACCTATGCACAATATGGAGAAGAGGTACTCAAGCTTATAGATAAGTTGTGTTGTATACATTTTATATGGAGAAAAAATAAGATGTATAATGAATACCATATTTAATATATAGTGTATATTGTATTCCCTTCATGAATGTCATGTTTAATATCATTTCATTTGGTGTTTATGTTCAATGAGACAAAATTACTTGCAACATCTAGGGAATTTATTCAAATTGCTCTGTGGAACATATTAGATTGATTTGTTAGTAAGGTAAGCATTTTCAACATGCTCAAGTTTCAAATTACTTGTTGGGATTTTCCCCTATGGTAAGTTAGGCCCCATAGCATCATGCCATTCCATGTTCAATACTCTTTGTGCTATGGTTTTTAGTTATTAAAACTTTTTCTTTGACTGCTTGATTTTCTCTTAACCTTTGTCTATTTTTTTCTCACTGATCTTTGCACAGACACATTTTAGTTAATGTGCTTTATTTCCCAAAATAACATAAGATCTTTGTAGGAGTATTGATTTGCATAGTTATCCTATAGTTCCCCTCAGTTTGCTTTGTTTCTGATAGTGACTTGGTTGTATTTGGATATCATGATACTTTGATGCACAGTTATGATGATACTTGATGACACTTTTATCACTGATGTTATGCTTATACCATGCTTAGTAGACTAGTTTAATTGATTGTGTGGGTTATTATTGCTATGAGTATTATGTGATTATTGGATGTATGTTCTTATCATGATTTTGCTATCTTATTATTGTGCATTGATGTATTTTGGTGAAAGGAAATAGTGTCACATCTCTCACTTGTGAGTTCCTTGCAATGCTGTGATTTTCCCTTCATGGTATGTTTGGTTGTTTGTCTATGTACATGTTCGACTATGTGGTTTGTTGCAGGTTGCAGGTACCATACATCGACTCCACCTAAATTTCCAGGTTGAGCGTGTCTTATTCCCAATGGAGATTGTTGATTTGGAGATAGCATCAGGTCCCCTACATTGAGCCATCATCCTCGACAAGGATGTGTATCCATTGTCACCCTGGCAGTGTTGTTCGTTTGTGTCTTGTGTCATGGTCTTGTTTTATGTCTTTACTGTGAGGTCTAGTATTGCTCAATATTTTGTACGTTTAAATTAAATTAGTTGGTTTGTGCTTTGATTGATTATCATATTAAAATAAAGTTATTAACTTAAAAGCCTTTTGATAATTAAAATAAAAGTTTTTGATAATTAAAATAAAAGTTTTTATATAAGTGAAGCATTGATAAAATAAATACTATTAAGGTTTTATTTTGTTTAAATAAATTAAAATTATGATTTATTATAGAAATATTAAAATGAATATATTGGTGCAAACAAAAATAAATGAGATACTATAATTAATAAATTAAATAATGTAAAAAGTTGAATTGTTGAGTATAGATATATAAGAATATGTTATAAATAAATATATTTGAGTTGTGGCAGTTAAGAAGGTGGGGGAGAATTAAATAAAATAATTAATTTAAAGAAGTGATGTTGCAATGGATTGGGGAAATAGTAAATAAATTGGTTAAGGGAAAAAAAGAAAGGGGCTTTTAGTTATTTTTCAGAAAACTAATCTTGTTTTCATCTGGTGAATAATTTTCTTGAAAGTTTTCCTTCTGGTTTTTGGGGTTTTGGAATTGGTGATTCTACAGTGGCCGAGGAGATTGGAAGTGGGGAAAAAACTATGAATTAGAGGAAGAGAGTTATGCATCAACGTTTAGCTTAGTCATTCGAGCTAGTCTAGGTTCCTCTTTCTTGCAATCTTCTTCTTGTTTTGGAATAAATTCTTGAAAATTGGATGCTATCTTGGACAAAGGTGCCTGCATTTATTTGGATTCAAGTGAAGCATTTAGTAAATATATTTTTTAGTGTTGCTTTTGTACTCCCAGCATATTGTTTCATACTTATTATGTAATCCTATATTCTTTGTGGTTTTATTTATTCTACTTCTACTATCAGTAATTACAAAAGTCTTTGAAGACCTTTCAAGAGTTCATTAGTGTGCATTATATAGTTGCAATTACTTGAAATTGCCTGAGCCATTTTGTTGTTTATTTCTCTATTAGTGTTGACCCCATAGATTAATTGTGCCACTGCTTAATCGCATGGTCCTAACATGGGTTACCACAGAAAAGAAACACCCAAGGTAAGCAGTGCCAGGGTAACGCATTTGAGAGGCTATCAGGGTAACCCATGTTAGGACCATGCGATGACACTCTTCCCTCTGCAAATTAGTATTCCCTTGTTTGTTATCTACCCTTGGTACATGTGATGTCCTTTGGAAGCAATGTATGATTTTATATGTGTTGTTAAGTTGTTTTGGTATTAGTTTCCCTCTATTAGCCTTGTTATTTTAGTTTTTGGTCACCTTGTTGTTATAGTTATTGTGGGACTAGGTGATATCTCCTAGCACGGGGGGTGGACCTTAGAGTTCCAAATGGTCGGGTGAAATGTGCCTTGTACTCCATTAGGTTCCCTCACTTGGTTCATGTTCATGTGACTACTTCTAGATATAAAGACTTCTGCAATTGTTCCAGTTCATGTGGACTATCTTTTATGTACTTGTAATGCACTGTAAGTAAGTTATAGCATGTAATATAATTTTGATGTACTCTCCTCTCTCATTTGAGGAAATAATGATGTAATATTGTAATTAACTATAAAATCTCTCTTGTAATGATAAATGTAATTGATGTTATTGTTAATATAATGATCTTTGATGTTGTATATGGGTGATCCCACAATAGTGGTTTACAATTTTTGGCCAAATTGGACACTAAAATAATTTTTTAACTAAATCTTCACTTTCAGACACCTATAGCGGATAAACCGTGAGGAATTTGAAGATGATGCAAACTAGAGTTTCATGACATTTTTTCTGTAGATTCTAAATATATTTTTTTCAATTTTTTTGGAATTAGATTGCTCATTTTTTCCATCTTCCTTGAAAACTAGTTTTTTTCAGAAAACATTTTTAAAAAGTGACACTCACCGTATAACACATAACTTTTTTTCCATGAAGGATAAATTTCTAATTCTTTCTAATTTAAATTTTTAACTCTAATATCTAGTGCTTCCACTTGGTTAGATAGTTTTTTATTAAATATTTTTTCTTTAATAAAGTTTCAAATTCAAACTAATTACAATTCAGACATAGTCGAATACGCGTAACTTTTTTGTATGTATTAAAATTCTTTTTGGTTGGATCAAGGACTTCAATATCTAGTGCACTCATATTTAAAAAAAAAAAAAATGATAATCTTTTATTTTTCCACATGTGCAAAATAGAGAGCTTGATTTTTTGTGAAAAACCTACATTCACAAGAAATAAAAAATAAATATAATAGTCAAATTGAATTTATACTTTTCTAGAAGCTTATAATAAGGACTATATACTTACAAAAAAATAAAATTACATGAATTCATTTGATCCCCCAAAAGGTAAATCAAAAGTGGTTTTTTATCAGCATTTTGATAGGTGTAAAGGAGACTCCATTATAGGTATGGTTTAGAACTAGAGGGGTTCTATCCAAGGGGACAGGTTCTAAGGTGGTTTGATCAAACCTTGTTCAATTGGAATCCTTTAATGAAAATTTTCAAGGCTTAAATCATTATATTTTCTAGAAATATGTGATTTCAACAAAAATCAGGATCTTCGAAAAAGTGTAAACCACTATTGTGGCAACACCCATATATGGTTGGTGTGAAATGGATAATTCATATTATTTGATCTTGTAAATGTGAAGATTAAATGAATTCCTTATTGTTAGATGTAATTTGTTAATGCAATGATTTACTGTTCTTGTTAGTTTAGTTCATGGGAATCAAGCAGCGTAGTTACGAACCTTAGAGGACTTAGGTTAGAATTTGAGTTATTATTCCTTTTGCAATCTTGTGTATATTTCACTTTAAAAAATATATATCTCATTTTTAGGTGTTATAATGTGTTGTCCTCTAAGGTTTTGTGGTAGGGTGTTACATATCCAGGGACTCATACACTAGTCCAAGTGCATGTTTTCCCTATTTGAAATATGCCCATCTTGGAGTTGTGTATAAAGGCATCTTGAAATACTCAGAAACTTCAAATGCTATAATATATAAACAACATAACACAAGTTGTGCAAAATCTTGAGGTAAGTCACTTGCCATAGTTTTAGTGATTCTTTTACTGAATCCGTACACGGCCAGATCATTTTTGTTGTTTTTATTTCATTTGAAAATAATTATGTTGTTATCCATTAAATAAATGGAATTGGTTATGTGGTTTTATCTATGGTGGAATTCATTTATGATATTATTGTAATATTTATTTGTTTCTTCACAGGTTGGTGGATCAATTGCATTTCTCTAACTAATTTATCCTTTCACTCAATACAAAATTTCCATTTTCACCATCTTTGGAAAATTCTCCTCTCATTGACTACTTGTGTTTATTAGATTTTGTTTTTCTTTGCACTCTTTTTTTTGCATATATGGTTGTTCAATATGATTGATCGCCTATAGGAGTGGTATTCTTTATGTAGAGATGTGTGATTTAGAGTGACAATTAAATATTCATAAATTAATCCTTGGTTATGTACACAAATTTTTTCAAAAAAAAAATTCTTCTAGAAGATGACATGTATGATTGAGTATGCATGCATATTGCATTATCGCTAATGTTAATCCAAATGTTCAATTTGTTGGTAGAGTATATTATTATGGATAGAGAAATGAAAGAAAATGGGAACTAGACAAATACACTTAGGTCAAACGAAAAATAAGCTTCAACTATTTTGGATTGTGTTAATAAGCTTATAGTATAATTACCAAGTTTAAAAGTTATATATGACTGCATGGTGATAGTCTTATTATACACTTTTGATTGTAATGTTGTGAAAGATGGAGATGAACTTTCTCCCATCCCTCCAAGCAATGGAGGTTGAAATTGACTTAAGTTCCACACATGTTTATTGTGGCCAAGCATTTTGTTTTTTTATGTAAGATAAATACTTTACATTCTTAGTGTTATTGTAAGCCACCAATTTATATAATGTCAAATTTTAAGGTGATTCTTGGTTTTCTATTGTTAGTATCCAATAATAAATGTTAATATTCATAAGGGGTTAATTTGTTGGTCTAAATGATGACTCTTACTCTTCCATTGTTGACTTCTAGTGTTAATAGATCTAATGTTGATGTTCACAAGGAGCTAAATAATATTAATGCTCATAAGAAGCTACTCCAATATTTGTAAATTATCTTCAAATATAAATAAAATAAAATAGATTGTTATATTACCTTGTTCATCTTCACAATTGCTGCTACTTCAAAGCTTTACAATTCGATTGCATGTTTAGAATTTGCAATAAAGGTTCAACATAGTCTTCATTTTAATCAAGTCTCCAAATTTTTATTAGCTTCACATCTTGAGTTGAGAGGATAGACATCTTGAATTTCTTTGATCAATCTATTGGTATTGAAAGCTCGGATCATAGACACATGTGACATACACATACTAGATCATAAAATTAAAACCAATAAATTATATTAAAAATAAAAACTTATATGATAACACTAAATAACAAGTTTACTAAAAATTGAAGTAAATTAAAATTTGTAAGGAATTTTTGAATAATATAATATAAATAAAAGGTTGAATTGAAAGTGAAGCCTAAATTTAGACTTATATAGAACACAAGCCAAACCCTTCCCTGTTGTGTTTGTTTAGGATCATTTGTCTTTGATCGTATACCATTTTACCTATTTGTTTGTATGCTTCTATTAAGTTTTACCATTAATTTATTATCGACATATCCCTTGAATCTCTTATAGATGCAAGTGCTAGATTATTCTTATAAACCCAGCTTCATTTTTAGTAAATAAGAACATGTTAAGTTTCATCTGAAGTATGAGAAACGCCCAATCCAGAGGCATACTGTCGCCCTATGAAATCCATTTTCCTTGCGTCCCATTAATCATATACACTCTTAGTGCTTAGCACACCTTAACTTGAACCAGATTTTTTTATTTTTATTTTTTGCAAGAATGATACTAGGGTTTACACCTGGTGTGCGTATGCTCGTACTATATCTCTATGAGATTCAGATTACAGTTTAGAAGAAAAAAAACAAACATTACACCAAACTTCAATTGCCCATCGAGAACATTGCATAGGGAAAGCCAAGACAAAGATCTTTACTATGAAAATGTCAAGATATACAAGTCTCACATTATTTAAGTATATTTAAGGAGCTTACTTAACATAAACCACAATTGCAATATGCATATCAGATGCAATAAACATTGGGAAGATTTGGGCTTTGTTCAGCGTGGAGGGCCTCCAAAAGGTGGGCAGCAAAATGCACAGCATTCTTGTATCAGGCAACAGCAGCACAGAAAGTAGAGACTGCATCAATAACAACATTCCCATATCAGTTCAGAAAGCTTAAACTGCCCACACACTGTTATAATATCCAAAATTCAAATAACAAACAACTACCCATTAAAAAAAATCAAGCTCAATAAATACATAAAAACCCATATTCTGAAAACATCACAGAAGATCAAAAACTGAAAATAAGATCACCATTGTTGAATGCAGCCACAAGGTCCCCAACCAGGTCCTCCAGGAGGCCCCCAGCCAGGTCCTCCTCCAGGAGGCCCCCAACCAGGTGGTCCTCCAGGTCCTCCTCCAGGAGGTCCCCAACCAGGTCCTCCTCCCGGTCCTCCAGGGCCTCCAGGACCCATATTTATAATTTATCTGCTTTCCCAACAAGAAGAAAAGATCACTCTGCTATAGCAATTTCACAGGGCTTGGTCAAACAGATCAAACAATTTAGATGTTTTGAGGGACTGGAGCTTGCATTATATAGACAATCTAAGCCTATCCATGATGAGTTAGTTGATTACTTCGAGATTAAGTAATGGTCGTCTATACATTTGCAGAATGCGAGAAATTGCTCAACTACCAGTCAACATATCTTCCATTCAACCTTATGTCATTGACAAAATATAACCTATTGACTCCCTTCGCCAGCTTGCCACCAGTCATGTTACAACACGTAGACTACATTATATCACCCGAAAAGAATGGGAAAACTTAACACTAAATTGTTTTCCTATTGGCACCTGCACATCGTAGATCATCAATCTTTGTGCGTCATGACCTTCTAGTAGTTACTTGAAAGGACCTTTTATCGTCTAGTATGAAAAGCATGAATAAATGCTAAGGACCATGAGAGTCCATTACGTATAAAAAATATCTATTCAAGGATGTTGAGTTCATACATGAGTATACAAGAAAACTATAAAATCCTAGCAAAGAAATGATATTAAAATGAAGTATAATTTATTTCAGATTACAATAATTTTGTATTGGATTAAAAAATAATAATAAAATATAAACCCTAAAATCAATTAAGTGTAAGAAATGTGAGTAATAGATAGGATATGCAAATATGGACATGAATCCGTAAGAGAAAGATATGTCATCAAGCACAAAGATATATATATATATATATAAGGAATGCATAGATGTAAATAAATAAGGAATGTATAGATTTGAAAATAATTAATGTTTGTTTAGAAATTCTATAGAAAAAGATAAGTTGTGTAAGATCAATTATGTTCACCAAAATGTAAAGCAAAAACAATTTTCCTTAAGCTTAGTGTAGAGCAATCCAATAAAATGCATACAAGTAGGTATAATTAACTTAGAATAATTAATTTGATAGTAATATTATTATTATTGCTAGTAATCAAATGAAAAATGTATATAGAAATGAGCTTACTTAGCTCTATAATTGATGAATGCATAAAGAGTGGTGAAGATTTGAATCTAATATGTCTCATTATTAGAAATGGGGAATCTCAATCTAGTAGTCACTTCAACTTAGAAAATAATGTTGACTTTATGTAGGGACAAGTCTAGTGATTAGGGACTAATCTACAACCATGCATCTATTATGTGATCCTAAAATACTTACAATATTTTCTACCAACTTTTTTTTTTCATTTTTCTTCATCCTCTTTGACTTCTTTTGTTTTTTAGATATTTGGTGGATTGATGGTACTTATAAATATCTGTCTAAGGTTGCTGAGATGTCACAAGGGGTCATGTTCTCCTAGGTCAACCTACATAAATGTGTATGAATAATTAAAATGAACAATATTCTATCATGCATATGCTCTTATGATTGCTCATATAGAACAAGATTCTTTAATGTACCAATTGAAATGTGTAATGTAAATTATAATCATATAATTCTTAATGTTTAGGAGATTATTCCATGTATTTAGTGAATGTGTTGAGCATATTTAAATATAAATACATGACAAAATATCATGTGAACATGCATTTAGTCTAGTCTAAGCAAGAAGGGAAAACTAGAGAGTTGGCTAAATTGGAATTAATTTTTTTAAATGTGGATGGGATGAATCTATAACCATAAGAACATCCTTGCAACACAAATTTTTCCTTAAAAATGAAAGAGGATAAGCCACAGTGAACGTTTGTTTGCAAGTATGTACATCCATAAGTGTGATGAATAAATGGATATAGAGAACATATGAGAATGAGACTGAGAGTACTAAAAGATGTGAATCATAAGATATGAATAGGAGATAGATATATAAGAATATGTGTACATGAATTAAGACAAGAGACGTAATTTTACATAAAATGATACTATTGTCAATATATTTACATATCGATATACTCTCCTTGAAATAGACCAAAAACTGAATGAAAAATTGAATGAAAAATTATATGAATAGAAAAATTTGTGATTATAATTATATTATTTTCTTATGTTTAAATGTTAATATCAACCAATTTATTCTTAGAAACCCCAGCTTTCTATACAATTCATTTATACTAAATAAGAACATGTTAAGTTTCATCTTAAGTATGAGAAACACCCAATCTAAAGGCATACTGTCACCCTATCAAATCCAATTGCTTTGGGTCCCATAGATCATATACACTCTTAGTGCTCAGCACACCTTAAGTTGAACCAGATATTTTTTTCGATATTAAGTTTACACCTGGTGTGCGTATGCTCATACTATATCTCTATGAAATTTATATTAAATTTTAGAAGAAGAAAAGAAACATAACACCAAACTTCAATTGCCCATCGAGAACCCTGCACTGGAATAGAAAAACCAAAACAAAGATCTTTACTATGAAAATGTCAAGATATACAACTCTCACATTATTTGTGTATATACAAGGAGCTTACTTAAAATAAACCACAATTGCAACATGCATATCAGATGCAAGAAATTTTGAAAAGATTTGGGTTTTGTTCAGCGTGGAGGCCCTCCAAAAGGTGGGCAGCAAAATGCACAGCATTCTTGTATCAGACAGCAGCAGCACAGAAAGTAAAGACTGCATCAATAACAACATTCTTATATCAGTTCATAAATCTTATACAGCAAACACACTGTTATAATATCCAAAATTCAAATAACAAACAACTGCCCATTAAAAGAAATCAAGATCAATGAACACATAAAAACCCATATTCTGAAAACATTATAGAAGAGAAAAAACTGAAAATAAGATCACCATTGTTGAATGCAGCCAAAAGGCCCTCCTCCAGGTCCTCCTCCTCCTCCTCCTGGTCCTCCTCCACCAGGTCCCCAACCTCCTCCTCCTCCTCCTCCTCCTCCAGGTCCTCCTCCTCCTCCACCAGGTCCCCAACCACCTCCACCTCCTCCTCCTCCTGGACCCATGTTTATAATTTAACTGATTATCCAACAACTAGAAAAGATCACTCTGATGTAGCAATTTCACAGGGCTTGGTGAAAGAGATCAAACAGTTTTAGATTTTTTGAGGGATTAGAGTTTGTATTATATAGGCAGTCTAAGCTTCTCCATGATGTGTTAGTCGAATACTCCGAGATTAAGCAATGTCAGCTATGCAATTGCAGAATGCACCAGGTCATACCATTGGAGAACTTGCTCAACTACTAGTCAACGTTCTTCTATTCAAACTCATGACATTGACGTAATATAACCTATTGATTCCCCTCGCCAGCTTGCAAACGGTCATGCTACAACACGTTGATTGTTGTCCTATTGACACCTGCACCTCGCAGATCATCAATCCTGATGCGTCATGACCTTCCTGTAGTTACTTGAAAGGACCTACCTATGCCAAAGGTTTGGTTGTGGATATGTTATTCTTTTTGTCATTTAGATGTATGGATATGATATTATTTTTGTCACTAGCAGATATTTTATTTAAATATAGTTTAATGGTTAAATAATCAGTATTAATTTTACATCTTATTTATAGTAAATTGTGTTAAATATTTATTATAATTTTATGAACTAAATTTGATCTTTCACTATTAGATGATGTTTAAGGATAGTTGTGGCACAATGAAATATTGATCATACAAATCTTACAAGTCATACCTCACACATTATTAAACTTTGTCTAATATTCAATAGTTTTTTCCATTTTGTTAATACTAGAATTAGGATAAAAAATTATAAGAAATTTATGTTAAAGATTCATGATTTTTGACTAAAGATCTTTGTCAATTTGGAAGATATGGTTTTTATTAATCATTTTTTATATAAGTAGATAATTGATAGTATATATTTGACTATAATATATGTTTCTTGAAGATGAATATTTGAATGATGGTTTATATAATTAATATTTTGATAAATATTTATTTAGATGATATTTGGAGTAGGATTTTCATAAAAATATTTATTTAGACTAATGCTTATATAGAATTATTTTTTAAAACATGTTGTGAAGTTTGGTACCTTCATAACTTGGTTTGAGTATGTGTAGGGAAAATTTTAACAAGGACAAGGTCAAACCAAGTGTCTAAGGGGATATTTTGTTTAACGAGGAAATGCATTGGTATCTAGCGCAATCACAATTTGACAATAAATGATGCTAAGTTACTCAATAAAGACCATGTGTCAATCATTGGAATAATCAAAGCTATCAAATTGTCTAATATAATTGGCACAAGCATAATCAAGAATAATCGGCTTACAATTTATACATGGGGATTGTCAAGATATTCTTGTGGAAATAGGGGTGCCAAGGAAGATCATTGTAAGGAGCATGAAACTAATTGGTGAATGGTAGAAAAAAGGGAAAAGTAGAAATGGAAAACAATGAAATACCAAGAAACAAACAAAAATGCTAGCTTATATATACACCTTGAAAGAAAAGCTAACTAGAAGAAGCCAAACCTATGCATAGTTTGAAAAGTTTCCAGGGGAATGTTTTAATGTACATGACAAGGGGAAAATCCCCAATAGGCATTATGAAAGTTAATATGCCACCCAAATTAGCTTAATGAAATCCCAAATGGGAGAGTTCAAGAAACTAATATAAATATTAGAAATTTGATTGGATGAGGACTATTGAAAGCATGAACAAATATGTGGAAGACATGTTGGACAAGTAGAGAAGGAACAATATGTCAATGTCATGGAAGTTGATAAAAGCTCTAATATTAAAGTATAATGTATGTGTTGATACATATGATGTTGACTTTATGTGTGTGGTCTTGTATGTGTGAAATTATTTATTGTGTTATGTGTGGAAGCTGATGATAAAGACATTGTGCATTCATTTTATATATATGGAATTGTACAATCTCTTGATTTTAGCTAGCAAAATTAGTATGGCCTTAATGGGGTAGGTTGTATCCACCACCAAGTAGAAAAAGTTGTAAATTCCATTGAATTGGAGAGTGGAGTTCCACACCAAATTGTTTCCTAGGTGGTCATGTTGATTATAGTTCAATGTCATGTTCATCATAGTTGTAGTTGGAGAATGGTCATCTCAATTCTATTTCGATAACACCGACATCATTCTAGCTAAGTTGAATTGATTATGGATAAATTTACTTAATCATACATACTTAGGTCCATTCAAGTGTTACAACTCTCCTAATCTATGTATCTCTACTAATCTATATATGTGAGTCCAAAATTTAAATTACAAAATTTGAGGTGTATGTGTAATGTGTGTGTCAATAAATGTCGGGGCTTAAAGTAGCTAAAGTGGATGAAAATGATTTATAATAAATGGTTGGGAAACTACATGATTCAAACTAGTTATGAAATTCTAACAATGCTCATGTGTTTTAGCGATACCCCCTTGTGAATCTAGAAACCTATTATGATGGATAAGTGTTACAAAGGTCCTAATGATTTGTCTATCCTTCAATAAATTTACCCATGTAGTGTAGATTATTGGTGATACATAAACATTTGTATAAATAATTATAAGTAATTAGATAGTTGTGGTAATTCTATATGTATGGTATCTCTATATTTATGCTTCTTATTACAAATATCTTTAATTTCCTTAATGAACTTTAATTTTCATTTTGTCCTACAATAACCATGAATAAAGGGGTGGCAACTACATAGGCATTATAAGATTCATTGGAATTAATAGTAGAAGATATATAGATTCAAGGGCTAGAGAAGAATGATCTTTATATTCATGTACTTAAAGAAATGTGAACAGAAAAGGAACTTGGAGAACTCAACTAGTGGATGAATTTTAACTAGATTTGAAATTGATTTATATAATTTTAAGAATATATTGATATGTCTAGTGAATGTATGAGCTAATATTAATTATCACCATTGGAAATCAATAATATATTCTTGTCCAGGTGACTAGATCAATACTTAAACCAATAAATGAATTCTAGAGGACCCAAGAAAATATCATATAACATATGTGGTGATGTAGCTAATTAATTATTGTCTACATCACTGATGAGAAATTGAATATTGAATAGGATCTATAAATCTAAACAGTTTGAATTAAAATAGTTAAATGTTAGGACTTAAAATTTTAAGGATTAGCCTCTAAGATTCTAAATTGTATTTTATATTCTAAGATATTTTGTTGGTAAGCTCATTCCTTATGTACTCAAGGTTTTTCAATTGTCCTAAAAATTAAGAATGTTCTCTAGATCATTGATTCATGTTTATTGTAAACTATATATATTGTGTTGATGGATATCTTAGGGAAATTAACCTAGCGACATCCCTATATAAAATTATATGTTTGGGACTTAGTAGGATCATCATTAATAATCTATGTATGGGCATAATTTGTATTATTGGTTATTCACCCATTCACTATTTTTTTTATTATTAATAAATAATTTTTTCTAGTTATTCAAGCTAAGGATGCTCTTTTAATGTTAATATTTTAATAACCCCTTCATACTTCTCATAATAAATCAATATGATTGAGAATAAATTTGATGAATCATAAGATATAGACAAGAGATAAGTATATAAAAATATGTGTACGTGATTTAGAACAAGAGATATAATTTTACATCAATATACTTGCATATCAATATATTCTTTTTAAAATAGACTAAAAACTAAATGAAAAATAAAATGAATACACAAATGTCACTATTATAATTACATTATTTTCTTATGTTTAAATTTTATATACAATTCATTCTTAGTAAATAAGAACATGTTAAGTCACCCTATCAAATGCCCCATAGATCATATACACTCTTAGTGATGGCCATACCTTAACTTGAACCATATTATTTTTTTGCAAGAGCGATATTAAGTTTACACCTGGTGTGCGTATACTCATTGTATATCTCTATGAGATTTAGATTAAATTTTAGAAGAAAAAGAATAAAACATTACACCAAACTTCAATTTCCCATCGATAACATTGCATTGGAATAGGAAAGCCAAAACAAAGATCTTTATATGAAAATGTCAAGATATACGACTCTCACATTATTTAAGTATATATAAGGACCTCACTTAAAATAAACCACAGTTGCAACATGCATATCGGATGCGAAAAACTTTGAAAAGATTTGGGTTTTGTTCAGTGTGGAGGCCCTCCTCCGAAAGGTGGGCAGCAAAATCCACAGCATTCTTGTATCAGACAGCAGCAACACAGAAAGTAGAGGCTGCATCAATAACAACATTCTTATATCAGTTCATAAAGTTTAAACTGCCAACACACTGTTACAATATCCAAAACTCAAGTAACAAACAACTACCCATTAAAAGAAATCAAGCTCAATTGAACACATAAAAACCCATATTCTAAAAATATTATAGAAGAGCAAAAACTGAAAATAAGATCACCATTGTCGAATGCACCCAAAAAGTCCCCCTCCTCCTCCAGATCCTCCTCCTCCTCCTCCTGGTCCTCCTCCTCCTCCTCCACCACCACGTCCAGGACCCATGTTTATAAATTAACTGATTCCCCA
Source organism: Sequoia sempervirens (assembly GCA_007258455.2). Taxonomy (NCBI): domain Eukaryota; kingdom Viridiplantae; phylum Streptophyta; class Pinopsida; order Cupressales; family Cupressaceae; genus Sequoia; species Sequoia sempervirens. The sequence continues at coordinate 1,033,854,871 of VDFB02281492.1, forward strand.
ACAACAAGGCAAGATAACTTTGATATAGCAATTTCACAGGGCTTGGTGAAAGAGATCAAACAGTTTAGATATTTTGAGGCAGTGGAGCTTGCATTATATAGACAGTCTAAGTTCCTCAACTACTAATCAACGTATCTTCTATTCAACCTCATGCCATTGACGTAATATAATCTATTGACTCCCCTCGCCAGCTTGCAAACTGTCACTATATCACCCGAGAAGAATGGGAAAACTAAATTGTTGTCCTATTGACACGTGCACCTCGTAGATTATCAATCTTTATGCGTCATGACCTCCTTGCAGTTACTTGAAAGGACCTCCCTATGCCAAAGATATGGTGTGGATGCGTTATTCTTTCTGTCATTTAGATATGTGGATATGATATTATTTTTTCAGATATTTTCTTTAAAATATCATTTAATTTAACTGTTAAATAATTGGTATTAATTTTATATCTTATTTATATTGAATTGTGGTAAATATCTATTCTATTTTTATGAACTAAAATTGACTTTTAACTATTACATTATATTTAAGAATAGTTGTAAATAGAATGGAATATTGACCATACAAACCATGCAATTTAACAGTCAAACCTCACATGTTATCAATTTTTTGTGCAATATTCAATAGTTTTTCTATTTTGTTAATACTAGAGTTATGATAAAAATTATAAGAAATTTATGTTAAGGATTCATGATTATTGATTAAAGATCTTTGTCAATTTGGATGATATGGTTTTTATTAATCATTTTTTATATAAGTAGATACTTGGTGTAGCGTCATAAGTTATCATCCTTGACAATTGAGTTTAATTATGCTTATTAATTACCCATTTTACTGTCATCCTTGAAAAATCAAATTAATTTTGGGAAATTAAATTAATTATGTATTTAACAAGAACTCAAAAATTAAAATAGGTCCAAACTAGGGTGCCCTTGCCCTTGTCTACCCTATTTTGGCCCAAAATTCAATACTTTATTATTGGCCTAAATTTGTAAAGTTAAATTTATTTGTCAACCTATCAAAATAATTAGTGCAAGAAATGTTGAAACACATATAAATGTAAGTTTCTTTCTCCATTTGAAACTAGAAGCAAGTTTGAATATCAATTGAGCATCCTAAAAAACAATCAAGGCAACTTGAGAGTAGAATAAGAAGCATTCTACAACACTTTTATCAGTCAAGACCATGTTTTCAATGCATCCTCGAATCCATTTTCATGCATAAGTAAGATGTTTTATATTTTGTGTTTATTATCATTGTGAGCACCAACATTTGTAGGATCTTCAAACAATTATCAAGTTCTCCTTGTATGAGATGTGCCAAATGACTTCAATCCATCAAGGAATGCAAATTTTAATGGTAAGTTGCAATATAGTGATTTATCATTTATTTTTATCCATCTGCCTCTATCTGATCTAGGGTAAGCACTCTTTATCCAACATCATCATAATCATTTGTAAAGGTGGAAACAACAAAATGAGGTTTAACTTAGGCAAACCCCTATACAACACAACCCTTCCTCTCTTCTCTTCCTTGCAATTTGTAGATTTGAAATGGATTGGAGAAGATTGAAGACCCTAGGACCTCAAAACTAGATCAAGCATGTAACAACATTTTTTCATCAAATTAGGGAAATATTGATTATTTTCTAACTAGCAAAGTTCTAAAGCTGATTTTGATAGAAAAATACCTACTGGCTGTGATGCTTCTATGCAGATCTTGAAACTCTAAAAACCTTAATTTTCAAAAAAAGGTTCCCTCACCCTTGTCCAGCCAATTTGACTCTACATTTGAATATCAAATTCTTTATCCTAGATGTACTTTTCTCTTTTGGTTTTTTTCTTTTTTTTTTTATGTTTCAATTTTGTATTTTTTAAAATTTGTGATAGTTTGTTGTTCTTGCATAGTTTTACCTAGTTTCATCATCAATCACACACATCAAAATCATTCAATCCATCATCCCAAACATAAAGGGGACTAAAACCTTGATCAACCATTCTAGCTCTTCCTTGTGGATAGTAGCCAAGTAATTTTTAAATCATTTTTGTTTCCCACAAATGTTAATGGTGGAAAGTGTGATTTAATTTAGTATTATCCCTAGATCTATTTTCACCTCTTTCAATTGGTAGTATATATTTGGCTATAATATATGTTTCTTGAAGATGAATATTTGAATGATGGTTTATATAATTAATATTTTGATAAATATTTATCTAGATGTCAATATTTAATAGGATTTTCATGATAAAATTTATTTAGACTAATTCTTATTTAGAATTATTTTTTAAAATATGTTGTGAAGTTTGGTACCTTCATAATTTGGTTTGAGTATTTGTAGGGAATGTGTTAACGAGGACAAGGTCAAACCAAGTATCTAAGGATAAATTTTATTTCATGAGGAAATTCATTGGTATCTATTGGAAGCAAAATTTGACAATAAACAATGCTAAGTTACTCAAAAATACCATGTGTCAATATTTGGAATAATCAACGCTATTTGATTGTCTAATACAATTGACACAAGAACAATCGAGAATAATTAGCTCATAGTTTATTTATGGGAATTTTAAAGAAATTCTTGTTGAAATAGAAGAGCCTAGGAAGATCATTGTAAGGAGCATGAAACAAATTAGTGAATGGTAGAAAAAAGGGAAAAGTAGAAATGGAAAACAATGAAACACCAAGAAAGAAGAAGAAAAATGCTAGCTTAGTCATACACCAAAAGAAATCCAACTTAAAGAAGCCAAACCTACACATAGTTTGGAAAGTTTGGGGAATCATTTAATGCACATGACAAAAGAAAAATATCAAATAGGAATTATGAGAGTTAAAATGCTACCCAAATTAGATAATGAAATCCTAAATAGGAGAGTTCAAAAATTTAATATAAATAACAAAGAATCATTTGATGAAGATTGTTGAAAACATGAAAAAATAATTATGGAAGACATGGTGGATAAGTAGAGAAGAAACAATATGTCAAAGTGGTAAAGTTGATAAAGGCTATAATAAATTATAATGCATGTGTTGAGACATGTGATGTTGAGTCTATGTGTAGTAGTGTGTGTTTGTGTGTTTGATGATTTATCATGGTATGTGTGGAAACTGATGATAGTGACATTCTCCACTCATAAAATAATTGATATACAAATTTTAGGGTTTAGTTTGTACTTGTTATCCTCAAATTTTGCTTGCTCAATTTGTGGGATAACCCCTACGAAACTTGTCTATTTCATAGCTCATGTCCTCTAAGCATGCATATCAAGGAAATTTTTGATTGGTCTCATGCATAGGCTGGCTCCTTGAAAATTATTTTGTTTGGGTCACCTTTTCACCTTTTAAAAAATCTACAAAATTCAACTTTTGTGACTTAGCCATTTTTCTTTTTAGTGCAATGTTGCTAAATTTTAGCACACCTACATATTTTTGGTTAATTGCATCTCATATGTAGTTGCAAAGAAATTCTCTGCAACTACACTCCTATACTTACCCCTCGTGCACTTTAGAGAAATTTTCAGAGAATTTTCCCTGAAGTGCATATCCTTTTTGCATATAAGACATGCAAATTAGAGACTTTTCTTCAATTTACATCAAAGATGACTTTACCCTTAACAAATGCAAATCAGAGAAAACTCTTTGACTTGCATCTTTTATCAAACTACCCTAAATGTAGTTTAGGGAATTTTCTCTGAACTACTCCTAAATCCATACCATCATTTAGAAGTAAGTAATTTCTCCACCTTTACACCAAATAATAAATCCTCATGTAGTTCAAAGATTTTTTTTCCAAACTACACCTAAATCCATATTATCATGTAAAAGTGGGAAATTTTTCCACCTTTACACCTAGAAAGGAATTCCCATGCACTTCAAAGAAAATTCTTTGATTTGCATGTGACATGCACTCCGTGGAAAATTCTTCGAAGTACATGAAGATGATCTACCCCATGCACTTCAGAGAATTTTCTCTAAAGTGCATACCCTTTGCACATACAAGAATAGGTCAAAGAATTTTTCTCAACTTGCACCAAGCAAATTTACCCTTTACATATGCAAATTAGAGAATTTTCTCTAATTTGGACTTTTTTAGACTTACCCTCATGCACTTCAGAGAATTTTCTAAAAAGTGCATGACCTTTACATGACATATGTAGGTCAAATAATTTTCTTTGACTTACATCCTTTGACCTACCTTAAATGTAGTTCAAAGAATTTTCTCCAAACTACATCAAAATTCATACCCTCATGTAAAGGCAGAAAATTTTTCCACCTTTACATCCAAAATGAAATTCCTGTGTAATTTATAGAATTTTCTTCGAACTATGCCAAAAACACTAATAAAATGTAAAATTTTAGATTTTCTCCACAACTGCACAACCTTAGCACTTGGAATTTTTCTCTCTGGAAGATTTTTGAAACTCAATTTTGCAGTCTCTTTCCAAATGACTAATCTGTAGATCCCAAGAAGAAAAATATGAAGTACAAGTACCAAGGAGTGTTTGTTGGAAGAATGAAGAAGATCTTCTTGTTATATACAGTTTTGTGTGTTTTCATTGATGTCACCATGTTATATGAGTTGCAACTGCAAGGTTAAGTCATAGTTTGATTCGGTATTCTATACTGCTATTTGAACTGGTATGCAATCGTCATCCTTCAGTTTTTTGGTCCGCAATCCTCCACTATTGATTATTGTTGCTTGTGGTTTTGGGAAAATGGTTTATGGATGTTGGAAGGATGCATGTTCAGAACCTCACGACAAGTTGGAATTATTCTGCTATTGCATTTTGCTATTAGGTCCATCTCTAGCCAACTTGATGGATAGTTGGTATTATGATGAATTAATTTTGTGTTGCAAATGTATGTGTGACCTATCTTAGATCCATGCCAACATGATGTAGTGTGTTGAATGTTTGAATTGTCTTTGGAAAGATTTTTTGAATGCCTAAAGTCGACAACTAGTATTTTTCTAGTGAATAAAGGTTGCATCTAATTAGGCCAACCTAACTAATGCTTGTGAATGTATCAGTTATATATATATATATATTGGATAGTTTTGAGATTGAAAGACATATGGTATGTGTGGATAGGAAAATGTGAAAGCAGTATTGTGCACAAGATGTGAAGATGAAGTGTGCCAAGTATGTTTACTAAGCATTACCGAAACTTAATCAATACATATTAGGTGCACTCAGATTACGAGTTCATTTTGGGCATGAAGCTGCTTCAGTATTGTAATAGTTTTTTAGGCATTGAGCCTTCTTTTCTAGATGTAGTGAGTCCTTATCTTGGGAAGAGTCCTTATCTTGGGAAGTGAGACCTTTTGTATTTAGTTTTGGAACTACTTTATATTGTGAGCTAATCCTCATCGTGGTTTTTCCCTTATTAGGTTTTCCACATAAAATTTAGTGTCTCTTGTGTTAATTTTGCTTTATGTTATTTGAATTTCATGTTCATACTTAATAACAGAATAAAGTGGTTGTGAAGCTCATAAGTGTTTGAATTTTTTTGTTTGAATTTAGTGACAACTAATTCACCCCCCATCTTAGTTGTCTTGCACATTTCAACAATTGGTATTAGAGATTGGTTCCTCCAAAGAAGCCTAACAGCTTGAGGAAGATCCTGAAGATTGAACAAAATGAATGATAAAGATGAGCCCTAGGTTGCACTTGAAGATCTTGACTTGGTTGAAAGTGAAAACAGAGATTTGAAAGAAAATATTGACGAGGCAAATGAATGTGTCCGTAAATTGAAAGAGCAATTGAAGGAAATCAAGGAAAGACATAGGGAAGTAAGTGAGAAATTGAAGCAAGCTAATGAAGAGATTACCGGATTGAAGGTGCTAGTGGAGGAAAATTGAAGAATGTCTGAATAAAGTAATGCAAAGCAAGTCTGATGAATGTACTAGGCTTGAACAAGAAGTGGTGAATCTAAAAGTAGAACTAGAGAAAGAAAAAATCTATGAAGATAATTTCAAGACAACCTCCACTAAGCATGACGAGCTGATTGTCAGAAAAAGATCTTCTAAAGACAAAGGTGGCTTGGGAAATGAAACATGAGAAAACAAATTTATAGGGAGGAAGAACAAAAGTCAATGTTTTAGGAAAAATGTTGGTAAGATGGGACATAACTACTCAATTAGCTTTACTAAATTAACAAAAAACTCACGGGTTGTTAACTTTTAGATGATGGGTAATTTTTTGAGGTTGGTTTTTTAGTTGGTAATGTTCAGGACTGTTTATTATATGATGGGATTTCCATCATAAAAATCTCAAAACAGATTAATTTTTTGGGTTTTTTTATTTTTTATTTTTTGAGTTGGTGGGTTGCACTTGAAGATCTTGACTTGGTTGAAAGTGAAAACAGAGATTTGAAAGAAAATCTTGATGAGGAAAATGAATGTGTCCGTAAATTGAAAGAGCAATTGAAGAAAATCAAGGAAAGACATAGGGAAGTAAGTGAGAAATTGAAGCAAGCTAATGAAGAGATTACCAGATTGAAGGTGCTAGTGGAGGAAAAGAAAAGAATTGAAGAATGTATGAATAAAGTAATGCAAAGCAAGTCTGATGAATGTACTAGGCTTGAACAAGAAGTGGTGAATCTGAAGTAGAATTGGAGAAAGAAAAAATCTATGAAGATAATTTCAAGACAAGCTCCACTAAGCGTGACAAGTTGATTGTCGGACAAAGATCTTCTAAAGACAAAGGTGGCTTGGGAAATGAAACATGAGAAAAAAAAAATATAGGAAGGAAGAACAAAAGTCAATGTCTTAGGAAAAAAGTTGGTAAGATGGGACATAACTACTCAATTAGCTTTACTAAATCAACAAACAACTAACAGGCTGTTGACTTTTAAACGATGGGTAATTTTTTGAGGTTAGTTTTTAAGTTGGTAATGTTCAAGACTATTTATTATATGACGGGATTTCCATCATAAAAATCTCAAAATAGCGTAATTTTTTGGGTGTTTTCTATTTTTTATTTTTTGAGTTGGTGGGTTGCACTTGAAGATCTTGACTTGGTTGAAAGTGAAAATAGAGATTTGAAAGAAAATCTTGATGAGGCAAACGAATGTGTCCATAAATTGAAAGAGAAATTGAAGAAAATCAAGGAAAGACATAGGGAAGTAAGTGAGAAATTGAAGCAAGCTAATGAAGAGATTACTGGATTGAAGGCACTAGTGGAGGAAAAGAAAAGAATTGAAGAATGTCTGAATAAAGTAATGCAAAGCAAGTCTGATGAATGTACTAGGATTGAACAAGAAGTGGTGAATATGAAAGTAGAACTAGAGAAAGAAAAAATCTATGAAGATAATTTCAAGACAAGCTCCACTAAACGTGACGAGTTGATTGTAGGACAAAGACCTTCTAAAGACAAAGGTGGCTTGGGAAATGAAACATGAGAAAGTTCTAAGGTTGTGTATAATCCTATGGATAATCAAAAAAGTCAAGATAAAGGGAAGCAGAAAAGGAATCCAAGAAAATTTGCTAGAAGATCACCTATCAGACAACCAAATGCTCAAAGGTACCCATCTTTCAATGGTGTTTTCTTCTCATGTAACAAATTTGGTCATAGGGCAACAAAGTGCAAAAGTAAAATAAACTATTATGCTAGTTCCTTCTCTGGACAATGTTTTGCATGCAAGAAATTTGGACATAAAGCTGCTGAATGTAGATCTCAGGTGAGGATGATTAGCTAGGTGATGATGAATAGGTTTAATGGAGGTGGAATAAATCAATCTTTCGATGGCTATTGCACTATACATGTAATAAGTTTGGACACAAAGAAAATCAATGCATGAATCAAGGGTAAATGGAGGTCAAACAAGTCAGAGGAGTGTTGTCTGCTATAATTGCAACAAATTGGGACATATTTCAAAATTTTATAGAAGTAAAAAGGGAAAGCAATCTGATCTGGTAAAGAAGAATGGACCAATGAAGAAGATTGAAAAGAATGAGGTTAAGCAAGAAATGAACAAGATATGGAGGAATAAAGAAAAACCAAAAATGATAGATGTGTATGTGCCCTCATCCAGTGCAGACAATTCCTCAAGGAATTAGACCTAGCATGGTCTTAGGGGGAGCATTAACAAAAAATTATTCAAAACCCCTAGATGTTTGGTGTGTTAGTTTTGGCACAAGGATATGTTATAAGGAATGGATATTCAGAAGTTATGCAAAAGGAACTAGAAGAAAGAGTGCAGGCATGATCATTTGCATAACGAATTAGGTTTTTTGTGTAGTAAAGAGTGTTTTAGCAACTTTTTGAAATCTGCCGCATTTAATGCAAATTAGGGAAATATGATGGTGTTTAAAGAAAAATTCACAAGTCATTTTTGATCACTTGTGCAATTAAAGAGTTTGAAGAGCGATTTGGAGTGATCCCAAAGCATTTTGGAGTGATACTGAGGCAATATGGAGAAATCACTATAATAAAAGATAAAAGTTTTCAAAATCATCTCTCGCACTCTACAAAGAAAGGGAAAAAGAAGAAATCTCGTTGAGCAAGAAAGGGTTTGAAGAAGATAAGAATGGTGATGGAATCTGTTGGTAGAGGATCGAGTAGTGATATTTTGCTAAGGTTGAAGGGTGTTGAGTTGGAAGAGTTTGATCATTGGAAATTGAAGGAAATGGAACTAGGGTTGAAGACAAATGAATTATAGAACATAAAAACTTTGGGTATGGATTTATGGGGAGAATTTCCCTAGTTTGTAGACAAAGAATCTATCTTGATCCTATTAAGTCAATTCAAGGATGACAACATTATTTTGGACAAACCCTATTCGATCGCGGAGGCAATTGAAGCCATTAGTGGTTTGTGTAGTGTCGGTGACCTCCCTAGGAAGAAAACAGTGAAATACAGAGATGTGGAGGAACTTACTAGTGTTGACAAAGACCCTTGATCTCTACTGATTAATATCATTAAATTGATCCCACAGTTGCTTACAACATCTCTTATAAAATTTACCTCATAAATCATGAAGGTTCTACTTCGTCTATTGTTGTATATATCTTGTACACATGATGACCTGAAGGAAAATAAATAGTTTGATTTGTGTAGCCTTATTATGGAAAACCTAATTGAGAATGTCAAATTTTCCTTGGTCGAGGGTTACCCTTTCTAGTTTGGGTTTTACTTTCTAAGTTCGCTATCAGGAAGAGAGAATGTTAAGTGGGAATCAGGTATCCCTGTTGGAAAACAAATTTATAGGTATTTGGAATGTATGGAAGATAAAGTAAGTGCATGTAAAATCTATTTCTCATCCCTACAAAAGGATTTGTGCTCTGGTGTGTTAGTGCCTAGTTAGTTTGAAGAGGGTTCCTCTTTTGGTAAGAAAGATTTGGAAGTTATTATTGGTGGTTCCCCTCTGGAATCTAAAAAGAGGAAAATTATCACAAAAGATGTCATCACTATCTTGGAAGAAAAGAATAATGAAGAAGAATCCTTACTTGAATTTGATTCCTTTGATTCAAAGGATATTTAGATGGTGTTAGATAAAGGTGATATGAAGAAGGTTGGTGAAATTTGGTGTGCTTTCTCTCTGATCAAGAGACTTAAAATTGATGATGTGTTGATTGATTATTTACTCAAAAAGGGTATTGTAGTTTCAGATGTGTCTGACTCATTACCGGATGATTTAGTAGATATTATTGAAGAAAGAATATTGTTGGAAGGACCTAAAGGACATAAGTTTGAAGCTATGATTAAGAGAAGATGTTCCAAATCCAAACAAAATATTTATCCAAAAACATTAATGAGACAAGAGTATGCATTAAGGAAATATCTGACATCTATAGGTATTGTCTCTTGTGGCCTGCAACAATTGATAATTTTAGAAGAAAAATTGAAGCCATTGAATATGAGATAAATAATATTGGAAAGAGTTTTGATTTCTTCAAAGAAAAAAAATAAAAATAGAGAATAAGAGTTGATGAATTGCAAGCAGAGTTGTTGATTGCTCAGAGACAGAGGGAAGACCTGGATAAAACTTTTTGGTTGGTTAAAGAAATTGTTGAGGTTTGGTTGGATCATCTCTCTAAAATTCTTTCTGATGTAGAAGATTATGAACGAAAATGTCTGTCCTTGGACTAGACATCCTCATAATTTGCACTATTGTCTTTTTTGGATAGTATGAGTGCAAGAATGGGTTCAACAGTGTTTTCTTGGAAGAGGAGGATTCTTTCGACCATAAGAGAAAGGTACAAGAAAAAATTTCATGTAAAAAGTGTTATTTTCACTTGAATGTTCAAAATGGGGAGTTAGAATTCCTTTGTATATACATTGTCACCATGTACATATGTTTACATCCTATTTTTTGGTCACCCTTTGTCCTTGATGTCAAAGGAGGAGATAATACTGGTTATAGGGGGAGAGAATGTTGTGAAGTTTTGTAAATTTTGGCACATGTTGCCATCAATGACAAGGGGGGAGATTGTTGGAAGAATGAAGATCATCTTGTTATACAGTTTTTTGTGTTGTCATTGATGTCACCGTGTTATATGAGTTGCAACTGCAAGGTTAAGTAATAGTTTGATCTGGCACTCTGGACCAATATCTGAACAAATATGTAGTCGTCATCCTCTAGTTTTTTGATCCGCAATCCTCTGTTGTTGATTATTGTTGCTTGTGGTTTTGGGGAAATGGTTTATGGATGTTGGAAGCATGTGAGTTGGCATTATTCTATTGTCAAGAATTTTTCTATTAGGTCTATCTTTGGCCATGGAACCTGATGGATAGTTGGTGTTATGATGAATTAATTTTGTGTTGTGGATGTATGTGTGACCTATCTTAGGTCCATGTTGACATGATGTAGCGTGCTAAATGTTTTAAATTATCTTTGGAAATATTTTGTGAATTCATGAAGCTAATAGTTGGTAGTTTTCTGGTGAATAAAGGTTGCATCTAATTAGGCCTACCTAATTGATGCTTGTGAATGTATCGGTTATATATAAATTGGATATTTTTGAGATCGAAAGACATATGGTATGTGTGGATAGGAAGAATTGAACACAGTATTGTGCACGAATGCAAAGATGAAGTGTGTCAAGTCTATTAACTGAGCAGTACCAAAATTGAATCAACACATTTAGGTGTACTCTTACCAGTTCATTTTGGTTGTGAAGCCGCTTTAGTATTGTAATCTTTTGTAGGCATTGAGCCTTCTTGTCTAGATAGTGAGTCCTTATCTTGGGTGGTGAGCCCTCTGGTAGTGAGCCCTTTTGTATTCGATTTTGGAACTACTTTAAATATTGTGAGCTAATCCTCACCATGGTTCTTCCCTTATTGGGTTTTCCACATAAAATTTGGTGTCTCTTGTATTGATTTTGCTTTTTTTTATTTGAATTTCATGTTCATACTTAATAATAGAATAAAATGGTTGTGAAGTTGATAAGTGTTTGAATTTGGTGACTACTAATTCACATCTAATCCTCTCAGTTGTCTTGGGCCTTTCAACAATGTTCCCAATGACTTCTATGGATTCCAATGTGGAAAACATCAAAGACACAGAGATCGAACATGTAGACATGTCAGATACTAGATGATAGTGAAAAACTCTTCTCATAGATGCAGCTGTCCAAGAATATACTTCACTAATTCAGACTGATATTAAATCAAAAGCTTTCTCACTGTCTTACATTGATAAACTAGTGGACTTCCAAGTAATTTTGGATGAATAGAAGGTAATTCTGGATACTTGCACAAAAATTTACATGTCAACATAGAGGACTCCATCACACAAGTTCTAGCCATCTCTAGCTATACACCAGGGCCAAATGACATTGAATTTTAGGCGACATTGAAAAGATATGTAGAAGTTTTGAAGAAAAATGTAAAAGAAGAGAATGTTTCTATGCACACTTAGTTTATTTTTCAAGTTTTCCATTATGTAGTTTGTGGTTTGTAAATGACATTTTACATGTCTTTTTGTGATATGTAATTGTACATGTAAAAATAACATAGTCCCAAATCCAATTGGACTATGTTTGTGAATAAGTCAAAGTAGTTGTAGATTTCTTATTTTTTCTCTTGGCTTCTCTCTATAAATAAGAGGGGGATCTTTTGTACTTTTTATCTTTTAGCTATTAAAGTGAAACGCTGTTGAATTGAGGAGTGCATTTAAACTTTTTGTTCAAAGTGTAAATAAAATTTAACTATATAAATAAAGCAAGTTGGCATTCAATCTTTGTCTTGAATCAAGCTTGTGGTGTATTGGGATTATTCTTAAGTATTTTCTATTGCATTCTCTTATCTATGATTGAATTGTGGCATGGAATTGAGTGTTCTAGAAGGTACTCTAAATCTAATTTTGTAGTCTTTGAGTTGCAATATCATCTTTGGAAATTGTGTTATGTGCGTGATTGGAAAGTGACTTGAATTTGGGTGGTGAGTTATTATTTACAGTTGTTTGATCTAATTTTGGCATATAGTGAAGACTTTGGGCTGCATCATATTCCATACTTTTCCTTTCGAATTGACTTAAGAACCAACAAAATACTTTGTTCTTTTATGTATTTTCTTGGTGTTAACACTTACTGGTGGGTATCTATTATTATTGCTCCAATTAGTAGTTTGTGGTTTGTTACATGTTGTAAGCATCATGGGATTGTTATTGTAAGTTTGTAAGAGAAAACATATATTCTAAAATAAGACAATTAGATGATATGGAAACACCCAATGGATAGTTTTAATGTAAATAAACCTAGTTAATTACTAGTTGATTATAGTTAGCAATAAGAAGGGAGCCTCCCCTTACTAAGAGGATAGATTTAATCCTATTATATTGTGGCATATATAACCATTCTATCATCAGTTAGTTAATAACAAAATATTCACCTCAATTTTTTAGCGACTCTATTAGGGATTTAAACACGCAACCAAGAGCCCCATGCCTTTGGTTGAAGTACACAAACACCTTATAGTTTGTAATTGTTTTTGTTGTTGTTGATCCATATAATGTCAAGTTTGTAATCTAGTAGAACAAAGTTATACACGTGGTAGAAGGCTCAAGCATTCATTGATCATACATTTGAATTGTTGCAAAAGCATAACTTTGATCTTTTCCTTGCATGAATGATCAATGTAAAAGGAATCTTCCTCCTACCAACACAAGATCTCCTATACCACACGAAGCTTCCAATGCTCATAGGGCTCTATCTATCACACCACTTCAAAGGTTTGTTATTCCTCCATTCAACCCAGGAAGAATGGGTACTCAAAGTCAAGGTCCATGGGGAAATGATTTTGGGCCATTGAATTTGACACCACCATCACATGAACTTCCTCACATGGCTCTCTAAATAACTTTCCCAAGTTCTACAGGGATGGAAAACAACATCCAGATGAGCACATTGCCGCATTTGACATTGCATGTAGGTTCCTCGGAGTAGAGCATGAAGATGTTTCTATGAGGTTAGTTATTGAAACACTCCAAGGAGTGGTTGCTGATTGGTTTTATTATATCTCTACTAGAAGTATTACTAGTTGGGCTACACTTCAAACCAAATTTGAAGAGAGGTTTAAAGCAACAAAAGATGTTCATGCTTTGTTGGCTAGAAAAAGGAGCCACACGATCCCATATGTGAGTTTGTGGCCAAGTTCAATAAGTTGAAAAATAGAATTACAATTGTTTCTCAGCCGACAATTGAAAACTTGAAGTGCTTCTTTATCAACACTCAATTTCCCAAGGTGAGTTTTCTTTTATGAAGAGCAACCCCAATTGATCTTGTAGCTTCTCAAATTTTGGCTAATAAAGTACAAAATTATCTAATCCTTGTAGGAAAAATAAGGAAAGATACAAATAGGTCTATAGGACAATCCTCTTTGGCCTCACCTACTAACACCATGGATCCTATGGTATAAAAGCTAGCTAATGAATTGTTGGCTCTCAAGAAGCAGATGTCTCAAATTTTTTCTACTCCCTTATACAAGTACATTCCAAGGAGGACATATCCAAATGCTTCTAACTATCTAAACAATTTTGCAAGGAATAAAAACCACAACAGACATCCCCCACCACAAGGAAGGCTTGTGTTGGAGGCACCACCTATAAATGCAGTAGTGGGTTTTTATGAATCTAAACAAGATGATCATCCACAATTAGAATAAGTCTTGAAATATATGGTGCTAATCTCTTCACATAGGAGGAAGTAGAGATATCTAGCAACTTAACATTGGGTTTCTAAAATACAAAGAAGAGGTTGAACAAGAAGAAGAGACAGTTTATGGTGAGTCTTAAGCTATTCTCACCCACTCATAAAATCAGTTGAATCATCAACAAGAGGTTGATGGAACTAAGTCAAAGGATTATTCATGTCCAATGATTATGATTTCTAAGAGGGGAATCGAGCGTTATCAGTTCAACCAATGGACATGGCAGGAAAAAAACAAGTACACGAAATCATCTTACTTCTTCTTCTATATCTAGAACCAGTGCACCAAATCCAAAACCCCAAAGTGAAAATCCATCATCTTCTTTGGTGAACCCTTACCAAGCTTTTGATATTATTGATAATGCTAAGAATACTAAAATCCAAATGTCTGAGGTTGAGTATCTCCAAGCTAACCCCAAACAATTTGATAGAATGGCCAAGATTATCAAAGGTAAAGTAACTCATTTTGGTCAAGACTCTTCTCAAAATACACATGTTTCTCTTAAACCAAGGCTTGCACAAAGCAATCTCATTGCAACTCCTCTATCTATTCTTGGGAAAATAGAACCTTTCTATATCACTTTACTATTCAATGGTCATAAACATAGTAATCGTGTCATTGATTCGAGTGCTTTGGATAATGTGATGCCAGCCAAAGTAACTAATGCTTTGGGACTACCTTTGAAAAAAAAAATTTGGCCAGTTCTTTTCTATGGAAACCAAGCAAGTTCCCCTCATAAGGTAATTTAAAGATGCTCATTTTGCATTTTCTACTTTCCCTAATAAGAAGATAAAGATGTCGTTTCTTATAGCTAATGTCCCAACTTCATATGGAATATTGTTGGGATGAAATTTATGTAAGGATGTTGGTGGCGAGATCAACATGGATTGGTCTGAAGCTAGAATAACTATTAAAGGTGTTATGCAAAAAATTCTTCCAAAAATGGAAGCTAAGTACATCATGAAAAAATACAAGGATCCAAAAGCTCATATTATTTTTGAGTTCACCAAAATGGGAACCTATTTCTTGATGACTAATTAAGTTACTGAGTTGTTGGATGATGATTCAACTAAAAGTCAAGTAACTAATGACTCATCCTCTTCAAGTGAGGAGATTCCAAATTTCAAAACTATCAATGTAGGACGTTCAAATGACATTTGGACTTTGGAGTTTGATGGAAATTGTTCTTCCACTAGATATGGAGTATGGATAGTTCTCATATCCACAAAAGTAAAGATCTCCTTTTCTTTCAAGTTGCAATTTGACAATAGTAACAATAATGTTGAATATGAGGCCTTGTTGTTAAGAATAGATGTTGCACAAAAGAAAGTAATCAAGAATCTTCATGTGCAACCTGCGATGTTGAATTGGTTGTTTGTGAGGTAATAAATTTGTACCAAACAAAGAATGGAATGATAAGGAATTAAATTGTGTTTGGTATTGCATAGAATATTTTGATGCTTTTGACATATATGTGGTTCCAAGGGAATATAATAACAGGGTAGACTCTTTGGCTATGTTAGCCACTCTCATGATTCTTCATAAGGATTTCCAAGGAACTAAGTATACCATTGAGTTGGTATTTTGACTCTATGTTCCTAACAATTCCAACCATTGGAAAATATTCAACAATGATAATAAAATTATTGCCTTTCTAGAGAAGGCAAATAATTTCAATGATCTATATTTCATTTAGGAAGTAACTCTACTCCTTGAGAATCAATCTCTAAAATGGATTGATAAACTAGTTGTGAGATCTTACAATTGAAAGGGAATAAAGTTCCCAAAGGATTGGTCTATGTAGAGAAACTTTTTGATAAGCATGATTACTATATCAAACGACAACAACAATCCAAATCTGACTCATCAATGGAGGTTGAACAAATTAATTTGGGAACAAAGGGGTGTTGGGAAGAAGTTGAGCCCACTTTTTGGCCAAAAGGTGGAAGTATTTTCCTTGATTTTCAGAATTTGACACATTTGACCTTAAAATTTGAAGCACTTAGAAATGGAATCTTGAAAAAAGTCACTAATCATAAAATTTAGTACTCAGAATCTAGTTTCCAAATATGTAATTCATTTCAATACCTAGATGCTACAAATTGATTTTCAATAGGCATTTCTAAAAACCCCTATTTAAAAGTCATTTTTTTACCATACCATGCACGTGTACGCCATCCATATTTTGACCTAAATTATCATATTTTCTAAATCCTTTTGGGAAAATATTTGTAACTCACTGAAGCACGTTTTCGATATTTTTTTGTAATTTTTATTGAATTTTTTTTTCTTAAATTTTTACTAGCCATATTTGTCATTTTGAAAAATTGTCATGTACGTCACGCATAAGATGACCTAAACTTATCATTTTTTGAATTTTTTTTTTAAATTGAAAAAAATTGTCTGAAGTAAGTTTTCGTGCAATTTGTTTTACAAAAAAATATTTTAATTAAAAGTTATTAAAATAGTAAAAAACCTTGATATTTCAAGTTTATGGACTAGTTTCATTATAAATTAATTGAAAAATAGAAAAACTAATCCAATTGTAAAAAAAAAATACATATTTGGAATCTGCACTTTCTCATCCATATGTCCAAAGTCACTATTTTTCTATGACATTGTTAAGACCTCCAACTTCCAGGTCAAACTAGGTTGAAGGCCTAGGTTTGGATACCCAATGCTTTTCTCGAGCCAAGAAACATATCAAAAACCTAACCAAAAATTCATATTTTAAAAAAATGGGATCCCATTCTAAAATAGGATCCTGTTTCATAAAAAAAAGTATCTTTTTATACTTTTACAAAACAAGATCCCATTTTGAAAAGTTTCCAAAAATGGAAAATTCCATTTTTGAAAAATTTTCAAAATAGGATCCTATTTTGAAAATTTTCCAAAAATCAAAAAATTTCAAAATGAGATCCCGTTTAAAAAAAAAGAGGGATCTCATTTTGTAAAACGAGATCCTATTTAGGCTCGAGACCTCAAACATAAATGGGATCCCATTTTCTTGAAGCCGATTTTGAGTTTTTTCCTAAGGCAAAAACTTCCACATTTTGTGGACTCATCTTCTTGCATTAATCCAAAAAGGTGAATCTTGGGAAATATTGTACATTGGAGGAAAGAAAAAAATTTGTAACACTTTTGCGGCAGTACATTGACATGCTAGCCTATTGATATGATGACTTGAATTATTTTCATCCAAAATAAGTTCAACACGAGATTCCTCTCAAATTAGGTTTTCTACCTCATAAGTAGAAACAAAGGCAATGCAACCTGAAAATCTTAGGTACCATTCTTGCTAAGATCCAAAAAATGTTGAATGGTAGAATTATTTTTCCTATCCATCTTTCAACATGGATAGCTAATATTGTTCCAATTAGGAAAAAGAATGGATAAATCTAAATTTGTCTGGATTTCTATAATCTAAATCAGTCACATCATTGAAAGATATTACCCACTATCGGTAATGGATCAAGTTCTACAAACAATGAGAGGTTCAAAAATTATGTCTATGCTAGATGGTTTCTCAGGATACAACCAAGTGGAAGTAAGTGAAGAGGATTAGCACAATACCTCTTTCATTACTCTATGGGGCACTTTTGCATATCACAAAATACCTTTTAGATTGATCAATGTTGGTGCCACTTTTAAAAGGGTGATCAACCTTCCTTTTTGTGATGTAATGGGTAAGTTTATTGTAGTTTACCTTGATGATTTGACTATCTTTTCTAAAGACAATCATGATCATGTCCATCATTTACAACAAGTTCTTGAAAGGTGTCGCTAGTATGGCATCTCACTTAATCCCAAGAAGTCCATTTTTGGAGTTACCAAAGGTAACCTTCTTGGGAACATAGTTTCTAAGGGATCAAGATTGATCCTAAGAGAGTCAAGTCCATCTAGAATCTTACCCTGCCTTCAATTAATACAATAGTACATTCCTTTTTTGGGAAGGTAAACTTCTTGCAAAGATTTGTTCTTGATTTTGTAGAGAAGAATAATCACATCGTGGATATGATGAAAGGAAAATCATTCTTTCATTGGAGTGTGGAAGGGAGAGTTGCTTTCCATGACATAAAAGAGGCTATTAATCATTCTCTAGTCTTAGTCTATCTAGACTATAACAAAGACTTCATCATGTACAACTATGCCTCAGAGCATACTCTATCTGCTATCTTGGTGTAGCAAAATAAAGAAGTGATTGAATCCCCAATACCTTTCATGAGTTGTTCTTTGAAGACTCACCAACTCAAGTACTCGTTGATGGAGAAACATGCTTACATTGTGGTTAAGCACTTTAGGTATTACATTCTCAACTCCTATACTATTGCACTAGTGCCTAATTCAACAGTCAAGTTCATCTTGACTCAATAGGAATTTGGGAGTAAGAGAGGTAATTGGATTGTGAAGATCCAAGAGTGTGACATGGAGATTAAGCCCACCAAGCTAGTTCATGGGAAGGGTTTATGTCAATTGGTTGCTAACAACAAACCAGAAGACATATGTGACGATGAGGAAGTGAATGCTGAAGAAATTCCCACAGTCTTGTTTGTAAGCATGATAAATGAATGGTATTCTAACATTGCACATTTCCTCACATATGGAGAATGTCCTGAGCATTTTTCATATAAAGAGAAAAGGATAATCAAGCTTAAAGCCACAAACTTTTTTCTTTGGGATAATGGTTTGTATAAGAGAAGCATTGATGAAAATTTTCTTCGATGTGTGATCAAAGCACAATAAGGTAATATTCTGAAATATTTTCACAATTTAGCATGTGGGGGACTTTTCTCAGCTCTAACTTTATGGCTCACAAAATTTTACTACTGGCCCACACATTTTTAGGATTCATACAACTGGGTGTGTAAGTGTAAACTATGCCAACAAGTTGTGGGGAAACCCAAGCTAGCATCTCTACCCCTCAAGATAGTGGTGATTGAAGTAGCAATGGGTTATTGATTTCATTGGCGAGTGATTCCATAATCAAGTGAAATACATAGTTATGTTCTCATAGCTACCAATTATTTCACCAAGTCAGTGGAGGTTATTCCTATAAAGCATGCTACTTCATATGTGGTTTGTAATTTCCTCAAGGAAAACATTATCTCAAGGTTTGGTGTTCCTAACAAGATAGTAGCTCTATAATGCTACTTTTTTCTCATCACATGAGATAATAGAATTTTGTTTTGAGTATGGAATCACTCTTACTCATTCTTATGACTATTACCCCCAAGGAAATGTTCAAGTTGTGTCAAGTAACAAGAATTTGGTCACAATTATCAAAAAATTGGTCGATGGGAATCAAAGATCCTAGCATAAGGCATTGTATGATGCATTGCGGGTAGATCGTATAACTCCTAAATGGGCAATTGGCATGTCTCCATTTCAACTCTTGTATGGTCTAAATGTTGAGATACCCATCCCATTGGAGTTGTATGCCTTGAGTTTGGCTAAGGCAATTAATAATGATACTTTTGACAATTCAATTGACAAGCGTGTTTATTTCTTGTTGAACTTGAGGAAAAACGCGTAAAGGTGGTGGATCAAATTGATGAACACCAAAGTCAAGTCAAGAATCTCTTTGAAAAAAAAGAAAAATCTTGAGATTTCCTGGAAATTACAGATCAAGTTTTGTTATGGGATAAGAGAATAGAATCAAAATGGAAGCATGAAAAGTTTTATTCTTTGTGGAGAGGCACTTTCACGATTCACCAACTATTTGGTGAAAATATTTTTCTTTTGGAAAATCAAGATGGAATACCTTTTCTACTGCCCCACAGTGGACAACATCTGAAGCTATTCACTCAGTGAAGTAACGGATAAGTTTGTACATTTTTGTATATTTTTTGTTTTTCATTTTGTTGTCTTGTGTTTGTAGAGTTATGGGATTCTTCTCCCTTTGATCTTTTCAAAGGATGATTGAAGGAAGCTCCCTAGTTAGAGTCAGTTGTTATCCTCAAATTTCACTTGCTCAATTCATGGGATTTAATTGTTACGAAACATATCCATTCCATAGCCCACATCCTCTAAGCATGTATATCAAGGAAATTTTTGGTTGGTATCATGCATAGTCTAGCCCCTCAAAAAATATTCTGTTTGGGTCACTTTTTCACCTTTTGAAAAATTTACAAAAGTCAATTTTGTGACATAGCCATTTTTCTTTTTAGTGTAGTGTCACTAAATTTTAGTGCACTTGCATATTTTTTCTTAACTACATCTCATATGTAGTTGTTGAGAAATTCTCTGTAACTACACACTTGGACTTACCCCTCATGCACTTCAAAGAATTTTCTCTAATTTACAACAAAGATGACTACCCTTAACAAATGCAAATTGGAGAAAATTTTCCGACTTGCATCTTTTATTGCACCTATCCTAAAAGTAGTTTGAAGAATTTTCTTCGAACTACACCTAAAGTCATACCATCATGTAGAGGTGGGGAATTTTTCCACCTTTACACCAAAAAAGAAATCGCCATGACAATTCAAAGAATTTTTTCTGAACTACACCTAAATCCATATTATCATGTAAAAGTGGTAAATTTCTCCACATTTACACCTAGAAAGGAATTCCCATGCAATTTAGAGAATTTTCTCTTAACAACACCAAACACATTATTGAAATGTGAAAGTGCATATTTTCTCCACAACTGCACGAACCTTGGCACTTGTTATTTTTCTAACTCTAGAAGGTTTTTGAAACTCAATTTTTTCAATATCTTACCAAATGATCGATCCATCTCCTAGGAAGAAAATAATGAAGTACAAGTACCAAGGAGTGTTCTTGTGGATACTTATGGAGTCCAATGTGGATAATATCATAGACATAGAGATCGGTCATGCAGACATGTTAGATACTTGATGATAGTTAGAAAACTCTTCCCATGGATGCAATTGTTTAGGAATTTTCTTTACTAATTTAGACTGAGATTGAATCATCTAAGCTTTTTCATTGTGTTCCATTGATAAATTAGTGGACTTCCAAGTAATTCTAGATTAATTGAAGGTAATTTTGGATAGGCACATAAAGTTGCATGTCTACCATGTGAGGACTCCATCACATGAGTTCTAGCCATATCCAATTATACACTAGGGCCAAATGACACTAAAGTTTAGGAAACACTGAAAAAATATGAAAAATTTCTAGAGAAAAATGTAGAAGAGAATGTGTTTGCATACACTTAGTTTATTTTACAAGTTTTCCATTATATAGTTTGTAGTTTGTAAATGGCATTTTACATGTATTTTTGTAATATGCAATTACACATAAAAATAATACAGTCTCAAATAAAATTAGACATTGTTTGTGAATAAGTCAAAGTAGTTGTAGATTTCTTATTTTTTCTCTTGGCTTCTCTCTATAAATAAGAGGGGGCTCTTTTGTAATTTTTATTTTTTAGCTACTAAAGTGAAAATTTGTCTAATTAAGGAGTGCATTGAAACTTTATGTTCAAAGTGTAAATCAAATTTAATCAATACAAATAAAAAAAATTGGCACTCAATCATTATCTTAAATCAAGCTTTTGGTGCATTGGGATTGTTCTTAAGTATTTTCTATTGCATTCTCTTGTGAGTGATTAAATTTTTGTGTGGAATCAAGTATTCTAGAAGGTACTCTAAATTTATTTTTTTAGTATTTGAACTATGATATCATCTTTGGAAATTATGTTTATGTTTGTGATTAGAAAGTGACTTGAAGACTTTGGGATGTGAGTTATTATCTACGGTTGTTTGACCTAATTTTGGTGTGTGATGAAGGCTTTGGATTGCATCCTATTCTATACTTTTTCCTTTAAAATTGACATAAGAACCAACAAAAGACTTTGTTATTTTATCAATTTTCTTGGTGTTAACACTAACTGGTATCATTCTAGTTAATCTTTCGTTTAACTAAATTGGTTATCGATTATTTTTCTCTAATTAGTAGTTTGTGGTTCGTTACATGTTGTAAGCATCATGGGATTGTTATTGTAAGTTTGTAAGAGAAACATCTATTCTGAAATAAGAGAATTAGATAATATGGAAACACCCCATGGATAGTTTTAGTGTAAAATTGTAAATAAAATTAGTTAATTATTGGTTGATTATAGTTAGCAATAAGAAGGGAGCCTCCCCTTTCTAAGAGGAGAGATTTAATAATCTCATCATATTTTGGTTGATATAACCATTTTGTTGTCAGTTAGTTAATAACAAAATATTCACCCAACAGTACTTTCCACTCAATTGAATCTAGTTGGAATTATAATACGTTAATTTCAAATAGGAAAATTAGTATGGCCTCAATGGGATAGGTTGTAGCCACTACCAAGTAGGATAGATTGTAACTACCATTGAATTAGAGTGAAATCCACCCCAAGTTATAGCCTAGGTGATCATGCTGGTTATAGTTGGATAATGGTTATCTCAATTGTATCTCAATGCAACCACCATCATTATAGCTAGGTTTAACCAATGTTGGATAAATATGTTTAATCACACATACTTGGGCCCATTCAAGTGGTTGCAACTCTCTTAGTCTATTTATGTGAGTCTAAAATTTAAATTATAAAATTTGAGGCATGCATGTGTAATATGTGTGTCAATAGGTGTTGGGTCCCATTAAAATAGATAAATTGGATAAGAAGTGGATGAAAAAAAAATACAATGAATGGTTGGACAACTAAATAGTTCAAACTAGTGAAATTGAAATAATGGGCATGTGCCTTAGCAATGCCCCCTTATAAAATAAGATACCTATTATGTGGACTTGGCTAAGTGGTACAATAGGCTGGAACACTTTGGTTTGTCCTTCAAGTAAGTTACCAATAGTGTAGATTATTGGTGATACATATACCTTTGTATAATTATTTATAAGTAATTCTAATTTTTGAAATACCAAATATATAATATATGTATGTTTATGCTTCTAATCATAAATATATATGATTATATTGATGCGATTATAAGTAAAAGAGTGGAAATTGTATAGGAATTGTAAGATTCATTGGATTTGAGAAATATAAGGTGTATAGACTCATGGATTAGAGGAGAATGATCTTTATATTCATGTAATTAAAGTAATTTGAACACAAAAGGAACTTGGAGAACTCAACTAATTGATGAATTTTAACTAGATTTGAAATCAATGTATATAACTTTAAGAATACCTTGATATGTCTAGTGAGTGTATGAGATAATTTAGAATAATCACCATTGGAAATTAATAAGATATTATTTCCCTTGGCTAGATAAATACTTAAACCAATAAGTGAATTTTGGAGGATCCCATAAAATATCATATAGTGTCTTTGGTAATGTATCCAATTAACTATTATCTATCATTGGTGAGAAAATGTGATATTGAATAAGATTTATAAATCTAAAAGGTTTGAATTAAAATAGTTAAATGTTGGGATTTCACTCTTTAACAATTAGGCTCAAAATTTCTAAATTATATTTTGCATTTTAAGAGATTTTATTGGTAATTTCATTCCTTAAGTACTCGAGGATTTTTAACTATCCTAAAAATTAAGAATATTATCTAGGTCATTGATTCATGTTAATGGTAAACTATATATATCATTTTAATAGATATCTTAGGGAAATTAGCATAGTGAAGCCCCATGAAAATAGAAACATTATCAAACTACTTAGCTAATCAGCTTTCTAGGATTGACATATTCACACTTAGCTTAAGTTTACTTAAGTATTTTAGGATTGTATCCCACTTCATGTGGTTGAGACATTTCCTCATCATTTGAGACACCTTGTGCATGCATACTTTTCACTTGCTCATATACTTGTCAAGTGGGCTCACAAGTGTCCCATCTTTGGAGGGGTATCCACTCATGTATTCCTAGATTCCTACCTCCTATAGCTTGCCTATATAAGCAAGGTCACTATCTACATTTTCAACACTCTTTATTTTATACAATATGCATACTATTATGATAAAATTTGTTCACTTGTGGAAGGTTATCAATTCACACTTTCAGATTTTTTGGCTAATCCCAATAGTAGGATCATCATTAATGATCCCTGTTTGGGTAGAATTTGTATTACTAGTTCTTCACTCATTCACTATCTTGTTTTCATTATTAATTAATTAATCAATGTAGTTATTCAAGATAGGGATACCACTTTCATTTTATTATTTTAATAATCCCTTCATACTTCTCATAAGAAATAAAAATAATTGAGAATAACTTTAGACACCTCAATCCCTCATAATTAACTTGAGAATCATTTGGAGTTGAGTCTAGAATCCCCTTTTAGTAATCAAATCTAAGTTTAACTATGTAATATTAATTATTAATCCACTAGATTTGATCCCAAGTGACACATGTCCATGTTGAAGGAATGCAATATTTAGAGTATTCACATGAATTTTTAATGTTTCTAGTTAAAATAGAAGCCAAGAAAATTTGTGACCTTCAGAGAAAATGCCTTGAGAAAATTTCACCAAGATGGTAAATTGAAAGGTTCATGTGGTCTAGATCATCCTAGTATTTCCAAGTAGCTAATGGGCTTTGGTTATCCTAGATTAAAGTGAAAAAAGTGTCTAAATTGGGATTTGGTTACTTGGAAAACTAGGTAACATTGGGGCCAAGGTTTAAGCTAGTAGAATTAACTATACACGTGAGCATTACATTAAAATTGTATGGTTTTAAGCAAGTAAATGGTAGTATAGACTTGACTTTAATATATGTCTTCTAAAGATGTATATTTAAATAATTTGATTACTATTATTAATATTTTGATAATATTTTCTTAGATTATATTTAAAGTACCATTTTAAGAATAATATTTATTTAGATTTTAATCCTTATTTCGAATTATGATATCTAATAATATGTTGAGAATCTTAATTATTTAATATTATAGTTTGAGAATGTGTAGGTAAATGTTGATAAAGAAAAGGCCAAACCAAGTATATAAGGGTGTATTTTATTTCATGGGGAAATTCATTAGTAATTGGTGCAAGAATAATCATATAGTAGATAATGTTGAATTACTCAACAAAGACAATGTGAGAATCATTGGATAAATTGGAGCTATTTGATTGTCTAATATAATTAATCTAGGGAAATATAAAAGGATAACAAGCTCAGATTTGTTAAATAATGATTAATAAGAAATTTTCATGGAAATAGAGGTGATTAAAATCAATATAAGAAAAATGAAACAAATTGGTGAAAGGTGAAAAAAGGGAAAGAAAAAATGGAAAATAGTAAAACACCAAGAAAGAGGCAAAAATGCTAGCTTAGGTATAAAGAAGAAGAAAAACTAACTAGAAGAAGCCAAATCTATGCATAGTTTAGAAAGTCTAGGGAATGCTATAATTCACATGATAAAGGAGAAATCCTAGATTGACATAATGAGAGTTATTATGCCACCTAAAATAGCTAATGGTGTCCTAGAGATAATCAATAAAATTAATATAAATACTAGAAGAATCATTAGATGAAGGCTACCAAAACCATGAAAATATAAATCTAGAAGCCATGGTAGATAAGGAAAGAAGAAATTTTTTATCAAAGTAGTGGAAGCTAATAAAAGTTTTGATAACTTGGTATAATATATTTATTGAGACATTTGATCATGATTCTATGCATATGGTCTTGTGTGTGTCTATAAAATTATTTTATGTGTGGAAGCCAGTAGTAATAAGTACTCTTTGTAAATTCATAAAATAATAGTTATATAATTTTGATACCTTAGTGAGTCTAGTTGTAGTTGCTACTTAGTGATTCTAGTGTACTCAACACTATTGGAAAGATAGATTTTAACCATACCTATTAGGTTGAAATTTTGAAAGAGAAACCTAATGGAGGATAATGGTGAAAATCCACAAGAACACTAAAGGCTTGTAGTAAGAAAATATATCCTTGAGAAAAATAAAGATAGCTATAGTTATCATAGATAAAGAGAATAGTAGTGTAGCACATATAGAGGGGTTATGGAAACTCTAAAGAGATACAATTATGAATAAATTTGAATAGGAACACATCTCTATATGTAATAAATAACATATTTCAACCATATGATATGTAATAGAAATATAATATATATATAGATAATGGAGAGAAAGAGGGATATAAGAGTAGTGAGAGAAAAGGGTGTGATACATGAGTATAATGTTAATGTAGTAGATACTTATTAATCTATCATGATATGATGAATATATGAGAAGTATATATAGATATTATATCTAAATAATATAATCTAATCAAGGTTGGAGGGTCTACTTAAGGATTATCATTCCTTGTATCCAATACAAGTTTTAATCTAAACCTTATTTAATTCTATAGAAAATAATAATTACCAAAGAATAAAATGACTTTATTCATTAAAAATGTGTACACAAGATCTAGGAATCAACTATGGATTACAATAAAATCATAACTAAATCATATGATCTCATTCAATGTATTTCTACTTCTTAAAATCTCAAAAGAATCTCATTATCAAGATCCTTTACTTCTCTAATTCTTATCTTTGGTCTATTTGATTTTTCTTTATTCCATTTTTAATATTTGTCCTTAAATCATATCAAACTTCTCTTTATATAGGAGATGCAAAACATAATGTGATCATTCATATCATGATCTACACTCCTAGAGTAATGTGATAAGATCGGTGACCCTAAAATTATTTTTTTTCCAAGAAAGTGACCTTGGTAACTACTACACCACTTTTGTATGTCATACAAGCTCTTTAGTAATGAAAGAGTTTCATAAGGCCATCATGATGAAACTGTATTTTTTGAAATAAGGTGGAACTAAGTTGCAATATTAACTTATGTATGTGTATTCAAATCTAAAAATAATATTACCAAATCTGATTATATGTATGTGATTGCATATTCACCACAATAAAAAAAATCAAAAAACAAATATGACACTAGATTTATGTTGAGAAACCCTTTCAGAAAAAGAAAAAAAAAAATCCACACAAGAAAAGAGGGCAAGCATGTTATTTTAGGGTCATACCGTTCACCCTACTTTCAATGGTCCTCCACCTCCCTATTACATAATGATGTCGAGTGCAAAGGTATATAACTAGTAAAGAATTATAAATATTACATGTGAATAGTTGAACATTATGTGAATGGTATTCTCGCTTTGGATGTTGAATAGGTTAACATTAGGTGTTTGATATCAACACCTAGTAGTGGAGGTTGTCATCAAACTTTCACTTAGGTAATACAAAGAATTTTTAATTTTGAAATAAAATTTATATTTCGTAATTGATTTTGTAAGTATGCTTTGTAATTTTTAATTAATTTGATTTCAGTTTTCTATGTAATTCATATTTTATGAATTTAATTTTATTAAGTTATTGACCTCTAAAAATATAAGCTAGTGGTGTCAATTAATTTTCCACCTTCTCATGGTTGGTGTTGTTATAGAGAATTTTATATTTTTGAAAATATTTTTATTTGAGTGGTTGAGTGAATATCCAACACTTTTAGTTTTTCTTAGTTCATTTCTAACCAATCCATGATAAAAATAAATAAATAAAAATAAAAATCATCTTTATTTTCAAGGCTTCCATCTTGGTTGGTGATAATGTTGATAATGTTCCAAGAATGCATTTGATTGGGAAATGCTCCATGGGTTATAATACCATAAAGAAGGGTGATTCAATTGTTAAAAGGGACATCTTCTTGATCATCATTTCTAGCTATAGACCTCTTTATCGGATTAACTATTGGGAAATCCATCGACCAAACCTAACTTCCTACCTACATATTCTCCCTTTGAATGAATTCTTTCTAGAAGCTATTTGGTGTAAAGATCCTAATTTTAAAACTGTTTTACTAGTGGGGAATATTTATGGGATTCTCCAATCTATCACTATAAATATTTCAATAGTTAGCCTTTAGGACCTAAAAAATAGATTCCTAGGATACTAAACATTAGCTACTAGACATCCTTGGAGGAAGTTATATCTCCTTTATATATATAATTCTTGAGGCAATTATATTTATGTCACACCATGTTATTAGAAACCTTTATGAGTGATATTAAATGTTTTTATGATCACTATTTATTAGATGCATAGGTTAACTAAGAGAGGGATTGAATCAGTTGTATACTTTAAAACATTCAATACCTCAATATATTTTCAAACCCTTATCAATCATTAAACCCTCATCATGCATTAACAAAATGTGAACATGTAAAAGAGTAATGCAAACACATCCAAATTCAGAAGAACACTAGATTTACATGGAAAACCCAAGAAGGGAAAAACCATGGTGAGGATTAGCTCACTAATATATATGAATTGCAACACCAAATACAATAAGGTTCACTGCTAAGGGCTCACTACCCAAAAAGTGAACAAAGGCTCACTGTTGATGGCTCATTTCCAAAGGACTCACTGTCTAGAAGAAAGGAGAATAGAAGAAGGGGTGGGCCACTACCAATTTGGACTACTAACAATGCATCTCTCTTATGTAAAAGGTACAGGTCTATTGAAGCACAAACATCTCATCCAATAGACTGAAATGTAGACACCTTCAACTCGCTACATTTGTAAGTCATAAGCATTAAATCTTGTACTCAAATCACCACACTTGATCACATTCACATCACACACTTCACACACCATCCACACAACAAATTTCCTTGCATTTATACCCTCTATGACCTCAAGCAACCTCAATTAGGTTGGCCTTAAGGAAACATATTCACCTCAACCATGCAACATCAAATAGGTCATCACCAAACACTTCTACAGTATAAATAAGTGGAGGAAGACAATGTAATTACTTAACTAGGACCCAAATCTATACCAACATACTTCTCAACACTTCAAAAAATAACAATCATCCTCCATAATTACCACTAGCACACTAGGTTCGTCAAACTTGCACTAACTAACAAGCGACCACAAACACACCTCTCTAAGTCTAGAAACATCTCACAGATCACTAGAAACACTCCAAAACATCTCAAAATATTCTATACATCATTAAAATATTTTCCACAACTACTGTGACCATTTGAAACTTAAGAACACTTTCATTCTAAGCAACCAGACACACTAGCACATACATCCAACACACCAAACAACCTTGTGAAACACCTCAACACCTAAAACTTCAAGGGAAGGTAGATACAGATAGCATCTAGACATGCTCACATATTTGCAACACCAAAAATTTCCTTGCGAAGATATTTGCATAGTAATCTCATTTCTCCTAGACACCTTGTTTGTAATGCCCCGCCAAGCAACCCGAAAAAGGATACTAATATATCTAACATTTATGGCACCAATTTTTTTTTTAAAGTACTAACATACATCATAATAATCATATATCACATGAAATGAAAACTAATTATGAACTGCATATATCAAATCCCTCGGGTTTACAAGACTGCATTACTTTTCACAACAACATTATTACATCACATAGATGGTATGTATACACCAGTAACCATAAGATATTATGAATATGGTTAATATATTAATCAAGAGTTACAAAATTACAATGTTGTTTCCCAACATGAATGGGAAAGATACAATAAAATAGTATGATACATTTGAAATGAAGTACAAAGCTGCAATACTGGATCCAACTCTGGTACAACTCAGGAGACTCTGCAAGGTACAATTTCGCACTTCTCGATCGACGACTGGGGACCCAATGGGGTGCATAGCACGTTCCACCCAACCACGTGGACCCGAAGGCCCACCCCCCGTGCTAAGAGATGATAAGAAGGATCCCCAACAATAACCATCATACAGAACAAGGGTACAAGACTTCACAACCGGATCCACAATAACATAAAGCAATTTCAGCACAAGATATAACCAACACAAGACGTGCCCAACATAAGAATTAACCAATAAATCATCAATATACAAATGTCAACATGTGCTCCTAGAGACCCAAGAATAACATAGAGGGAAACAAGCATACATAGTTGTTTAAGGAAGAGTGTCATCACAATGTTGCATGGGTTACCCTGGCGAATCTTCCTAGGCCCCGGCCCCCAACTTGGGTTACCCTGGTGACCTCTTACGAAACCCGGCCCCACATGCAATCCAATGCGGCATCGATTATCTTTCATAAGGACAAGACAATGATTTCGCCATTCCAGGCCTTCTCAACTCATCCCAAGCCCTTACAAGCACTTGAGTCATGAGTGAGGCATTCACTTATATCTTGTTAATGTGTGATTCTATCCAAAACCCCTAAATAAATATTATCATTTTCACTTGATTAACAAAATTCCAATGAGTTACCCTGAGACCACTTCCGGGTCTCGACCCCCATTGAAAGCCACTCCCCTAGCAACAAAACCAAAAGTCACTAACTGGGTCAACCAACATGCAAAACATATAAAACCACATGAACAATCATGTAAAGCGAGGCATACACCATCCCGCACAAAATCATTCATAATAAGACAGCTTCCAAAAGCATGGCTAAAACCCCACATAGTCAACACCAAGTAAGGACCAACAGTTCACTAAAAACCAACATATAAAGTCAATCATAAAGAAACAATTTTCTCAACCTCCGGAAAGCTGGTAAGCCGTTAATCATAATGTTTTCCACCATAGTGGCACCAATAATTTGATCTCACGATCAACATCAAACTCAAATCAAAACAACTCAAGAAACCTTATAAAAACCATCTCATAGTAACCAAGCATTTGGGAACGACTCGATAAATAAACATCATTTCCACTTGAGCCATAACCAAATTCACTCTCACTCCACAATTGACATATTACCTGATATACTTATCAATACTACAACACTTTCAACCACATAAAAGAAAACTTCAAACAAAGACTCTCTCATTAGCAATGACCATATTTTCTCTAATTTCATATTCATTTTACAAATAACACTCTCACTCCACAATTGACATATTACCTGATATACTTATCAATACTACAACACTTTCAACCACATAAAAGAAAACTTCAAGCAAAGACTCTCTCATTAGCAATGACCATATTTTCTCTAATTTCATATTCATTTTACAATTAACTAAAAATCAAGAATCTAATATTTACATATACATTCATATATATTCTTCATAAATAAATATCGTTCTCATGGTAAATTATAGATAGTTTTGAACTTTAACCCTATTAATCACAAATTTCTGCCATCAAAGTTCAAATGTTTAGAGAAAAACTCTTTGAGATTATGCAAATGAAAGGCGACAGAGAGACTATTTAATTTACTACGCTTTTTGCAAGTCTAAAAGTTGCAGCTGTAGTAGGTTGTCTATGGTTTTAAGGAGGCCATTAAATTTTGTACAATGTCTCTGCTCTAATTGTTGTAACTGTGACAGGTTGCCAAGTATATATATATTAGAAAGTGAATATTGGAAATTGGAAACATCGCCAATCACTTGCACTATTATCGTTATTTCCAAGTGTTGCAACTGTGATAGGTTGTCAGTAGAATCAAACAAGTTATTTAATCCTTCGCAACATTCCATTTTAAGTGCTACACTGTGAGAGGTTCCAATAGAATCAGGAAGGTTATTTAAATCTATACATCCTATCATGTTCAAATGCTGCCGCTATTACAAGTTGACAATAATTTTAGAGAGGCTACTTAATACTGTATACTACCTCAACTCTAAACAAGGTGCACCAACCGGTTGTCTAGTTTTTTTTTATTTTAGAAGGTGCATATTGAAATTTGGAAATATTGCCATCTTCTTGAGTAATTGTCAAGACCAAATGTTAACCTCAAGACTAAAGTAAAGGAAAGGTGCAAATACGTGACTGAAAAGTAGGAGAAATAACGTACAACTTTTCTTTAGAACTAGACTCTTTTCAGTTTGACAGTGAGTTTCCAGATACGCGCTTAAGTAGAAGTTTGAAAATTAACTTCACCACGATTAATGGAGAACTCTATATTTTGATAATGATAGTCAATATCTTATTATCAACTATTGTAACTGAGGCTCACTACTAGCGATTCCAAAGTCAATCACATAATTTAATTTCTTACAATACCAGATTTCTGCACCAACCGTAGTGTCAATCATAAGAAAAATAAAATAAAATAAAATAAAGTAAAATCCTGGCATTCATAGTTTTAAATCATCATGAACTGGCCATGGTTTCAGGGAGGTTATTTAGTTCTGTACACTACCTCTACTCTAAATGTAGTAACTATGACATTGAAACAAATATAAGGTATCAATCTGATTCAGTCTATGGAGTTTCAACGCCGAATTAAGACCTCAAGATAAACTGACAGCAACAGATAAATACAATGGCGATATTTAGATCTTCAAAATTTAACAAAGGGAATAAAATATGCATGCCCAAAATGGTTAAGTAAAGAATATAGTAGCCTACTAGATAAATATGGTCCACATCGAATGGCGATGGAGCTGTATACGATAATACTTACAGGCAGTAAAATGGAATCGAATACCTACAAGATTTCAGGTGTACATCGAGCACTAACAAATGAGACAACTCAAAGGATACAAATTAACTTAAGAGGAATTCTCTAGGTATGTGAGCAAAGCAAGAACGTAACATTATAGATTCTTTCAAGCATTCGAAACATAGCACAGATCAAATTTCAAGAAACAAGATTAACGATAACCCGCGGAATAAACACCCTATTTATACAAAGGGAAACCGGAGGATTAATTCAGAAGTTTCTTTCTAACACATTATTTCCAACATACGTAAATCGAGATGAGATTTTGAGGACGGAGAAACCTGACTAATCGGGCTGGTATTGAAGCAGAGGTCTTCCTTCCAAATCTATAGCTACCAATTTCTCCAGAATTTTCCCGGCAAGGATAAATCCTCTACAGTAGTGCTCCTAAACCAGATCCAGAAAACTCCATGCAAAGAATGCTTTCTTTTCCTTTTGAAAATTGACCCGAAAATCCAATATGATTCTCGGAAAAAAGCTCTTCTCCAGATTTCCCTTCCAAAAAGAACAAAGTCTTCTCTTTTCCTTTCCATCTTTTCCTCTATCCTTTCCTGATTCCACAACAGTTCGATGATGAATTTCAAAAGAAGAGGGATGTCAGTCGTCCTGCATGCTCAACATGCATTGAAACTTCTTCTCCTCACATTTTAGGCTAAACCCACGTTGTCTAGACCCACGCTAAATGTGGAAACAATCTCCAAGTTAGGAAGTGAATGCATTATCTCTACATTGGTCCCCGCATACATATCACAGACCACTACTTGTATTGAATCACTATGCTTGCCCACAAAAAAAATAGTTTTATCATCAGCTTCCCCAGATTTGCATATCCCATATCTGCTTTCAAGAGCCTCCAAGAAATATCCCATCTGTCGATAAACCATCAACATGCCCCCTTTTTATCTTTTTTTTTCTTTTTCTTTTGCGCATGCAAAAACATTCCAAAAACTCTCGCTGGTACTTCCGCTCCTCCCCACAAATCTCCCCCCATCCGTGCCGACATGCAAGGAGAAGCGCCGTGTAACAAGTAGTTGAGCCCCTCTCTAACCGTAAAATTCACACTCTCAGGATCGACTTACAAGTATGCGCAGAAAAGCATGACAGATGGTGATAATTGAGAAGATTGAGGAATGGATAAGATCTTACTTTTTGAAAGCAGTGCAAACAAGAGTCCAAAAGCCAGGAGTCCAATAACAGAGCCTTGAATTGACACAGCTGCCAATTCCACGTTACCCAAGTGGCCTGCACATACTGTTGTGATTAATGCTGTTGAATATTGACATATTCTGGTAAAAATATCAGGCCCTACAATTCTCCACAGTTTCTTTGACTCTGTCAAACTTTCTTTTATTAGCTGTTGAAAATGAACAATACCATCCAAGTCCGTTAATCTGATATTCTCTCTGCCAGAAACTTCATGGTTACTACTATCATGATCTTGCTCCTCTTCCTTCAACAATGGTGAGCTAACAACATCGGCCATGTTTACAACTAGAGAGAATTATGTAAACTTCATACACGTTCTTCTGTTTGAGCCAAACCTGAGATTATATTTAACATGTACTTGTCCTCTGTAGTCTTAGTCTTGACCATTGAGAAGGTATGTCTGTTGAAAGGTAGGTATACGTTCATCTAGATCTATGTGATAGTTACCTTATGAGCGTCTAATATAAAACAATAGAATAGCTATAGTTTTAACCGAACGCCATAAATTCCAAAGTACATGACTTCCAAAGAAACTAAATTTTTAAATGGTTTAGAAAAGAATCTAAACATTTTGTGTATTCTAAATAGACAGAAATACGTGTACATCTTGCCTTCCATGTCAAGATTGTCTCCCTATTATATTAGTGCATTGACAATATTTATTTTCAAGTGCTGCATCTACGATAGATTATTAGTAAAATCAAGCAGGTTATATATATATAAAACTTCCTATTTTATTCAAATTTTGCAACTGCGACAGGTTATAATTATGCGTTCACAACACATCCAATCAAGAAGGAACCAAATCACATACAGCTTCATAGTCAAGACGAAGTACAGAGGGGGTATTACATTGTTTCATAGATAGACATATTGTCCAAAACATCTTCCACTGTAGTATGATCTAGAACCTAAAACTATTGATATGACACCTCTAAACAACTTTGATTATCATGTCCAAACCACACAAGCATATCTTCAACCATGAATAAATGTAGTGAAAAACATTGAACACACCTCTATCACATTATGCTCTATTTTATTCAAATTTTCTCAAAAGCACTTGGAAACCAAGTGAACCAAATTTATTAGCAACACTACTAAAACTTGTGCAACATATCCACATCTGTAACACCTCTCATCAATCACAACACATGCAACAAAACTCTTCAAACACAACTTCTGCAACTATACTAAAGTAAGACATCAATGACAACACCATCAACATTGTGTTGACATCAATACCAACAACTCCAAGCTCCAACAACTCCAATGCTAGGGGTAGAAAACATCAACATCAAAAAAATTCCAAAATTCTCTTCAATACAAGGGGTTGACATCAATCACAGCACCCAAACAACTCACAAACAACTCAAGCTTCCAACAACTCCAAACTTCGAAAAATCTTCCCCTTTGTCATTTATGGCAACACCGACATTTTGAAAAAACATCAGCAATAAAAGAAGCCAATCAACAACTCTACAAAAAGAAATACTCCCCCTGACTAGGAAAGCTCTTACTCTTTACACTAAATCTCTTTACAGTTCTTCTTCTGCAACACTAACAACATCAAATTTTTATATCACTCTTCCCCTTTGTTCCTTTGTTGTTCAGACACTCTCTCCATGGTTTTTCAATATTTCTAACTCTCTCCCCCTTTGACATCAATGGAAAAGGTATTTTTTCTACATACTTTCTCCTTCATTCTTTTGCATTGAACTCTTTTACACTCCCTCTTTTACAATATTCAAAGGACAATATCGATACTTATAACTACTCTCTTTCTCTCCACTCATCTTCACTCTCTTTTTTGCACTCTCTTTTTGCACACTCCATCTTAGGGCACACAATATACTCCATTTGATTGCATCAACCAACAATAACACTACTACCTACTCTCCCTAATTTGTAGCCTTCAACATCAGTCTAGGACCAAGAATGTATCTTGAAATGCTTCCCAAACAAATGCACACACTTATGCATCTAGTTGAAAGGAAGGGAAATAACCCCTAACTTCTATTGGAGATACTCAAAAGTATCTTTTAGAAGAGTCTTTTTGAAAATATCATCAACTTGATCCTTGGTAGGCACATACTCCAACTTCACTTCATTCTTTGCAACTTTCTCTCTCAAGAAGTGATACTAGATTGAGATATGTTTTTTTCTTGAATGCATTAATAGATTCTTTGAAATATTGATTGCACTTGTATTATCACATAAGATGGGAATAGGTTCATCATAGAAAATATGATATCCTTCAATATTTGCTTCATCCACAACACATGTGTATATCATGATGTTGATGCAATATGTTATGCTTCTATAGTAGATAATGACACTAAATCCTACTTCTTACTCAACCATGAAACTAACTTGCTTCCAAGAAATAAAGCACCACCACTTGTAATTTTTCTATCATCTATACATCTAACCCAATTTGCATCTATATATGCTATCAAAATAAGTTAGTATCCTTAGGATATTATAAACCATAGTCTGGAGTGCCCTTCAAGTATCTAAATATCCTCTTCACTTCTACAACATGAGATTATCTAAGATCTTCTTGAAATCTAGCCACAAGATAAACATAATACATGATATCTGGTTTAGTATTACAATTAGGTATAATAGTTCATCAATCATTGATCTATACTTACTTTGATCTATCTTAGGAGATTCATCATTATTTCTCAACTTACAACTAATAACCATAGGAGTACATACAACTTTATAATCCTCCATTCCAAACTTCTTCAACATTTCTTTAACATATTTTGACTATGATATGAATATACCTTTCTTTGATTGACTGATTTGTAGCCCAAAGAATAAATTCATCTCCCTACACATTGATATCTCAAACTATTTTTTCATCTCCTCTGCGAATTTTTTGCACATAGGGTGATCCCACAATAGTGGTTTACACTTTTTGGGACATCCTGATTTTTGTTGAAATCACATATTTTTAGAAAATATAATTATTTAAGCCTTGAAAAGTTCCATTTAAAGGATTCTAATTGAAAAGGGTTTGATTAAATCACCTTAGATCAAACCCCCTTGGATAGAATCCTGCTAATTTTAAACCATACCTATAATAGAGTCTCCTTTACACCTATCAAAATACTGATAAAAAACCACTTTTGATTTTTTATTTTTTTTAGGCTGCAGGAATCAGGTAGCACGACCCCCTATAAACTGCAGTGCACCTGGTAAACTTTTTAACGTGACCGGCGGCGCTGGCGTGACACGCCCTCCGGTACCACGGGACGGGGGAGACTAGAACTCGTGACCAGCAGAGCCGCAACGGAATTACTTAGCCAACCGAGCTAGGGCCCTCGCCCAAAAAAAACCACTTTTGATTTACCTTTTGGGTGATCAAATGAATTCATTTAAAATTTATTATTTGTAAGCATGTAGTCCTTATTATAAGCTTCCCAAAAAGTATAATTTTAAATATATTTAATTCGATTATTATATTTATTTTTTATTTCTTGTGAATGTAGGTTTTTCACTGAAAATCACGCTCTTTGTTCTGCACATGTGGAAAAATAGTATATTATCAAAAACAAAATGAAAAATATGTTATAGCTAGGGTTTGATGTTCTTGATCTAGGAAAAATAATTTAATTTTGATACATACAAAAATGTTATGTTGTTTACGGTCCACCTATGTCTAAATTGTAATTGGTTTGACTTCAAAACTTGATTAAGAAAAAAATATTCAATAAAACACTATGAAACAAAATGAATGTACTAGATATCATAGTTACAAAGCTAAATTAAAAAAAAAAAAAGAATTTTATCCTTCATAGAAAAAAAGTTATGTTTTTTACGGTGAGCATCACTCTTTAAAAATGGTGTTTATTGCTAAAAGCTAGTTTTCAAAGGAGATGGAAAAAGAAATGCAATCAATTTTTTATTTTTTTAAATGTATTTAGAATCTGCAGACAAAATGTCACAAATCACTAGTTTGCATCATCTTCAAATTCCTCATGGTTTAGGTTGAAGCCACAATAGTGGTTTACAATTCCAATAAGGAAACTCACAAAAAATCACCCCATGCCAAAAATGTGATTTTGGGGGTTCATACGAACCTACTGGTTTGAGTGAACCCATTCCCTAGTTTCCCACCCAAAAACAAAATAAAAATGCATTATGTGGGGTAGTTCACTCAAACCCCTAGGGGTTCGTACGAACACCCCTTAATCCTCATTCTCCCCCTCACACACAAATAAAACCTAAATTTTTTCACTTCAAAGCTCGGTTTGAACATGAAAATGGTGGAGACTTCACAAACCCAACTCGAATCAGGTATTCCTCAGAACAAGTTATCCAACAAATATAATTTTGATATTTTTTGGTTTTATTATGTTTTTTTTTTAGTTTTATTAAACATAGGATTTTCACCGAAAATGAAGGTCTATGTTCTGCACATGTGGAAAAATAGTAGATTATCAAAAAAAAATTGGAAAATATGAGTGTACTAGATATTGAAGTCCTTGATCCAACAAAAAAAATTTGAATTTCAATATATACAAAAAAAGTTATGTGTTATACGGTCGCGCTATGTCTCAATTGTAATTGGTTTGACTTCAAAACTTGATTAAAGAAAAAATATTCAATAAAAAACTACCTAATCAAGTGGAAGCACTAGATATCAGAGTTACAAATCTAAATTCAAAAGAATTAGAATTTTATCCTTCATGGAAAAAAAGTTGTGTTATACAATGTGCATCACTTTTTAAAAATGTTGTTTTCTGAAAAAAACCAGTTTTCATGGGAGATGGAAAAATAAATGCATTATAATTCCAAAAATTTTGAAAAAAATATTTTTAGAATCTATAGACAAAATGTGACAGACTCTAGTTTGTATCATCTTCAAATTCCTCATGGTTTAGCCGCTATAGGTGCCCTGAATGTGAAGATTTAGCTAAAAATAATAATTTCAATGTCCAGTTTGGCCAAAAATTGTAAACCACTATTGTGGGATCACCCATTTAGTAGTTATAGGTGCCTGAAAGTGAAGATTTTGTTAAAAAAATTAAGTTTAATGTCCAATTTGGCCAAAAATTGTAAACTAGTATTGTGGGATCACTCCATACTTTCATTTCCTCCAAAATATTATGTCATCAACATACACTACCACAATCAATATTTTCTGTCCTTCAACTTTGAAATACATATTGCTATCTACAGTACCTTTTTTGAATCCCTATTACAAAAAATACTTATCTAACCTTGCATACCAAGCTCTAGGAGCTTGCTTTAGCCCATACAATGCTTTATTCAATTTGCAGGCCTTGTTACCATCTTCTGACAACTGAAAACCTTCTAGTTATTCAATGTATATCTCTTTTTCAAATTCACCATTCAAGAATGTAGACTTCACATCCATCTAATAAAGTTTGAAACCTTTATGAGCTGCAAAAGTTAACATCCTGATAGATTTCATCCTCGCAACTGAAGCAAAAGTTTTCTCAAAATATATACCTTCAACTTGTGGATAGCCCTTACACACAAGTCTAGCCTTGTTTCTAAAAAAAATTCTATCTTCATTCAGCTTGTTTCAAAACACCCACTTATTACCAATCAAATTCTTCTTTGTCAATCTTGGAACCAAATCTCAAATAGAATTCTTCTCTATCTATTCTAACTCTTCTTTCATAGCTTTGATCCAATTCTCACCTTTACATGCCTCAATCACTATTTTAGGTTCCACCTCAAAAAGTAATAAAAAAATTACCCAATCCTCTATCATTGCATCTTTTCTCCATATCAGCACACCTTTGCTCTTATGTAGTACCCCTCCAGTTACTACTATGTGAATCAGTTTGTTTGTGTTCATTTTCTAGTCATGTATCTGTTTTGGATACTATATTGTAGTGCCTCTAGTTACGACATTGATGTTATAGTAGTTGTTAAACCATGTGGATGATTTATTGAATATCAAAATTATCTGGCTAAGCTTGTATGAAGACATTGTGGTGGATGCGTGCGTGTTTTGGATATGTTGTTTATGATTTTTAATGTGGTTATCATGATGTGATTTATGATTATTATATAATGATGCTTGTTAGTCCTGGTGAAGAAGACAGCGTAGCACTACTCACTTGTGAGTATCTTGTTGCACTGTGATTCTTCTTCACGGTGTGTTTTCCAATATATGATGATATGTTTAATAGGTGATGTTTTATGCAAATACAGGTACCAGGTATCGACTCCACCTGCTTGTCGGGTCTGAGCATACCCTAATCCAATGAAATAATGTTGATCTGGAGATAGTGTAAGGTCCTTGTTTAACCTTTGTTCTTTATTGAATGAGTATCTAATTGTCGCCTGTTGTCATTTTGTTGTTTTGCCTTGTCATGTCAATTTTGTTTGTGTTATTTTATTTGGAAATTAATTATTGTTTAATTTAGTTAAATGGCTTATTTGTTTTAATATATTTGATTAAATGTAAATTTGTTTAGATATTAGATTAAATATTTATAAGTAAGGTTTGCTTTATTGAAAATAAATTAAACAAGTAATTATTTAAAGGTGAATGTTAATCTTGTGAAAAGCAAACAATTTAAAAGAGTTTATTTTCAAAAAGTTAAAATATCTAAAAACAAGACTTGAGGGAAAATATCTTTGATATTTAATAATTATAACTGCATGAGCAATTTTAGGAATGCATGATTACAATCAGTTAAGTTGTAAATTGAGATAATTAATTGCATTAATAAGCTTTTAGGAGTTGCAATTTGATACATGGCATTGCTCGAGAAGAATTATTGCACGGCAACAACTTTGAGGAAATTTTTGCATGACAATTCTTCTGAAAAAGTTTTCACAACAGTAGTTTTTGGAAGGAGATTGCACAAAAGTTTTGATTGTAGAAATAAATTGGGAAAAAGGAATTGTTTTGGATTTCTTTGTCAAGGTTTGGTGATTTTAAGCAAGAATTGATAGGAGCTTTAGAGCTTGCTTTAGCTTAGCTTATCAGCTTACACAAGTTTTCTTCTATGATTTTAATTTTTTTTTTTAAATTCAAGAACTTGATGTTGAATTTTGTTGCTCTGAAAAGAATTATTTCGTAAAACCCGCACATATTCAAACAAGAAAACAATTAGGGGAAACTATCAATATTAAAAGTGAAACATAGCAAAATGATGAATAGAGAAGAATAAATCGTCGAAGGAAAATATTTATAGTTTGAGAATAATTAACAATAAGGAATAGCTTGCAATAATATTGGAGACGAATTTTAAGGTAGCATGTTTCATAGATTTATTGATATTATGAGTTTTCTTGTTAAATCTATTCGTGTGATCTTTTCACCTATCAAACTTCATCATTTTCTTCCTGATGCGTTGATGATGAATCTTGTTAATTATTTCTTGTAGCTTGTATCTTTTTCTCATGCTAATTTCTTTCTGGCCGCATTAAGCCACACCTACCCTCTGCAACAATTTCTACGCTATTTTCAAATGCTTGCTATTTAGCTATTCCCTTAGGTTTCAATAAAATATTCCCATATCTTTATATAACTTAATCTAGTATTTGGTCATCCTTGTGGTTTCTACCATGCGGTTTAGGAATATAATAGCATTTTTTCCAAAATTATCTATTTTAAAGTTCCTTGTTCTGTTAAATTCATTGTATGCAGTGCCCTGTCTATATATGCAACCAAATTTCTAATGAACGCACAATCTGTGAATTCTTTTGTGCAATATATTTCTCTAATTTCCTATTGGGATCATCAGTCCTTCCCTTTTAACGTGTTGTTGATTTATAATGAAATAAATGAATGGAATTGGTTGTGGAAGTAATTCCTTAGCATCACCTTTTGTCCTCTATTTATGTTCTTTTAATTTGTTGACGAGTGATGTGACTTGCATATCTGGAAGGTGATTTTAGCAAGGTTAACATTATCCACTGTCGTCATCTTTTTGTGTGCTCCTACTACCCCT
Organism: Sequoia sempervirens; assembly: GCA_007258455.2. Classification (NCBI taxonomy): domain Eukaryota; kingdom Viridiplantae; phylum Streptophyta; class Pinopsida; order Cupressales; family Cupressaceae; genus Sequoia; species Sequoia sempervirens. The sequence goes on from VDFB02281492.1 coordinate 1,033,896,608, forward strand.
ATCTGCATTCAATTCTTGCACCTATTATCCACTATCTTTATTGAATTTGTTAGATTTCAATTTCAAGATTGTTGGGGTTGTTGTATTAAGTGGTTTAGAGTATTTAATTTGGTATATAAGAGGTTGTTGTTCAAAACATTCGCAACCTTTCAGTCATATTATTTGAACATGGAATAGTGTATACAATTATATATAAAAGTCTCCCTGATTCTATTCACAACCTATCCCAGATGCAATACTTGTACATTGATGGGGGTAGACATATGAATAAACTTCCTGGTTCCAAACGAAATATGTCACATTTGCTACACTTGAACCTAGAAGGATGTATGGATTTTAATAGCCTCTCTGATATCATTCACAAGTTATCACGTCTGCAGCACATGAAAACAAAATGTAGTAGAGATTTAAATAACTCCCTCTTATTCCATTGTCAACCTGTCATAGCTGATGCGATTTGTAAGTGCATCTTATACTATCTTTTGCACTGACAGAAATGCACTTTTAGAAAACTTGTACTAGAATGAAACTACAGTTATTAACTTGAAATTTGATCTTGGATTAAACCAAGGATATTGATTTCCACGCCATATGTGCACTTATGTGTTGAATTCCATACACTATGCATGCAATACAAAACACTTAACTATAAGATTAAAGATTATTTTGTGGGTTTTGAATATCCTATATTTTGTGACCTTTGCATGGTACATATTCTCTATTTTGTAAGTGCATTCGTCTAAGATGTCTATCTAATTTTATTTTTAAAAAAATCATATAGTCTAATATGATTGCATGGTATGTTAATTATTCGTTCTCAATTTATAATATCTTTTCTGAACTAAACTTTACTTGTATTACACATGTATAGTCTCTTAGGGATAAATACGGATAAGGGGGCTATATGTACGTCATTTGATTCTTTGATTTATATATATATATATTTAAAATATATGTTTTAAGAGTTATTTTGTACAATCTGATTTTAATGTAACAGTGTATACATGTAAACAAATATTTATATAGGTGTATATATATGTATTTATGTAAATTGTTTAAATAAGATTTTTGATTATGGTAAATTAAATGCAATATATTACCTTCACTTAGTACCATTTGATGGGAAAAATATTAAGGGTTATCTTGGTAGTATAAGGAGTGGATTGACTAATAAAGTATTTTAAGGTTTATGAATTTAGCTATTGAAAGTAGATGTAAGCGATCGAGTAAACGATGTGGTGTTTTTATATGAATGTTGTTTCTTTTATGTTGTAACTATTCTTTACAATTTTGAATAAAAGGAAATTTAAGTATTTTGAAAAGATAATTATGTGTGTGTAGAAGATAGTATTTTAGTTGTGATCTATTTTTTTGAATTGTGTTAGTAGACATTAATTGCTTTTAAATAAGCAATGAGTAGGTAAGGTTCTTGTATGTATAATTGTTGTGACGTATGCGAATATTTTAAAAGGGTATATCTTTTATATATGTACTTTGATTTCTGGTTATAAGAAAAGATTGTTATGCCAAGAATACTTTTTTAGTTAAATTAAAGAACGCGTACTTATATGATTGTTGATTTAAGCGAATTCTTGTTGGTATTGTATGGGCAATATTGTTATGGTTGTAATTTATGAATGTACTTTTGTAGTACAAAGTTTTAGTTTTCTTGAGGCTAGGGAACTCTTTTATTGAGTTGTTGATTCTATTTAAGTCATGATGATCATTTGAGTTAATGTATTATGTGATAGCCATGCATGTTGTGTTTGTTACCTAGGTGGTAACTGAGAATAAAGTATTTTGTATCATGAATCGATTGTGGTGATGATTCGGTCTGTTTGAGCTTGATGACTATCTTTTTGGTATATAAGTGTTATATTATTGTAAAAGGAAGAGTTTCTTTCAATAGGGGCCAGTACCCAAAGTGGTAGCTAGGGTAACTTATTGGAAGTTATTAATCCAGTGAAAATACTAATAATTGTACTTGGGATTCATTAATTAAATTCAGATAAATAAATGCCTCACCTAGTGCTTTAATGCTCATTCAAATTAAGGGTAGGTTGAGAAGGCCTGGAATGGCTTGTCATCTACCTTGTCTTTCAAAAAGGTAATAAGCCTAAACATGAGTTTGTCTAGGGGTCGGGAATTAGTAGAGACTACCAGGGTAACTCTAGATGAGGGCTGGTAGTCTAGGAAGATTTACCAGGGTAACTTAGAACAACTATGTGATGACATTGTCCTGAAGCATGTTTTTGGTCTCTTTTGTAGAGTCACCTTTGCTATTGTTTTTGCATCTGAGAGTTTCCTTTTGATCTTGCAATTCAGATTCTATCATTTCATTATGTGAGGTCAACCATGTAATGTAACGTATGTTCTTGTTGTTTGTTTGATTTCCTTCTGGACCTTTCATTATCTCCTAGCAGGAAGGGAGTGGACCTTTGAGTTTCACACGGTTAGGTGGAAACCGTGCTATACCTTCATTGGATACTCTTACAGATGATATTATACTTTTAGTTGGTTCTTGTTACTTTGTTGATCGTGATAGTGGATACTGAATGTGTTCGGATGTGGATATTTGATAAGAGAAGATCTATACCTTTACTGTATATTTATCTCATTATTATGAGTGTAGTCATTGTAACATCATTATGATGTATTGAGATTTATGAGAATCTCACTAGATGTAATCAAAATATATATATGTCTTGAACTTTATAAGTTTAGTAAAGTGGATCATTTAAGAATGTGAATTGTACTTGCGCTTTATGATTTTAATATTTGGTGTGATGTTCTTAATTATAATGTTTTAAGTAACGATGGTGTCTTGGAATCCTTAAGATATTTGTATAATTGATTTTTTTTTTTAAAATTATTATTCAGATAATTCGTTACTTTATGCTTTGTCCTTTGGATTCCTTGGCAGGGCGTTACAGATGGTATCAAAGCCAAGTTCTAACATTGGGTACTCTGGATATTAGTAAGCCTATTACGTTGTCCTAGGTGTTAGAATCTATAGTTCATATTATCCTATTGTCTTAGACGTCATGTAACTAAGACATGCCAGAGATCACTTCGCACCACTAGAAGACTACTATTGTTATAGCTTGAAAGTGCCTTTCTTCCTCGTTTGGTGGCTAGTGTATAGTCATGCAGTGTCGTATTGTACAATTTTGAAGATTGTGGATTTTCTTTGTAATTATTGATGATTATATGTTAATTGTGAAGGTCGACACCTTGTTTATATTTGATTGTGATGGTTTAGCTACACTTTTTGAACTTATTTACTTGTAACCCTCATGGTTACACTTGATTTAATGTTGATATTGTGCACATTTCTTACTTTAATGCTGAAAATTGAATTTTTATTTAATGTTTATTTATAAATTTAGTGGCTAAATTATTTTATCTTTATTTTTTTCAATGTCGGCCATGTGTCATACTGTGATTCCTCTCCAAGGATGTAGGATACTGACTTGGCGAGTGTATATGAGGAAGTAGACTTAGGGAACCTTAGGGTAGGCGTATATGAAGAATATATGTGTTAGTCATGGATATAGTACTTAGATTTTTGAGATTTGTTCTTTCCCTTTTCTTGGTTTTCCCCTCATATCTAAGACTTGTTTTATGTGGTGTTGTGTAGGACCATGCCTAGACATCGAGGTAGAGGTCATGGTCGAGGACGAGGTGGTGGTTGTGGGGCTAACCACCAGAATACTCCCTTTTGAGTTCTTATGAAAGTAAGTGTGTGGAGCAACAAGATTCTTGAGTTGATCATAAAGGTGTGGTCATGAAAGAAAACTCCACACCTGAACCTCCATCTTGTGAATCCAATGATGAGACTTTGGCCCAGTCTCTCTCTCGAGTCAAAATGGAAAAAGGGAAAAAGATTGAAGAATTGGGACATCCAGTTAAAGTGAAGAAACCATCCGTTGTTCGGAATTGGCCATTTGGGTGTGGACCTAACGCACCTATTCTGTTTTAGGAAGAGAAGGAAAGCCATCGTATACAATCTTCCGCTTCCATGAAGACAATTATGGACTTGGATGAGGATCCTAAGGAGTGCCCCTTCTCCGATAATGAGTAGTCTATTAGTGCGAGAAGGGATGTAGTACTTTTCCTTCTTGTTGCCTTGTTAGACTGAAACTTATTTTGTTGTGTTGAGAATTTGACACTTTTTAAGATGTGTTTGTTGTACCTATTTTGCGGCTTCCAGGAGTAAGCCTTATCTTAGGGGGGGAGGATGTAGTACCCCTCTAGTTACTACTATGTGAATCAGTTTGTTTGTGTTCATTTGCTAGTCGTGTAGCTATTTTGGATACTATATTGTATTTGCCTCTAGTTATGACATTGATGTTATATTATTTATTAAACCCTATGGATGATTTATTAAATATCAAGATTATCCGGTTAAGCTCGTATGAAGACATTGTGGTGGATGCGTGCGTGTTTTGGATATGTTGTTTATGAGTTTTAATGTGATTATCATGATGTGATTTATGATTATGATATAATGATGCTTGTCAATCCTGGTGAAGAAGATAGCGTAGCACTACTCACTTGTGAGTATCCTCTTGCACTGTGATTCTTCTTCACAGTGTGTTTTCCAATATATGATGATATGTTTAATAGGTGATGTTTTATGCAGATACAGGTACTAGGTATCGGCTCCACCTACTTGTCGGGTCTGAGCATACCCTAATCCAACGAAATAATGTTGATCTGGAGATAGTGTCAGGTCCTTGTTTAACCTTCATTCTTTATTGAACGAGTATCCGATTGTCGCTTGTTGTCGTTTGTTGTTTTGCCTTGTCATGTCAATTTTGTTTGTGTTATTTTATTTGGATATTAATTATTGTTTAATTTAGTTAAATGGCTTATTTGTTTTAATATATTTGATTAAATGTAAATTTTTTTAGATATTAGATTAAATATTTATAAGTAAGGTTTGATTTATTGAAAATAAATTAAACAAGTAATTATTTAAAGGTGAATGTTAATCTTGTGAAAAGAAAACAATTTGAAAGAGTTTATTTTCAAAAATTTTAAATATCTAAAAACAAGACTTGAGGGAAAATATCTTTGATATTTAATAACTATAACTGCATGAGCAATTTTAGGAATGCATGATTACAATCAGTTAAGTTGTAACTTGAGATAATTAATTGCATTAATAAGCTTTTAGGGGTTACAATTTGATACACGACATTGCTTGAGAAGAATTATTGCACGACAACAGCTTTGAGGAAATTTTTTCTTGGCAATTCTTCTAAAAAAGTTTTCACAACAGTAGTTTTTGGAAGGAGATTGCACAAAAGTTTTGATTGTAGAAATAAATTGGGAAAAAGGAATTGTTTTGGATTTCTTTGTCAAGATCTGGTGATTTTGAGCAACAATTGATAGGAGCTTCAGAGCTTGCTTCAGCTCAACTTATTAGCTTACAAATGTTTTCTTCTTTGGTTTTAAATTTTTGTGTTAAAATTCAAGAACTTGATGTTGAATTTTGTTGCTCTAAAAAGAATTATTTCGTAAAACCTACACATATTCAAACAAGAAAACAATTAGGGGAAACTATCAATATTAAAAGTTAAACATAGCAAAACGATGAATAGAGAAGAATAAATCATCGAAGGAAAAGATTTATAGTTTGAGAATAATTAACAAGAAGGAATAGCTTGCAATAACTTGGAGATGAATTTTAAGACAGCATGTTTCATAGATTTATTGATATTATGAGTTTTCTTGTTAAATATATTCATGTGATCTTTTCACCTATCAAACTTCATCATTTTCTTCCTGATGTGTTGATGATGAATCTTGTTAATTATTTCCTGTAGCTTGTATCTTTGTCTCATGTTAATTTCTTTCTGGCCACACTAAGCCACACCTACCCTCTGCAATAATTTTTGCTTTATTTTCAAATGCTTGCTATTTAGCTATTCCCTCGGGTTTCAATATAATATGCCCATATCTTTATATAACTTAATCTGGTATTTAGCCGTCGCTGTGGTTTCTACCATGCAGTTTAGTCATGTAATAGTATTGTTTCCAAAATTATTTGTTTTAAAGTTCCTTGTTCCATTAAATTTGTTGTATGCAGTGCCCTGTCTATATACGCAGCCAAATTTCAAATGAACACACAATCTGTGAATTCTTTTGTGCAATCTATTTCTCTAATTTCCTTTTGGGATCATCAGTCCTTCCCTTTTAACGTGTTGTTGATTTATAATGAAATAAATGAATGGAATTGGTTGTGGAAGTAATTCCTTAGCATCACCTTTTGTCCTTTGTTTATGTTCTTTTAATTTGCTGACGAGTGATGTGACTTGCATATCTGGAAGGCGATTTTAGCAAGGTTAGCATTATCCACTGTCATCATCTTTCTATGTGTGCCTATTACCCCTATCTGCATTCAATTCTTATGCCTATTATCCACTGTCTTTATTGAATTTGTTAGATTTCAATTTCAAGATTGTTGGGGTTGTTGTATTAAGTGGTTTAGAGTATTTAATTTGGTATATAAGAGGTTTTTGTTCAAAAAATTTGCAACCTTTCATAGTCATATTATTTGAACATGGAATAGTGTATAGAATTATATATAAAAGTATCCCTGATTCTATGCACAACCTATCCCAGCTGCAATACTTGTACATTGATGGGGGCAGACGTATAAATAAACTCCCTGGTTCCAAATGAAATATGTCACATCTGCTACACTTGAACCTGGAAGGATGTATGGATTTTAATAGCCTCTCTGATATCATTCACAAGTTATCACGTCTATAGCACATGATAACAAAATGTAGTAGAGATTTAAATAACTCCCTCTTATTCCATTGCCAACCTGTCATATAGCTGATGCGATTTGTAAGTGCATCTTATACTATCTTTTGCACTGAAAGAAATACACTTTTAGAAAACTTGTACTAGAATGAAACTACAGTTATTAACTTGAAATTTGATCTTGGATTAAACAAAGGATATTGATTTCCATACCATACATGCACTTATGTGTTCAATTCCATACACTATGCACGCAATACAAAATACTTAACTATAAGATTAAAGATTATTTTGTGATTTTTGAATATCCTATATTTTATGACCTATGCATGGTACATATTCTCTATTTTGTAAGCGCAACCGTCTGAGGTGTCTATCTAATTTTATTTTATTTTAAAATCATATAGTTTGATATGATTGCATGGTATGTTAATTATCCGTTATCAGATTATAATATCTCTTCTTAACTGAACTTTACTTTTATTATGCATATATACTCTCTTAGGGATAAATACAGATAAGGGGGTTATATGTACGTCATTTGATTCTTTGATTTATATATATATTGAAAATATATGTTTTAAGAGTTATTTTGTACAATCTAATTGTAATGTAACAGTGTATACATGTAAACAAATATTTATATAGGTGTATATATAAGTATTTATTTAAATTGTTTAAATAAGATTTTTTATTATGGTAAATAAAATGCAATATATTACCTCCACTTAGTACCATTTGATGGGAAAAACATTAAGGGTTATATTGGTCATATAGGGAGTGGATTGAGTAACAAAGTATTTTAAGGTTTATGAATTTAAGTATTGAAAGTAGAAGTAAGTGATTGAGTTAACGATATGGTATTTTTATATGAATGTTGTTTCTTTTAAGTTGTAACTATTCTTTACAATTTTGAATAAAAGGAAATTTAAGTATTTTGAAAAGATAATTATGTGTGTAGAACATAGTATTTTAGTTGTGATCTATTTCTTTGAATTGTGTTAGTAGATATTAATTGCTTTTAAATAAGCAATGAGTAGGTAAGGTTCTTGTATGTATAATTGTTGTGATGTATGTGAATATTTTAAAAGGGTATATGTTTTATATATGTACTTTGATTTTTGGTTATAAGAAAAAGATCATTATGCCAAGAATACATTTTTAGTTAAATTAAAGAACGTGTACTTATATGATTGTTGATTTAAGTGAATTCTTGTTGGTATTGTATGGGCAATATTGTTATGGTTGTAATTTATGAATGTACTTTTGTAGTACGGAGTTTTAGTTTTCCTGAGGCTAAGGAACTATTTTATTGAGTTGTTTATTCTATTTAAGTCATGATGATCATTTGAGTTAATGTATTATGTGATAGCCATGCATGTTGTGTTTGTTACCTAGGTGGTAACTGGGAATAAAGTATTTTGTATCATGAATGGATTGTGGTGATGATTCGGTTTTTTTGAGCTTGATGGCTATCTTTTTGGTATATAAGTGTTGTATTATTGTAAAAGGAAGAGTGGCTTTCAATAGGGGCCGGTATCCAAAGTGGTAGCTAGGGTAACTTATTGGAAGTTATTAATCAAGTGAAAATATTAATAATTGTACTTGGGATTCATTAATTAAATTCAGATAAATAAATGCCTCACCTAGTGCTTTAATGCTCGTTCAGATTAAGGGTAGGTTGAGAAGGCCTAGAATGGCATGTCATCTACCTTGTCTTTCAAAAAGTTACTATGACTCCACATGAGTTTATCTAGGGGTCGGGAATCGGTAGAGACTGTCAGGGTAACTCTAGATGAGGGCCAGTAGTCTAGGAAGATTTACCAAAGTAACTTAGTGTGTACCTTGGAATTTTATCCTATTTTAACGTGCAAAATATCTTAAAATGAAAATGATAAAACACTAAGAAAACTTCAATGATTAGCCTAAAGAGTGATAAAATAAGGAAAATAGATGGAATAAAATGCAAATCGATTATACCTTCGTTGTTGTTGAAGACTCCTTGGTTGGCCCTTGATTTAGATGAATTTGTATGCTCCTTAGATGGCTTTTGATCTTACTAGATGCAAGATTGATAATGCAAAATGACTAAATGGATGGCTAAATGATAGCAAATGCTTGAAAATTCAAATTGGCAGCATAAGGTTGCTCAAAATGAAAGTGTTGAAAATGCCCTTGAGGAGGGGGTATTTATAGAAGAATTTGAATTCTCTAGAGAATTCAACAGTTGAGATTCATCCAACAAGGTCAAGATGAAGGGCTATGGTGGGTTGAGAACCCACAAGCCCTCACATCTTGACATGTGGATGGTGAAGTGGCTAAGAAGAGATGAGGTGTAAATGAGGTGGCCAAAAGGTACATGAGGTAGAGGAAGGACAAATACCTTTCAAGTACTTTGATGTGACCTTTCAATGATCACATGGGGAGGGGGAAAGCTTTGGGAGAATAAAAGTGAATTAAAAATTCACAATGATTGGAAGAATCTAGTAGATAAGACAATGTTCCCAAAAGGTGGGAGTTTGTCACATGTGACTTGATGTGACAAGTCAAAAGATTCTAGAAGATGCATGGGAAAAGGGATTCTTGGAGGAATAAAAGTTAAAATTCCTTGGGGATGGAGAGGTTGACCAAGGTACTAATTAGGTAATCAGTAGTGGGGAATGAAATTAGGGGTTAATGAGGATTAGAAGCCAACTTGCAAAAGTTGGAGGATGTGACACATCCTAATCAAGGATTAGGCATGTGCACATTCTTAATAAAGAGATTAGGAGATGGATTAGGATTAGATGAAAATGACATGTGAGGAATTAAATAAATGTAATATTTATTTAATTCATTTGATGAAAAGAGGATTAAGGAGGGTGAGGTATTTAATTATTAATTAAATATCTTAGGGATTTGGCAGAATTAAGGATATTAATTAAATAATAGTAATATTACTTAATTAATTTGGATAAGAGGTTGTTTAGATGAAAAGTGGTAAATTTGGATAAATTAAATGTCCAGATTTGGATGTCTACATTTTTCCCCTCTTTGAGATGGTGTTACAAAGTAGCACCATTTCAAAGAATATTAAAACATAGAACCCAGAAGGAAATGGTTAGATTGAGAAGGATGCCCCAGTCATCAAAGGGATGACTAGGAAGAAAGATGATGGGGGTGAAGATGAAGGGTAAGGATTGAGGATGCCCCCTCGAGAGGACATGTGGGTTCAAGAGAACACGGATGTGCTCTCAAAATGGATGAGATGAAGAAATGGGAGATGAGGAAGAGGATGCAAAGGGAAGGATATGAAAGGATGAAAAGGTGACAGGAGCTTGGGAAGCACAAATGGATACAAAGATGAAGACAATGTTGCCTCAGTCAAGGTACAAGTCAAAAGGGGTTGATGATGGATGGAGTGTTGTCAATGAGGATAGGGAAGGATACATACCAATGAGTGGTATTGATGAGGGAAGGATATATCCCAAAACACCACTAAAGGATAGGGAAGAGTACCTCCCGATGATGATAATGAAAGTGTTGTTGACGAGGGAAGGATACATTCCAAACAACACTGAAGGGATATGGAAGAATACAGATGGATGATGATGATGATGGGTCAAGGCGGGTAACAAGACTGGGGACAAGACCAAGGATTTGATTAGATTATTTGTGCAAGGTATGAGTTGATGAGGATAGGATTGAGATGTGAGATGGATGAAAGGTATAAAGATGATAGGGGGAGTGTTGAAGGGTGACGGGATGGGGGTAATTTTGATAGATGGGAGGATGGGAGATACATGCAAGATGATGGAATGGAAAATGAAATGCAGTCCTAATGCGATTTGCCATCTTCAGAGCACTAATTTTTGCTATAGCATAAGACACTCAGTGCCAAGGTATGTGGAACCAAGGTGTATTAGTGTCTAATGCATGAAACAAACACAACAAACAAGAAGGCTATCCCAACACCCCAAAGTCACAAAGAAAGACCTTGGTCGGGCTATGTATTGAGATAACCACAAGCACAAAAGGATACCCCAACATAACACAAGACCTCGGGGATCTTGGTGGGTACTACGTAGGACAACCAAGAAGACACAATCAAACAAAAGATCAAGATATGCCCCTATGTGGACCAATCAAAACATGCCATAATATGATGGATTATGGCGGCCTTGACAAGTGATGATAGGGAGCTCAAATGATAAACAAAGCCAAAAAGCATCAAAAGATTGCAATCAATTTCAAATTTCCCTTGCCATGGGATCAAGGGGATAGGTGGGATTGATGAGGTCTGTCAAGAAGGATGCATCCTGTTGAGACCCATAATGAATACTAAGCGAAAAGATCGATATGATGTAGGATATTCAAAACTGATTGGATTTGTTGATACAAGTGGATCTTGTTTGTTAAGAACTAGCTAGATAAGGGCATAGCTTGACGACACGACACAAGGGAGACAAGACATGAGACTAACACAACCTAAAGACCTAGGGGCTCAGGGGACGATCAAAGATTAGCCTTGCCTACATGAAAACACAGAGCCCTCGTAGTTTGGTAAAAGGTTGTCGACTGACCATGGATAAAAGTAGAAAGAGGATGATGAATGATGATGAAAGGTGACAAGGAACAAAGAGACAAAAGCCAAGACTAATGATAGACAATATAGGAGTGGATGGAGAAAGCAGAAAGACTGAAGCTAGATGATAGAGGAGTGGATGGACAAAACAGAATGACCGATGATAGATGATAGAAGAGCAAAGTGGACAATGAACATCGATGATGGAACCCCGGGGGTGGATCAAATGATCAACCTTGCCTACATGAAAGCATAGGGGCAACATAGTTCGACAAGAGGCTAATGACGGACCAAAGATAAATGATGGATAAAGGATGGATGATGATAGGACAAGTGGATAAAAGATGGGACCAGTATGATGAGATAGGATAGACCTGTTGGATTGGATAGGATGATGATGATCACATAAAGCTCGGGGATGGGATAGTTATCCAAAGCATTAAAATGACTTTGGAGGATGATATGATAGATAGATGAGTGATGAAAAGTGATAGGGGATTGGAAAGATGCGCAAGAGAAGCAGGAGTGATGACAATTAGATAAATGGCATTGGGTTGCATGGAGGGAGACCTATAGCTAGATACTAATGACAAGGGATTGTGAGATGGGATGAGGATAAAGATGAAATAATGGATAGAGATATAGGGATGGGGGATGGGAGGGATTGTTTGGATGGATAGGAATATAAGGATTGGGAGATGAAATGGATGCTAGGATATATGGATAAGAAGATAAGGATGGGGAGATGGAAGGGATGTTGTGATAGATGGATAGGGATATAAGGATTGGGAGATGAAAAGGATGCTAGGATAGATGGATAAGAAGATAAGGATGGGGAGATGGAAGGGATGATGTGATAGATGGATAGGGATATAAGGATTGGGAGATGAAAGGGATACTAGGATTGATGGATACGAAGATAAGGATGGGGAGATGGAAGGGATGTTGTGATAGATGGATAGGGAGATGAAGGGATGTTATGATAGATGATAAATGCAAGGGACACAGTGAAAGTGATGCCCTAATGGCAGGCCAGTGAGGGATAGAAGACAAGTGGATGGGAAGATAAAGGAGATAACTAGATGAGGATAGGATGGGTGACTAAGGAATATGATAGAACATGGATGAAGGGAATGTATACCAATAGGTGTCCAAAGCATGCATAGATAGGTGCCCCTATTTTGATCAAGATCACAAGAAGGATAGAGGGATGGGAGATAAATGGGATATGATGGTAGGATGCAAAAGATAGGTGGGATGGGGGGGATTTATGAAGAGGATGGATAACAGGAAGATGGGTGCATAGTGGATGGAGGGAATGCATATCAGGAAGTTACCCACAAGTGTAGATGGGGATTTACGCATGATGCCTATTTTCCAGGTTTTCATCATGGTATTTATCTAAGGTGCTTGTTTGCCAAGTTTTCACCATTGGATGGATTATTTCTCTTTACTATTTTATTTTTTTGATTTTTTTGATTTTTGGATAGTAGGGGGATGAGAATGGATTTTTTGACTTTTTGAATTTTTGTATTTTGGATATCATGCAAAAGGAGATGGATAAGGATAGGGAGGAAAATAAGTGGATTTAGAAGACATGTGATAAGGATATGGATGAAGGACTTAAGCTTCAAGTTCTATATGAGGCATTAATAGCCCTTGTTCGAACTGACTATTGGATGTTGGTACAACCTTATGAGGATAAATGGATTATGCAAGAGAATGAATTAGAGGGATTTGAGAGGGGAGATACATGGGATAATGGATGGGATGCTGCAAAGGGTATGGATGGAATGATGGGGTGGATATGTGATGGGAAGATGTGTTCAAGACCAACATTGGCACATGTGGTGGTGGATGTGAAAAGATAATAGGATTAAGGGATGGAGAATGTGGGGATAATGGAGGAGATGGAATGGTGAATTTCGGGACATAGGGACCCAAAACAGACTTAGGAGATGAAAGGGGTGTATGATTAGCTTTTGGATTAGTGACTTTGGATGTTCTTACAGATTTTTCATGTGATGGCATTGCATCTTTTTCTTTGGGATCCACATGGTTTTGATCTTTTCTTTGGTGGGCCTTTGTAGCCTATGGATTTGATGTATATTTAGATTTTCTTTTCTTTCACCATGTCTTTGAGGGGACATGGGGAGTCAGAGATTCATGTGGATGCTTGGATTTATGCATTTTTTCTTTTTAACATCCAAAGTGCTTTTAGTAGCAATGGATGGGTGTGGAGGAGATGGATGATGTGGAGTGATGGAGGAATTGAGGATTATGTGTAGATGGAGGATGTTTAGGTATGTGCCTTTGTTGATCCTGATTATAGGATATGTGAGAGGGATGTTTATGATGGATGAGATGGATAGGTGTTGGATGGATGAAAGGATGAGATGGAGGAGGTGATCTTGGGATATATGGACCGAAAGCAGTCATAGTGGGTGGAGGGACATAAGAACCCAAGATGGATGGAGTAGATGAAGGGTGGGAGACAGTGGATGGAGGGATGTAAGGACCCAAAATGGATGGAGCAGATGAAGGAGAAATATGGACGGTTGTTTTGAGGCGATACAAGAGAGGAGGAGGGATGGCAACATATGGTCTGGTGGAGCAATGGGAAGAGCTGGCATTTCTTTTGGAAAAGGCTCGTTGAGGACGTCTAGAGTTTGTACCAACATCTTTAGATTGTGAGTCATGGGAAATAAGTCCAAGACCTTGCATACAGATTTGTTCTTTAACTTGGATGGGCTCCAAAATACCTTGCTCATGAAGGCCTAGACCTTTTCCTTGATAGTTCATTTTCTTGAGCATGTGATCCATGATAAGATTTGTGTTATGTTGAAAACATGATGCGAGTCCATTATTAGATGGAGGATGATGGGTGGTATATACACTGTGTTTTTCTTCTGTGAGGAGGCCACCATGGAAGAATGTGAGGGTACCAAGGGGATATGCAAGTGGTGTGGGGATAGTAGTTTTAGGCGATGATGGGGGATTATGAGAGGGAGATGATGGGATAGCAGCATTTGGATGGGTGGTATCAGGAGAGGGATCAAGGGATATGATAGGATTTGGATTTGTGATAGTGCGCTCATGCGATGGAGATGGAGATGGAGCAGTGGAAGCTTGAATGACAAGGGGATCATGGGATGGAATGGATGGGGGACTGTGATCTTGAGGTGGACTAGATGGGATGGTAGGATCTTGATCTGGAGAAGGGGATATGTTGGCATGCTTTGGATTAGACTCTTGGAGTGACTCATCTTGTGTGAGAGGCAAGATAATGGAGTCTTGGTGGGACTCTTCAAGTGGGGAAGATGAAAGGATGGAGGATTCGATGTAGTCATCAGAATGGATTTGGGCGTCGTCGATGGGTTCGATGACTCTTGGAGTAGGAGGTGGATGTTCAATGGATTTAGTGGGTTCAATGGTTTCAATGGTTTGATCAGTGCTAGGGGTGGTAACAACAATGATAGGTGTGGTATGGAGAAGGCTCTCATCACTAGTTACCGTGAATGATGGATTGGGATGGCATAGTTCCATGACTTCAAGATGTGGAGTTGGGGATGGATTCTTTGTCATGAGTCCTTAGAGAACTTCTAAAATGAGAGACTTGCATATTCTAGGCTGAGATGGCATGGTAGGAGTGGATGAAGGATTATGGATTGGTGGACTAGGGTTAGATGGAGGAATGGGATTGAATGTAGGACTATGAGTAGATGGAGGAACAAGATTGGATTGAGGGTTAAGGTAGGGATATTGGAGGGGTGAATTAGGATAGGGGGACATGGACTGTGGATTAGGACAAGAGGATATAGGTGGTATAGTGGAACACGAAGATGTGGGTGATGGATTATAATAAAGGTATTGGGATGATGGATTAGGATAAGGAGACATTGATGTAGGATTAAGGTAAAAGGGTGTGGATGTAGGATTAGTATGGGAAGATTGGGAAAGAGGATTATGATAGGTGGACATGGATGGGGAATTGTAATAGGAGTATTGGGATAGAAAATTAGGATAAGAGGATGTAGATGTTGTATAAGAGGATGATGTAGATGGACATGAAAAATATGGGGATGAAGAAGATACTGGATATCCATTGTCAAAGGTGGCATAAGGAGCGTGATTAGGCATGGATGAAGATATAACAGGATAGCTCATAGGAGTAATTGGATTTTGGAAAGTGGGTGGAGAAAGCTTACTAGATATGATAGTGTCAAGGGGATCTATGTTGTATACCTCTTGATCGAAAAGACTTTCGTTATTGTCGTCAATGTAATTAGGGTTTCCCTTGACTACTATTGATGGAGGATGAGGATTCATGATGATGACAGGATAAATAAAATGGATCAAAGATGATGGACTAAAGCTCAAATCAGGATTTAAGTCAAGCTTAGATCAGGATTGGATTAAAGTTCAGATTAGGATGATTGGATGATGCGATGGGATTGATTTTGATTTTGATGGGATTCGGTAGATGGATGATTGGATCGGGTAGATGATTTGGATGAATTTGGATTAAAGTACCAGATTAGTTTGATTGATGATCAAATGATTAATACGTTGATTGGATAATTGTGATTGGATGAACTTGACAGATTTGTGTGCTTGGCTCGATTAGATGATTGCATGTATTTGGATTAGGAGGAATGGATTATTTTGATTATATAGAAGAAACAAAAGGTACCACTAGATAGAGCTCAAAAAATTAAGCAATTTTGGTATTTGGACGAAGTTGATTCAATGTACGGTTTGTAAATGATGGCCCTAAGAAGTTAGGGGCGTAGTCAGCTTTTTGTGGTAAAATCAAGGGCGTAGTCAGCTTTCTGTAGCAAATCATGGGCGTGGTCAGCTTTCTGCAGTAAATCAGGGGCATAGCCACCTTTCTACAGTAAATCAGGGGTGCTTCTGCCTTTTTGTGGCAAAATCAGGGGTGCTTCCACCTTTCTGCAGTAAATCAGGGGCGCTTTCGCCTTTCTGCAGTAAATCGGGGGCGTGGTCAGCTTTCTATAGTAAATCAGGGGTGTAGCCACCTTTTTGTAGTAAATCAGGGGTACTTCTACCTTTCTGCAGCAAAATCAGGGGCGCTTCCTCCTTTCTGCGACAAAATCAAGGGCGCTTCCACCTTTTTGCAGTAAAACAGAGCTTGGTTTTGATGGAAATGGCTATAGCAAGAACTCAAAATGATAAAATAAGGCCAATGTATCAAATATTTCATGGGTTTTTCACAAGAAAACACTTCAAGCAAGCACAATCCTATGATTAATGTTAAGGGTATGGTCGAGAAAGGTCTTAATCTATGATGCACAAGGCTTCTAGGGAGTCCTCGATATACTCTCGGTACGTGAGGCACAACCGTGAACACCAACCCATCACAAACATGAGTCAGGAACTCTAGTGAGATATTGAAAGGCTCAGACCAACTCTTCACGTCTATCTAGGTACCACCCTAGCTTCGATGCTCCGCCAATTACGACGTGACTGGATTGGGGTACAACTTTCGTTCTCCCCCCTTTATATACCCAACCGGTACGGGTGGTTGGAATCATCCCTTGGGGTGATAAAATCCCCAAGCAGGTCCCACTAGAAAGAAGACACTAACCGTTTCCAACTACTCCCCAGGCTCACACGAAGTGCAAGGGGAAAGTGAAAACAAATTAATGCCCCCTTGGGTGACACAATAATAAACAAACACAGCAAGCAATA